>OY796675.1:48011429-48455411 GCA_963680715.1 Tetragnatha montana
GCTTGAAATAAGATTTTTCAATGTTTTTATAAATCCAGAACCAGTCAGAGAAAGAGTTCGTATCAAATGTACAAGTATTCTAACTTCATTTATCATTTTTTATTTTGAAATCTTAGTTTTGTAACAAAAAGCATGAAAACTTACCTAATCTTTTGGATAAATTAAAAATAAAACTACATGAAATATTTATGGAAATTCCCATCAATATATATTTTATTTTATAGTAAAGAAATAAAATATAAAAAGTGTTTTCAGTAATTTAAAAAGTAAAATGTGGCAAAAAGATACATTTTTTGTGTTTTGTAAAGCTTTTAAAATGTACAAATAAATGGTGATTTAGTGTTCGTAACTTTTATTCGAATAATAACAAAGGAACAAAATCTTAAATTCTAGAAAAAGCATTCTGCTCACTATTAGGTTACATTTATTTATGAAATGTGTTTTCGTGCATAAAAGTAGTCTTTGAACTTTATTTTATCCTCCTATTTCCTTAAGAGACAAAATCTTACAATCGATACCAAAATATATAGATATTTAGCAATTTATTATTTTTCTCTGTCTAAATATTTGGTAAGAGAAACAGAGTGATCTCATAGTCCTATTTCTTTTCAATTCTATAGAAAACATAAAGAATGGGACTTCTGACAAAACCTTTCATAATTCTTCATGATGGCTATAAATATACGCGATGATGAAATACAGAACATAATGACTTATGTATGACTTTCTTGTCATCCTTGCCATTTAAGGTTGTTTTACACAATAGTATTTACTTTAACATAATTCCTCCAAGTTTATTTATTCAATTATAGAATGTTCAAAAGACATAAAAATCTAAATTAAAGAGATTTAAATTTCAAAAAAAAAAATTATTGATCCCTTGTTCTCTTACGTCTTCTTATTGAGAGAGATAATTAGATATGTGTATAAGGTTTTGTAACATATCGGGTTGCAGAGTATGTGGAGACTTGTTGAAACACCCTGTTTATGGAAAACAAGATATCCCAAACTACACATTAATAATAAACTTTACAAAAGGAGTTTAAGAAATAAGCAAATATAAGCTTATTTTACTACAAACAAAATTGTTACCAATCCGGTTTATTTCTCTTTTATATTCAATATTGCCGACACTAAAACTTTTTTTCCCATAAAAAAATCAATCATTCAAAATACATAAACCATGTCTTCTCTTATCCCCTTAAGTTTTCCACTACAAAGATCATCCAATGTATGAATTGTATATCAACACCTTCAAATTCCCTTCCGCGCCCAAAAGAATCGTTTAAAGTGGCCGTCTGCCGCAGTCTTTGAAAAATGCCTTCACAATTGATACTGAAAAAGCACTCCGCCCTCCTTCTTCCCAATAACTCAAAGTCGTCCATCTCAAAGAACGCATTCCTTTCGCCCGGGTTATTATATTCCAGCTTCGCAGCACGGCGTAAACGCCCAGAGTATATAGATGACTCCTTCTGTACAATAAACCGTGAGGGGCAAGGTGTTTCGATGGAGTTAGTTGAACACATCTGCCGGGGGATACATAAAATTCGCTTTCTGCGAATGCCGGGGGAATTTCGAGAGGGTGTTTGGAAGTTCACGGATGTTCGGAACTTGAAGATGCGGAAAATACGTCTTTGCTTAAAATGCCGAGGATGAGAGTTATTGAAGAGGGTAGCAGCATCGCTTCCTTTGATTTGATAACTGTTGTTGTATATCCTAACACTTTGTAAGTTTTTCAGATAACTTGTCTGATGTGATCTTTTTTTTTAACTGAGATGGTTTTTAAATTGCTTCAAGTGATATAATTTAACGGTTACAAATTATTTCACTTCTCATGGATTGAGTATAAATCATAATAATAAATAGGGCTGATGTTCTTCTCTTGGATTTAAGTTTGTTTTCTTATATTTTCTATTGTGCTATAGCCTGGTCTTATTTTACATATTTTGTTTAGGATTAAAGAATGCCATTAACTGTTAGTACTACACACTTTAAACTATCTACCAGTATGATTTTTGCGAAATTAAAGGCAATTTTGTTACCATAAATAAATGTGTAAGTCACAATTTTTTTATTATTAAAATTACAAACCTATAAAGTCTTAAATTGTTTTCTTCTTCCCAATATCTGTATCGTACAAAACGCTTCATCTATTCAAGGGCCTCAAGCGTTGTCATATACCATTCAAAAGAACTGAATGTCATATTAGTAGAATTTATTTTGAGGGATGAAAAATAAAATCCCATGGAAAAGAACAATTAAACTCTAACAGTTACGATTACAGTGAGAAAAACATACATTATCTTCCCAGAATAAGATCTCTAAATTAGAAAAAAAACATGAAAAACATTTGCTTCACATATGAAAATGGTCCTTTAGAGAAAAATAATATTATAGATTTTGAGAATTGGTTAAAATCATGTAACCTGGCATTTAAATTATATCTCTAACCCCCACCGTACCCTTCCTCCATATCAACTTACGTGTTTATTTTTAGAGAAGGAGCCTTTAATACTCATTGAAAATGATGTGGTGATTATCCACCCTTGAGCGATTCTAAATTTAGTGATTAATGTTCTACTCAAATCCTATCTGTTAGAGGTTATTTTCCTTTAAATCTAACGAACATTCTTGGGTTAAATTAGACCAATCGCAAAAGCAGAACAAATATCTACCAATAAATTCCCTGTCATAAAGTCCCTGCCGGGCCATAAACAAATGTTGGTTTTGAACAAAAGTTCAATCAATCCGCTTCAGAAAGAGAAAAAAAAAACACACAACACCAACAATCACAGCGAGCGAATCGAGTACAAAATCAATCTCGGAAGTATCACTTGAAGGTTATTTTATTTGCTCAAAGGATTGCGGGGCCCTCGATGTCAAGAATTAAAAGAAACCGAAGAACGTGAAGGATTATGAGCATTAAAAAATAACGACAGCAGATATTGATTCTGCGGAATCTTGGAAGCATCCGGAGGGAAAACTTGTCATCGCTTAGAGAAGCGAACCAAAACGACATTTGTTAAAGATTCGTCGCAGCTTTTTGCTGCTTTCGTTGCTTCTGAAGTATCAATTTTGGGATCTGATCGATATCCGGTTCTGGAACGGTGTTATCAATGAGACGGATCATTTTCGAATTACTTTTAATGGATATGCGATGGTTATTTGAGTGTACGACAGAGGAATTTGAAGAACCATGCATTTATTCATGAATTCAAATGTTCCGTTACGAGAGAAAGGGATTTGTTTTACGAAGAGGGCGTTTTGAATTGATTTGCGTTGAGTGTTTTTGAAGAAGAGAGAGAGGTTAACCGTTATGAATAACACTTTGACTGAATCGTTAATGCCTAAAGTCAATAGTTCAATTTAATGCAAGAATTAATCCTTAATTACGGAAAATCTATGCTTTGAATGCTTGAATAGGAAGGAAAGTATTTGAAATATATTTTTGAAACGGTTAACCGCTGAAAAATTAAATATGTAACAAACATTTCCTGTGTTGATGAAATTTTAATATTTCACTAGCTATTCTAAAAGATAACATACGGTGTAAATGATTTATTATTTATATCACAATCTGCATAATATACCTATTTTTAATATATTGAGAAGATAAATGTAACACACAGAATGTAATGGTTTTTATACAGGGTGTTTCAAAAGTCCATTTCACGGCTTCTATTTGGAACCAACGTCTTCTAGGGTCCTGGAAGTAAGTCCTACCCCTAGGTAAGCGGCCCTGGAGAATCAATTGAGAAGATTTACAGCGCCCCTAGCGGATAAATAAAAAAGTTAAAAAAATAATTAAGAAACTATAGAGGAGAGAGCAAACTCCTCAATGAGAGTATTGTTGCCACTATAAACAAAAGTATATTTCTAAAGGTTCTTAGGAAAATTTCTTAGGAAACAAAAAGTACATTTCTAATGATTAAAATTTAATCACATATAATTTTCTTCTAGTGTTTACCTTTAAAATTAACGTTTTGCCACACTATCTCTATATATACACACAACACCTCCTTTATGTTGTAATAAGTTAACTCAATTAGAAACTTCCTCCGACAGGAAATAATTAAACACTTTTTCAAGCCTAACCGTAACCGGAACCCTTCACTCGAAAATCCCATCACCCGTCCACTTGACCGCACAGATTTTTTTTCAAGTTATTGGTTTACTTTCCCATTTAAAAACCTCGTAAGCACACCGTAAAATTAATGCCCAGGCTCATTCAACTACTTTCGACCCATTCATCGCAGCTTAATTAAGCCCGACAAACAGAAAAACTAAAGCAATACAAAATCTTGTTTTATGGACAAACCCCTTCAGGCGAGCCCATTGTCTGAGATCGCGAAATAAAGAAAACCTATTAACCCGTTTTCACTCAAAACTAATGCATCGCTATCTTGGGAAAAAAATACTTATTCCGTTGTGTCTGAGATTTTAATTTTAATTCTCTGGAGGTTAATGCCAAGGCAAACAAGTAAAGCCACCGTGGAAAGGACATAACTTTTAATGAGAGTCATACATCATGCTGCCTGACATTAATGAAGTGGTGTACAAGTGCTTTCTCCTCAGAGCTTTCGTGAGCGGCAGGGAAGACAACCACACAGGGGTAATTACGCTTTATCGATGAAGTTTTGCGGGGAACGCTTGCTGAGTTGGAAGTTAAAAAAAGGTGGGGTTTTCCTTTCAGAAAGTTTTGAAACATCCGTGATACTTTTGTGTCTATTGTGGTGACGAAAAAATGGGAAGTTTGGGAAGCGTGTCTATTTTTCATGACACCCCCGCAGACTGGAGTTGATGGTAATGTAGTTAAGTTCCCAGGAGTTCCTTTGTTTGTTGTCTTGAGTTTTGATACTATTTTCCCTTCTGAATAACCTATAGTAACCAAACTCGTGTCATCTGCATGACTTCCTTTTATCCTCCTAGCTTAGTTTTTTTTTTCTCTTTGGAGATTGAAGAGAAAGATTGTTCGATTAAACTTTTAGAAGCTAATTCTTTTATGAATCGAAACTTTTTTCACTATTTTTAACTTCTTGTCTAGATTTATTTCTTTCCAGTTGTAACAATATTTAGTTAATTATCCCAAACAAACGAAATTTAAAAGAAATACTTAATCTTACAAGTAACCGTCATCTCTTAGAAGCATGCGTGCGATAGGGGATTTGCAGTGAAACACGAAAGTTTTTAAATTGTTGATTGATGTAATAAATATGCAAACAAATATTATACATATCAATCTATTGTATATTTTCCCTCGCAATTTTTTTTGCAACTGCAACAACTGCTTTTCAGCTACTGCAATTTGCACGAAACTATTATGTATTCGAGAACTAATTTATTAAATGAAGGATTTAGAGAAAAATTCATTACTTTCTATTTTTACTGTATTTGAAAATAAAAAAAATTCTTAGTGACTATATTTAAGAAATAGTTTATCCTGATATTTTTTTCAAAATTAAAACAAAAAAAAAAACTGGCTGAAAATTCTGTATAAAATTGTATGACTTTTAATGCTGTCTTGTTTTACTAAATATGTATTTGAATGAATTTTAGATAATGATAGCACCAAAATTAAATTTTAACCATCATAAAAAGATAAAAGTATAATTACTTTAAATCCAATAAAAATAAAAATTCATAGATTTGATCTTTTTCTTTACGCGAGTTAAAATTCTCATACATATTGCTTGCTTCCATACTTGCCTTGACTGAAAATAAGTGCCATCTAGTGAAACCAAAATAAATGAAAATTAATTCAAGGATTATTATCATAAATATGGAAACCTGACGCTACTCTCATATTCTTGCAAATGTTTGTGTAATTATATGTTTGTAAAATTTGTGTAAACGTTCCAAACAAATAATTACTGAAATGTTAGTAAATGGGTTTTTTTCTGTAAAATATTATAGGGATTTTAGGTAATAGGTAATAATGATAAATACCTGTGGAGTTTATAATTGTGGTATGAAAACAGTTTTAGTTAGTTTTACTTTAGGGTTATTTGATTTATAACTTTTTTATAAATTTGCGATGGTATAGTAGTAGTTCGATAGTTTAAATGTAGGTGACAGCACGAAAACCACACGCGCAAATGTAGAGAAGTCAATTTGCAAATCCCGCAAATTGTGAGAGCTTGTACAAAATCTTATAAGAAATTTAAATGTGTAATTACATCCGAATAAATTAAAATTGAATAATATTTTATTGAATCTTCAGTTTGAATAAAGGAATAAGTTTTGAGAATGTCGAGAAAACTCTAAAAATTTACAGAATTTTGTTTCTTTAATCAACAAATAATTTTTACCTGAGAAATTCAGGAAAGCACATATCATATAAGTATATCTCGAAAAGCACATAAGTTGAAAAAATATGCACAAGAGTCTATGAAAAAGACTCGTAATACTCGAGTTACTTTCAAACTTGTTTTTAGGGGTTAAATTTTGTATTCTTGCTTAGTTTAAAGCATAAATGCAAAAACTAGGAAGCTTAAGAGAAATTACAATGTAAAATATAATAAAAATAAGCATTATAATTCGTTTATTGAACTTCAAAGGCGTCAAGTCAATTATCCACTACATATAAATTAAAAATCAAATTATTTATTTGCCTATTTTATATCCTAAATGCGAAGCATGGAAATGATGAGAAAAATTTATATAAAAATTATGAAGAAATTTATTTATAATCATGAATTTAGTTTAATGATTGCAACTCAATTCGATCTTTCTGATAATTACTCCTTTGAATATAAATTGAAACTGAATTATATTTTTCTTAGTTTATTGCACAAGAGTGAAACATAAAAAGACTGAGACTTCATATAAAGACAAATTAAGTTAAACTTTTCACCTCCAATATAAGAAATGTGTGGATCAAGAGATGATATCCCCCTTTTTGGGGTAACTATTGAGTTAGTTAAAAAACACTAACAGCACTAAGTTCGGAAATGAAAAAAAATACATTTAAATGCTAGAAATTAAGCTAATTAAAACACATTAGTGTAACTTAGTCAAAAGTTTCAATTTATTTTAATTTTTATTGACCCGTTACTTTCCATTATAAATGCCCAAAATGTTTATTTCGGTGAAAATTCAAGTATTCATAAAGTATTATATTGATGTAAAACCTATGAATTAAAATGTTTATTTTTATCCTTGTTTTCTTTTGCTGTTAAGGAAACATTTCGAAATGTAGGCGTTTGTGTAGGAAGATTAAATCCAGGTATGTACCCGCATTGAGCTTCTAAAAAACTCTCATTTATATCTCAACCACTTTAGGAGACTTGAAAAATGAAACTTTTATTGCATATGTGTTTTTGTTGCATAAAGTAGCTGCAGTTTAAAAAATAGGAAAGATAAATGGAATATATCTGTTGAAACTTGGACATTCTATTAATGGAGTTGCATAAATCCCGAACTGAGATTTAAATATAAGTTGAAATAAAATTTAAATTTGGATGAATAATTTAATAATGCCTTTATCGTTTATATTGTTAAGTATCGTTAGTTTATAAAGGGGTTTTCGTTACAGGATATTAAGTTAATATGAAACTTTTATTCATCTTTCATTCTTAGTTTCTAGTATTAATGTTTAATGATCTTAGAAATTCAAAAATATATGTTAATTTTGTTTAATGAATTGTAAAAAGAAAATAAAAACAAACCAAGTTCAACTTATTTTAATCCTTTTATAATGAAGTAAGTATATGTACACTGTACAATATTTATAAATGTTTCAAAATTTCAGTACAAATGATAATTTTTACACATTTATAAAAATATCATTAATTTTGATGCTTTTCAAAGATAAAATCAATTGAGATGAATCATTTGATATTTTTCTTAAAATGAAGTAGTTAAGGTACTATATTACGAACCACATTTTTATTGTTTTATGCGTTAAATATAGATTACTATTATAGGTTATCTTTTAAAATGTATTCAAATAACATCATAAACTTTAAAAAGTAATATACATGCTTTAAATAGGCTTCTTTGAAATTTGATAAAAAATGTTCACAGCAATCTAAAAATGGCATAAATATAATGAAAACAACAACAAAGAACTATAGCATCATACTAAACTTAAAAACTTTTTTAAATAAGTTACCCACATACTATAGATTTTTATACAAATTGTTTAAAGTCCATTGAAGGAGTCTGTTTTAGAGTTTTATATGAAAATCATTTATTTAAATGTATAGTCACAAGTTTAAGCACAAAAGGGAACTTCATGTGTTTACTGTAAGTTAACAATTGATTCACAAACTAAAATTTGGATTTTTTCTCATACATTTATCTATGTTGTGGTTTTTTCATTTATTCCGTTTTCAAACGGTATTTTTTCACTAGTGGAATTAACATAAATCACGTTGTGGACTCACAGAAGAAAAATAAAAGTTCATATTTGGTCTGTTTAAACTAACCTGTTTATTTACAATGGAATGAATAACAACATAATATAAATAGTAGAAACATTAGTACCTACTAAAATTTTGCTAGTCACACCCCAGTATATTTATTATACTAAAGATGATACTGTATAAATAATTTAGCCATCGTTTATTGGTCCCACTATTACAAAATGTTAAGTAACAGTAACAGCTAAACTAAGCGTCTGACCTTATAAACAAATCCTTTCAAAAGTTTTTCTTGAGACTGTATAAATTATTACACAAATGTCACCCCTTGAAAAGCTACAATATTCGCATTTCTGCCTTAAATCAATTAACCAAGCAATATTAAACAAATATGACAAAACAATTTCATTACACCACATGACTCTAAAATAAATAAATCATCAAACACCAGTCATAAATAATTAGTTAAAATACTAAGTATGTTTTTTTGGAATCACATAAATTTTACGAAACGAAACAGTAAAAAATGTAAGTGTCCATCACATCTAGTATAAACATTTGTCCAGAAGATCGCAAGCATTATCTCCTTAAATTGTCTTTCATTTACTTCAAATGTTAAAGTACCAAAGTGATTCATTTTGCATTGATCTAGGTTGAAAATATGACTCTATACACCATTAAATGCCGATGTCTTCACCCCCATAGTCCAATGAGTACCAAAATGTCATCAACATACTTTACACATTGCAAATTTCATTGTTCTTTCCAAAACCCTCCGATTCCGCAAGCGCAACATAAACCATGTCCTTCGATTCCGCAACATTATTGAAGATCCCACCTGTTCATCATCAGGGTAGGTAGCATCACATAAACTATACCATCAAACTACACTCAAAAGGTAGTTACGATAAAGGAGCCAGCACGTGCCACTGAGCACACGTACTCTTAGGACTGAGAAGCATGTCCTGCCAGTGCTGTAGCCCCTGGTCACTGAGACAGCCCGCTCCCACTTGGGTCCTTCCCAGGGCCCTTCTGGGTCCCAGGGCTGCCCCTTTCTCGCAGAGACTGACTAGAAGGTCTATTTCGCCCAGGGCACCAGGAGTGACGCGGACATCGAAGCTGCTGTTGAATTCGACCTCTGGTGTCTTCCTTCGAGACGGGGTCTTTTTGGTGCGAACAAGTTTTCGTCGGACGTATAGGGTTACTTTGGCGTACACAGCTGCAATAAAAAGTTATAGTTGAAAATGTTTGGTATACTTATGGGACATTGTAAAAATGTTTTATACAGGTTTTAAAAGAAGATTTTGATATGAAAAGCAGTTACTAATATTTATTCGAAAATAGTATAGGGTTTCCAAAAGCCTTAAAATTTTTAAAGTATTTTCTAAAAATTTTTAAACTAAATGCCAATAGCAGACAAAAACGTGTGGGTTAATCTCGACATTGAAGTTACAATGATAAAAAACATTAATGAGTTAGTATCAACGCATGATAAGTAACACGTCCTATTATTGGTTTTAAGGGGTAAAAACTTTTTTAAAAAAAATCCTAATTAAGTTGATTGAAATTAATAGTAATGCTGAAATTTGTAAATTAAAATGACAAGTTTAAAGTTTTTGCTAACGCGTTTAAAAAATATGAACAAAAGTATATGAGACTCAGAAAAATTTTATTATACCTTCTATAGAGAGTCATGCTATACAATTTTCTAAACTCTGTTTCCAACTAAAAACCTCTCAATATCCTTCCAACTTTTTTTAAGGAATCTGACTACAACTAAAGGCTTTTTTCTTTAATTAATGATTAGCTACTAGCTAATCGTTTTAAGTAGTAGGATTATTTACAATATATTACATCAACTACATTTCTTTTTAGATTAATTGTAGCAAGTGTTTCGAAAATTTTTTGATGGTTGAAATACTCACAAAGATCATCCGTCTTGTCCAGCTGAGTGTTAAGGCCTCGAACTTTCAGTACAGTTAGAGTGAGATTCGCAGCATCGGGATTGTAGCACAGGGAGAACAGCATCTCGCCTACTCCGCTGGAGTGCTGTGAGGATAAAATGATAAGTTAATCTTTCAAAGTTATCAAATAAAAATGTACGCAATTAAATATCAGATTCATTCGTATTAAAATATTTTCTCCAATTGCAAAAATTACTCAAACACCATTTTTCATATAAGTGTAGATTTTTGTCAACTTTTAAGTCTATACACATAGTATAACAATCATATGTAATTTAATTTAAAACAAGGCTATTTTCAGGATAGTTTTACCTTATCATTCTGTTATATGCCGTTTTCCTATCAAGTAATTGTTATTACACTAAATATCTACCAATTTGAAACCAAATGCTCAACTGCTTTATTTAGTTTTTATTAATCCGGAATGAGGTGAGCACTTTTCTGTTACACGGAAAAGCACCGTTTTTGTTCTAAACATTCAGTATATGCAAAATCTTTATCAGGTAACGTTTAAATGCATCATTAAGTCATTTCAAGCGCATAAAAATGTATTTTTAAGTTGATTCAAACAGATTTTTCTAAAGAAAAAAGAGAAAATTTCCCTTCTTCAGACTAAAATTTTATAACACATACTTTGTTAATTGTTTCATAAAGAAATGAGTAAAAAATTAACTCAGTCAGTGGTGTGTATCTATAATTTCCTTTTTAAGAAAATAATGATAAGATTGTTAATTTTTTGGAGTCTCTTTGGTCATAACTAGCGCCCATAAGCTCAGTTTTAAAAACTCTTCAACAAAAACGACGTCCTAACATCGGAAAATAATGCATCTACTTTATTTAAACTTTAGCTTTAGGAGGTTATTGGTGGAAATTTTTTAGGCAGCTACACGACGTTTCAGCTCTTTTGTTTAAAAATTAGATTTTCTGTGAAAGTTTATTTGAGCGCTGGGGAATTATATTTTGGTTTGAACATGTACAAGTTACATTTTAAAATAAAATCAACGTATTAAAAAGTCATTAATTTAAATTTAAATAATGTTGGATAATCTTTCACTTTAAACTTTCAAGCACTTTGACTTTAAAGCACTTTAAACTTTAAATTGTGAAGTTTAGTTGGGAATTTATTTAATTATAAAAACACCTTTAAAATTCCCCTTTAATTTCAGTTCGAAGGTAATGTAGGTCGTTAAAACTTAACTTTGATTTTCAAACAAAGCAACCTTAAATTTAAAATATCATTTCAAGGATAACAGTGTGAACAAATAACTATCGAAAAGTAAATAGAAACTTGACACAACAAAAAGACAAAGCCTCAATAAACATCCATTTAAACTAATGTCGTAATAACGGCCGAGACAACCACCACGTTGATTAATGGGCTCTTCTCCTAACACCACCATATGCTTGTAATTAGACCTTTACGAAACATAAACCGGGAAATCACGCTAGGAGGTAAGAATAGAACGGTGTAGCAATACACTGTGTCCTGCATTTCCATGCGGGCGGCCTCCATTTGTTCCATGGAATTCCTGTGTGGGAAAACTTCCGAAGCTGTAGACGTCAAAGTACTGACACCGTGTTTGACCTTGTGATAAGTTGTTTTAGCTAACAATATGGGCAGAACTCCTCTTCAAACAAGTTTCGTTAGGGTATTGTTTCGAAGTGGTTTGAAAACACCCCATCAATTAGTATTTAGAGTTACAATTAAATCCAACTGAGGGATAGACTCTGAGATTTGCGTGTAACTTTTCTTTTCACGTGTTTTGAACTTTTGAAAGTCTTTTAACTTCTTAATGAGCAAGGATAGTTTTCGAACTAATTGTAAGTTTCTTCAACTCAATGTAATAAAATGAAATATTTATTTGTAAATTGTTGTTGTTTGAATGAATAACGGGAAACGATGCTGTAAATTTTTCTTTTATAGGACATTTTCGTTTAATGGACTGAATAATTAAGTTTTAAAAATTAAGTTTAACACTTTTAATTTTGAAACTTTATATCAGTGAATTCGGTAAGGAAGCATTTTTACAAAATATAAAATTAAACTGAATTTTTTTAATAAATCAAAGGAAATACGAAAACTACCATAACTAAACTGCACAGAAGGTATCATATTCAATATATTTACATAGTAAACGACTTTAAACTAAAGGAACGTAAACTCTTCAGCATGAAATTTGCACTAAGAATGAAAACTATATTGCTCAACTCTATCAACAGATAAAAACAAAAAAAGTGCGGTTTCGAACTCTATTAAAAAGTATACTTTCACCCAAGTTTATTTCTGTACCATCAACAACATTTTTTATCACAATTCCAGATAACGATACGGAACTGAAAACGAAATTCCGTGAGTCTTAAACTTTGTCCCCTCGGAATATCTACGATTGAATTTCAATGTTATGCAGCTCCCCCGATGAAGGCTGAAATCCTGTTTATCGTGTGAATCCTCTTGCTTTCTGTCAGTTGCTTATCATTGATTTATGCGTCTTTCTTGTCTCCAGGATGTACGAATGTCGTCACCTTCACCGAAATCTGACTAATTCCGAAGCATCCATTTACAAAACGAGACTAGTGTTACTGTGTATTTGAATTCGAAATGAGAAGTTGTATCCGTGGGAAGTAGATTCAAATGAACTACACCAATTTCAAAGCATTCCTAGACTTTATGTTAGGATGTAATATTGTTGATCGGCTTATAATTAGGGTCACTTGGGGTAAGTGGGTCACCCCCCTCAAACTAAACTATGTAAAGGACATTTCACACTTATTCACATTGATCATGTTACATTTTGTCACACTGATGGGTTTTGCATATATTAGAGTTTTGTGTCATTTTTTTTTAAGATTATAGAACTATTGTAAAAAAATTTCCATAATTTTTTTTTTTTGGAGAGTTCAAGATGCATTTTTCCAAGAAGTGTTTCCAGGAAAGTTTTCACTATATTTTCTTGTTTTTTAAACTGTTGTGCCAGGTTTGACTTAAAATACATACTGCAATTTGAATTTTCACAAAATCTCTTACTTAAAATTTTTTAAGAGGGGGTCCCACTTACCCCGTAATTTAAGCATAGTAGGGGTAAGTGGGTCCCCTCATTATGGGGTAAGTGGGACACCCTAGACTCACCATTTTAATGTTTATTGAATTTATAAGTAATTTATTGAAATTTTATATTAATTTTGCGTTTTAATATAAGCTGTGGTAAATAAAGTAAACTATTAAGTTGTGTTTTTTTTTATTCACGTTGCCGAGAAATTAATTAAAACACACAGTGGGGTGGGGGAATAGTTTCGAGGGTTTCTTTATAAGTCTCCCGAACCATTCGAACCTGAAAAAAACATTCTGTAATTGTAGTGTTCCAAAAAGGGGTCCCACTTACCCCAACCAACCCTATTAATTTAAATGTGAGTAGATATCTCCTACATGAATTAAGTTACAATAAAATATTTTGTACCTAAAACTTCTATACTTTATCAAGTAAGACCCACTTACTCCCTCTTAAGTTTTGCTTGCTTTCAATCAAAATAAAGAGGAGGGGACCCACTTACCCCTTCCTATGGGGTAAGTGGGACACCCGTCTCATTTTTACAAAAACACCAGTTAAGAAAAATGTAGAACATTATTTTAGAACCTAATTATAAATTTTTGTTCATAAATAGTGTCTTAAATAAAATATGTCATTAAGTTCAAATTGAGACTCTTCAAAAAAATTTTATGAAGCTTCAAAAATGTACTGTTCCAAAAAGGGGTCCCACTTACCCCAACTTCAATAATTACCTACAACTAAATTGTATATATATTTTGTTATAATGTGTAGAAAACTTTGAAATTCATATGTGTAACATACAGGGTGTTTCAAAATTGCGTTGCACGGCTTTTATTCGGAACCAGCGCCTCCTAGGGTCATGGAAGTAAGGTCTACCCCTAGGTTAGTGACCCTGCCCAAGTAGACGAATGACGTGATTTATGACGTCATTTTTTCGTCAAAATATGCCTTAAAATTGACGTCATGTTTTGCGTCTAATGTCCAATCTTTCGTCGTCATTTTCGACGTCATAAATGACGTGAATTTGACGACATATGTGACATGAACTTTGACGTGATTTTATGCCTTAAAATTGACGTCATGTTTCGCGTCGGATGTCCAACCTTTCGACGTCATAAATGACGTGAATTTGACGACATATGTGACGTTAACTTTGACGTGACACGTCATGTTTTGCGTCGAATGTCCAACCTTTCGTCGTCATTTTCGACGTCATAAATGACGTGAATTTGACGACATATGTGACGTCAACTTGGACGTGATCAAATTTACGTGATTATCACGTGATTTAATGACGTTCTTTATACGTGGTTAAAGGACGTGATTTTCACGTAATTGTATGTCGTGAATTATTAGTGATAGAATGACATGTTTCTTTTGTCCTAGCCACTGGTTAGTCATAAATAGTTAAAATATGCTAACTTTAATTCAAATAAAATCCATTTTATAGAATTGCCAAAATATATCTATAAAATGGATTTTATTTGAATTAAGGTTAGCATATTTTAATAATTTATGACTAACCAGTGGCTAAGACAAAAGAAACATGTCATTCTATCACTAATAATTCACGACATATGATTATTCAATCAAGAAATAATATTTTCTAAAAAATCTAAATTACTACAATTCTTTACTTGAAAGAGACTGTTTTCAGTTAATGTGAGCCATTTCTTTTTCTCTAAAGGCATACAATATTAACAGCATAAATAAAATAATTCTATTATGAAAATAAGTTTAAGTTTTTCCCACAAAATTAATATCTATTCAAAAATATTAATTATTCCAAAAAAGGGAAAAAAATTTCTTAGGTGAAAAAGATTGGAAGAAAATAGGAAATATTTATTTCAACACATTAAATGCAAGTAGTAACACAAAAATAAGTTTATTGAACAGAGATTTTCACAAACTAGACAAAAACAGCATTTCTGGTATCCCAAAAGGGCCAGTTGAAGGGATGTATACAAAATATAAGGCAAATTAAAAATATACATAATAAGTTACAATATTACAGAATTTGAACAAGAAAAACCAGCCACATACAACACATTTTAGTGATTTACAATAAATATAGTGAATACAAATAAAACATTTTTCCTTTTAAAGAATTATCAGTATAATTTTCTTAGTACACAAATTGAAGGGTTTTGACTTCCTTGAGGAATTTTGCCAACATTATAATTCCCCAATAAAATTTAACATGGGAAAGAATTTTTTTTTCCTTTTCTCAGACCATTGTTAATATTCTGAATGCAACCAGATTCAATAGCCCGTGAAAGTTAAACAATTAATCATACTTTTAAAATAATTATTTTTTTAGAGATTGCATGCATTTCCAAAGCATGCTATGTTAAAGTTTTAATTAAAGCATATTTCAATATTACATTTCCAACCAATATTGATTCAGATTTTACTACTAAGAAAATGTTTTTTAAACTTTGAAAAACTGCAAAATGTTTATGGCTTCATTTAAAATATTTATCAATAAATTGAAGAAAATACAATAAGGGAAAGGGATACAGACTTGATTGGAAAGTCAACAGTAATTACAAGATAAGTGTAGTTTTAATTTAGTTAGAATAAATTAAATAAAAAAAAGCACGAATATAACATACAATATAACACGCACTCTCAAAAAGCACGAATATAACATTAAATAATGTTTTCACAAATAAAATAATAATAAATAATAGGTAAGAATAGCATTGGCTATTGGAAATTTGTTTATAAAAATAATAAAATTTGCATACTATAATAAAAATGCAAGGAATAGATTTACAAAACAAAATAGTACTCACAAAAAACATTTCTAACATCAAATAATAATTTTTCATCTTCAAATATATGTTTAATCAAACGATTTTAATAAAAAAATATGTTTTGTTTACAGTTCTTGATTTGATAACTTACAGTCCATTATTCACCCATTTCGCTTACTCTTTTTCTAGCAAATTTTTATAAATATGTTCTAAACTTCTGCTTTTCCATTTAAGAGCAAAGATTCTTATTATTGCTTGTTTTTCAAAACATTGGTCTTAAAATTATTAAAAAAAATATTGCCTACTTACAATTTATCCTTTTAAACCAAAATCTTCATTCCAGCATCATCACAACTGGACACAGTTGTTTACAATTCAGTAAATTCTTAAAAATAGTAAATAATTCATTTCAGTAAATTCTGATAGGGACCAAGTTTCCTTCCCTCCAAACTTTATCCACATCTGTCAAATATATTCTCATCTTCTTCCACATTTTTGTAGTTCTTTTTGCATTATAAACCTGAAATCAATATAAAATGATCAGGAATAAAACTAACTTTTAACAGAAAAGGCCAAAAAACTACTTTTTCATTTTACAACTTGTGAGTCAAACCCAGAGAGGAAAACATCCTATCCTAATACAGGGGTTCTCAAACTTTTGAACATAAAGACCCACTTTTTATAATAAACAAAATCTAAAGCGACCCACCTCATCTATTAATTTTTCCATGCCCCCTATAGGACTCTAGCTTCATTTGTGTGGGGTTTGGTCACCAACTATTTTGTTACAATAATAAATTACATGAATGTGTATTAGAGGTTAAATTAACTTTTCGGGAAATTAAAAGGAAGCATTTGAACCTCATCGTAACAAATAATTTAATTGTGGGAGCAACAATGAGCCCCACAATAAAAAGGGGGTCCACCCCACCACAATAAAAAGGGGATTATTTTCATGCAGTACTCACAAAAGACATTTGTAACATAAAATACGATTTTAATAAAAAAAAATTATTTACAGTTCTAGATCACTTTCAGTCCATTTCAAAGAAAAATTCACCCATTTCGTTTACTTTTTCTGGAAAATTTTTATTATTATGTCTTAATTGTTTGCTTTTTCATTTTAAGAACACAGTTTCTTAACATTATTATTTCTTGTTTTTCAAAACATTTATTTTAAAATTATTTAAATAATATTTGCTACTTACAATTCATCCTTTTACACAAAAATCTTCAGAAGCCTCAAAAAATCCATGTGTCTTCCTCATCTTCTTCCACATCTTTGTCAGAGTTCCATTTGCAACCTGAAATCAATATAAAATCATCAGGAATAAAACTAACATTTAACACAAAAGGCCAGAAAACTACTTTTTTATTTTACAACTTGTACATCAAACCCAGAGAGGAAAACATCCCAATATATTCAATTTCCTGTGGATTCAATTAATTTCAAAATCTTTTTTCATAATTGATCATTTACAAAAGAATATATATTTTAGAATTAAATATAGGGGATTCTGTCTAGACTTCTCTTAAAAGGTTTTAAGGTTAAAAGGTTTTCAAAATTTTGAAAATATATAATTAACTTTTCAAATTAAAAATCAGTGTTGAATTGAGTTCTATCAGCCAGTCCCATATTTTTAAGAAAACAGGTTTCTAGTTAAGTGATATTTTAAAATTTGTTAACATGGTAAAATAATAACAGAGGAGCATAAAAAGGATCCGTTAGAGGGAAAAATATTGTAAAGACTGAACTTTTAAGCTCAGAGACCTCTAAATACTATTAAAACTGCAACATAATAGGGCTTTACTTGATGAATTCTAAATGCTTGATTTTCAAATAAATATATTGAAGTAAAATGGAAATATTTTATGTCTAGGGGGAATTTCTGTATGTATCCTCTCTGCAGTGCATAAAATTTTTCTTTTCCTGACAGTATAAATTGAATACTAATTCCCCAAATATATAGTATTTCCATTAACTATTTTTTCCAAGATACTACTTTAGATATTTGTGTAAAATTTAATAAAGTATTTTTTAACTGTTCAATATATTATCATATAAGATAGAAAAGGTTGGGGTTAAGAATACAAATTATGTTTCAAAAATTAAGAAAATATATTACTTACTTCCAAATTATTTTTCTTGCAGTGGGTTGCACAAAGGAGGGTACTGGTGTGAGGACATCTTCCTTTCACCTTCAGATCGTCTTCAGGTCTTCAATTTGAGTCAGCTTTCCTACAGTAGAAATTTAAAATATACTTTCAGAAAATACAAAACTTAATTAATTAATACTAGAGTAAATTTAGAATAGATTTTTTAAATAAATAATATTTAATACGAGAATTAAAATCCGCAAAATTCAATTCAGTCATTATTAACTAATTACAAGGACTTTCACTCTTAGGAGAAATAAAAAACAATTCCAAGCACAGCATCCAAGGAAAGTTTGCTACGCCATTTTGTAAAGCCGTTGCTTCGCCGCGTCTTTGTATTACACGATCTGTTTCGGCGTCTTAATCACATAGTCGTAAAATTAATATATCCTGGTGCAAATTATTTAAAAAGATAAAGTATTGACAGTTAAAAATATATTGACAGAAGTTATTTTATATAACTATAACATAAAAATTACTTACTTACTTAGCGAAGAGCACATTGTGCAAGAGCACTGTGCAAATATACTTCAGTAGTACAGCCATCTATCGGTGAGCGATGCTAATAAATAATGTACCAAAATTTTAGAAGATAAGTGTTTTTTAGGGAAAAAGGTGAGTCCACGCACAATAGTCCGTCAGCCATCGTGCTTCAATCAGGGTTCGAAAAAGCCCGTTTTTTTTTTTAACCAAGTGGGTTGGTTTTTTTCGGATTTTAAAAATAAAACCCTGAAAAAACACACGGATATGGAATAAGTTGGTTTTTCAAATTTTACTTGATATTTTTAAGGTTAAGGGAGGATTTTTTTTTGTCAAAAGGATTTTTTAAAAATTATTTGGGCTTTTTCAAAGCTCCTTGGGCTCTTTAAAAATTAAAATTCTAAAGGAATTCTAATTAAACGGATTCTATTATGTCCGGCGTTTTACCGAAAAACGTCGATAATTCTTAAATAAATCGGTTTATTTTTAAATAATGGTTTAAAAGGTGATTGATTCTTAAAATATACATCTAGATGAATGTCATATCCGATTTTCATGACTATATCTTTATAATTTAGTAAGTTATTAGACTTATTAAAAAATTTATAGGGTCGTTAAAAAAGACAAGTCCACTTTTTGCCTAATAAATATATAAATATTATTTAAAAAATTTTTTTGATTTTACTTATGAGTAAAGGACTGTTATGGCAAAGTTTTTCCAGAATTACGGGTTTCCATGGTGATTATGACGTAATTGAGAATTTTTGAAAGCAGAATAGAGCGTACTGGTCCTTGACGCGAATGACTATGAAATATTTCCCAGATTTGAGTTCTTGGTTTGTTTACTTTTTAAGTTAGATTTTAATGCTTTACATATTTAGAAAGCTTATAAAAAATGGTTCCAGGAATTGGAAATTTTAAGGAAAATATATACATATTGCGCTTGTAATTTAGGTTCAAAGAATTTTCATTTTACTTTAAATTTTGCCCAAATATGGATATATATATTTAAGATTTTAAGATGTTGTAGTAGACCTTTAGACGAACAAAACTGTGTATCGCATTTAGGAATTGATGAATTAGTTATGGATTTATAAATTATTCAAGTTTATTACGGTATTTATTATGTATACGGCCCCGTAATTGAAATTGGACCCTGAAAATTCAATAGATTGTTATGATTCACACCATGAACAACATATTAAAATTTCATGGTCCTAGCTCTATGGGAAGTTCCTTAATTAGCCTAATTACTTGCACATCAGGTGTATTTTAATACTTGAAAAAATTCCATTTCAAAAACCTGCATACCGATTTCGATGATATTTTAGTATGTTGTTCAACTCAAAGAAACGCTTCGAACAGGGTATCGCATTAAAGTGGCGTGTGAAATTTTACTGCCTTTTTTCTATATTGAACGGTTTTTAATTTGTATACGACCCCCTAATTGTCCCCGGACCCGGAAAATTTAATAGATTAGGTAGATTCACTGTTATTACAACATTTTAAAATTTCAAGTATGTACCTCAATTAGAAAGGAAGAAACATCCGTTTGAATATTGACACGTGTCGTCAAAAATTGTTCAAAAATTAGTTTTTTTTTCAAAACTCCATGGGTTGTTTAAAATTTAAAAATTAGTTGGGTTTTCCAAGCTCTGTAATAGACTGTTTAAAATATAAGGTGGGTATTTTTCAAAGCTCTGTGGAATATTTAAAATTTAAGTTTTTCAAAGCTCCTGGGCTTTTTAAGAATTAAGTGTTTTTTTTCAAATCTTCATGGGTTGTTTAAAAACTAGTTGAGTTTTTTTCAAAGCTGGGTGGACTACATTAGGGGGTCACTAAAGGGCAACTGCAATTTTAGATACATTATTTCATTAATAGTTTTGTTTACTTTTGAAAATTGGGCAAAATTATGATTTTTCTTGAAAGAACCCAAAAATGGGTTCAAAAAGTGGGTTTTTTCAAATGTTTGTTTTGAAAAAACCCATTGGGGTCCAACTCTGCCAACCTTGGCTTCAATTGTCTTTGTTCAAGTTAAAACATGACGCCGAGAATGCGCGAATCCTCACTGAATAGCAATAGCACTAAAACGCATGCGCATTTAAGGTGACTAAAAATTACCTACTTTATGACGTGTTTAAAAATCACGTCATTTACAGTGACGAAAAAATGACCAAATTTTTCACGTGTTTAAAAACCACATAATTTAAAGTGACGTGAAAATGACCAAATTAGGACGTCTTACAAATCACGTCATTTAAGTGACAAAAAAATTACCGTATTTAAGGTTTGTTTGAAAATCCCGTCATTTAAAATGACGTGAAAATGACCAAATTTATGACGCATTAAATATCACGTCATTTTAAATGACGCAAAAATGACCAAATTCATGACGTGTTTAAAATTACGTCACTTAGAGTGACGTAATAATGACCACATTTATGACGTCATACAATTCACGTCATTCCAAGTGACGTAAACACGACCAAATTATCACCATTCATTAAAATTTGGTCATTCTAGGTGACGTAAAAATGACGTCTAAATGTCGTGTTAAATTGGCGTCATTTTTTGTGACTCAAAAAAGACGTCATAGTTGACGTGATTTTTTCCCAATTGACGTCATATGAAAAAATATGACCTGATTTTGTCGTCATAAATGACGTCATTCGTGTACTTGGGTGGAGAATCTAATGAGATGACTTACAGCGCTCCTAGCGGCGAAATTAAAAAGTTAAAAAAATTAATTTAAAAACTAAAAGAGATAGAGTAAAAAGTTCAGTACAAAAGTTGTTGCCAAGATCATAACGAACTCAAGTAAAAAAAATTCATCAAAATAGCTTAATTATTCGAGGAGATATTCACTGTTGAAAATGGCACTTTTTTGAGTGGCGAAAAAGGGCCCGGCCCCAAATTTAGAAACGCTTTCTCCGTCATTATCGTGCGGGAGTTTTAAGCTTGACAGTGACTGATTTGATGGATCAATCGAAAATAATGCTTCAAATTTTTTTAAAAAGGAAAGTCCAAGCTTGGACATTTAAGAACTACCACGATCAGAAATCGTTACTTTTGCGAGATAAATGTTTACTAAAACGGGTATTAACGATCAATCGCTAATCGAAGATTAATTAGAAATAAATATTTCGAAAACAGTTGACTTTTTAATGTTTTGCATATTGGTAGGACACAAAGTAGGAGAAAAGGAAGAAATTCACAGTGCAAAATTATAATTTATTGAGCTTGCTCAAAAAGATTACCATGGGCAACAATACACTTTTGTGTCCTTTCAACCATGTTAGAAAGCACATTTTGGACCATATGGGGTGTGACAGTTGCGCAACTGTCGATGATGCGGTTTTTTAAGTCCTGGAGACTCGTAGATGGCGTTTCGTAAACTTGATTTTTCAAGTGACCCCAAAGGAAAAAGTCGAGTGGATTAAGATCAGGAGATCTTGGAGGCCATTCAATACTCCCACCATACCCAATTATCTTATTGCCAAATGTGTCTTTGAGGAACTTTTGAACCAGATGTGGCTTGTGCGGTGGAGCGCCGTCATGTTGGAACCAAAGTGATGGTAACAGTGAGAGAGGAATGTCTTCCAAGAAATCAGGCAAGATATCCTGCAAATTCTGAAGGTACTTGTTTCCATCCAGCGAACCAACGAAGAAAATTGGTCCAACTAGACGGTCCCTCCAAACACCGCACCACACATTTACTGACCACTGTACTTGATGTCTAACACTAACTCCCCATGCAGGATTTTGAAGAGCCCAAACATGAGTGTTATGCCTGTTAAAGATTCCATTGCGATGAAATTTTGCCTCATCGGACCAAATGATATTTTTAAAAAAGTTTGGGTCACTTTCCAATTCATTAAGTGCCCAATTGCACCAATCGAAACGTCGTTCCTCATCTCCTTGTAGCAATCCTTGCTGTGGTGTAACATGGTAAGGATGCGCTCCATTCTTGTTCAAAACCCTCCAAATTCGACTTACTGGTAAGCCAGTCAGATCGCTCATTTCTCTAATACTGGTGTGAGGATGGGATAGAGCGTATGCCAGTAAGTCTTCATCTGGTATGCGATTAGTAGAACGTTGTCTCATCGAATAGTGTCTCCTAAGAACGCTTCCTGTATCTTTAAGGCGCTGCACAACTTTCCTGATAGTCGCTGATGTAGGATGAGGATCATTTGGAAAGCGATCAGCAAATACACGTGCAGCTCGAACCGAATTCCGTAGAGTTTCTCCATAGATGAGAACCATTTCTAAATACTGAGATTTACTAAAAGTCGTCATGTTTGAAAAATAAATGACGTGAAATTGCTTTATAATTGAGAAAGAAATCAACTTCAGATTTAAGAACTATAATTTCCTTTCTCTCATCTGAAATAATCAGCACGCTTGTCAAATTCAAGTGACGTTTTCCCCTCAGGCCAATCTAAGCGCTCGCTGACTGAATAACCATATTCGAAATTATACTACCTTGCGGCAAACAAATCAGATCCCTCAACGACAATCCCTATCAATATGCAAAACATTAAAAAGTCAACAGATTTCGAAATATTTAATTCTAATTAACCTTCGATTAGCCATTGATCGTTAATACTTTTTTTATTAAAAATAATTTTCGATTGATCCATCAAATCAGTCACTGTAAAGCTTAAAACTCCCGCACGATAATGACGAGAAAGCGTTTCTAAATTTGTGGCCGGGCCCTTTTTCGCCACTCAAAAAAGTGCCATTTTCAACAGTGAATATCTCCTCGAATAATTAAGCTATTTTGATGAATTTTTTTTACTTGAGTTCGTTATGATCTTGGCAACAACTTTTGTACTGAACTTTTTACTCTATCTCTTTTAGTTTTTAAATTAATTTTTTTAACTTTTTAATTTCGCCGCTAGGAGCGCTGTAAGTCATCTCATTAGATTCTCCAGGGTCACTAACCTAGGGGTAGACCTTACTTCCATGACCCTAGGAGGCGCTGGTTCCGAATAAAAGCCGTGCAACGCAATTTTGAAACACCCTGTATATCCTGCCTGTATTTAAAATATTTCGCGGATAGAAACTTTTAAAAATCCATCTGGTCACACACAGCTTTAATATTTAAAGGGAAACATTTCAGTATCGAATATTACTTAATACATCTTTAACCTATCAAAGATATATTTACAAGAAAGCTGGGGCTAAAAACTATTTTTTGTGAAAATTTATAACATTTGATTGCTTTACTGTACAAAATTTAGGTAATGTTTCAGATGCAATTATATTTTTCAAAGGAACAGATCATATTTAAGGACTTATACGTTGGTAACCCTAAGTCACATATTTACCATAAATCCAAAAATGTTTAGTATTAAACTTTTATAAATTACGAATCGTATGGGTATTTTATTCAATGGAATTTCATTTCAGACTGATGATTTCAATAATAATTTAGAGTTGAACAAAATTGTTTTACCTGTTCTGAATCAAAAACGAGATTTAAATTTTAATCAAATGTGTCTACGTCGTTTTAACTTAGTTCATTATGATGCAGTAATACCCATTTTAACACCATTGAAACAGGAAAAAAAATACAGACAATTTAAAAGAATGTATTTGATATTCTTTTGAAGAACCTCCTCAATTTCAATTTAAATGCATGGTGACGCAATGAGAACAAAACTTTATCCCTACATGAAACATTTTACCTAATTCTATGCATTATCCCCCTCTGAAACAGATACCCCAGTTCTTCCGCGTTTGTTGTCAATTCTTGTCGTTTGTCACGAAATCCCTTTCACGTGCTTTTGTGACGTCCTTCGTTTTCATTTCAAGTATTTATAGAAGAGAGTATGGGCATTAAGTGCAAGATCTCACATTCCCAGCTGTATAAAGATCTCGATAAATGGGGCACTAAAACTTGGAAAGCGTTGTGCCCGTGAATTTAGTGTGAAACTGATTTTATGCTCTTATAATTCATTTACAGTTAGGATAATGGCTTTCTGTGGTCTAGACTGTAAATCAGATTTTGTGACTTCAAACATGATTTAATGTTTATTTCATGAAAAAAATATTTGCTTTGATTTATGCACTTTGTACCATTTTAAAATATTGAATTGAAGGAATTGTGGTGGGGTGGAGGCTACAAGAGCCAAAGCACTGCGATCAAGGGTCTATTGTACTTATTTAAAAATATTACTTTAAAACAAATACGTAGTTTTAAAATAATTGCATTTCCTTTAAAAAAAATAACTGAAAATATTACACCATCTCATTAGTATATTTTATTCCTGAATTGTGTTTTCTTATTTTTGAATAGACTATAAATATGATAATGACACCCCACTAAAAGTGTTAAATAATTTTTCATGTAACACTGAATTATCATTTCAAAGAAAGTTATAGTCGAGAAAACTTGATCTTAAGTTTCAAATTTCACTTTATAAATTTATCTATAGATTAAGTCAAAATTCTTAATTAAAATCAAATTTTAAGATTAGTGGGGTTATTTATCACAAAAAAAATAACAATTAAATTAGTTAATTGTTTAATTTTATTTAAGTAATCTAAATAAAACATCTTAATTTAAAACAATTTACAACAGGTGTTATTAGTTTTAATCGCAAAATCTAAATTAAAGTAAACATTAATTAAAATATAATTTGTCGAAACACAATTTTATCATAAAAAACTATTTGTTTAAATGATCTCATGCTTCATAAGTAGCTAATAAGTACTACAATGTGGATTTGGTAAAACGAAGGAAGGAAGGTAAGAGTACGTTGAAAAATTATTTTGGACTATAAAATTGGAGAATTTGAAAGCCAGAGCAACAAAAATTTACTCAGTGTAAGTTTATTGACTTACAAATCAACCTGCAAAAAGTCTTAGCTTAAATGAAAATATATTAAAATTCAGAAAGAAAATAAAAACTTGAATGCGTACTTTTACCCGACGTGGCGGGCAAAGTGCGCAGGATATGAAGTCAAATAAAGTAACGCGCCATGAAAACTTGGCAGAAGTCGCAAAAAATGCGTCATTGTTTTTTGTAATTGATAAGGGTCATTGTAAAAACTAAACAAACAACATAGTTTCAGGCTTCTCAAATTTTCCAATTTACCTTTGAAGTATAAAATTAAGCTGATTAAATAAATGAATAAATTATATCCCACTCCCTATGCATTCATTTTGCTAAAATTACCTTTTTCCTTATCGAAAACAATTCCTAACACACAATTGCAACACATTTTAGTTATTATTTAGTTTTAAAATATTTTCATGTATTCATACGAATGATTCCAATAACTAATATTTTTATGCTTACCGTGTTTGAATCAGGCTTCAAATCCACCCACAGCTCCCCAGTGGTCGCCGCATCCAATGAGGAGGCATTCAAGAGTCCAGCATCCCTCACAGAGTAAGTCACCTGCCCAATGAGGCACTTCCTCGAGAACCGGTCATAGTCCCACACCGATATCTTCAGCCTCTTCTCGCCGAGATGGTCCCGCTTGATATTGAACACGAACGACTCGTTGAACACCGGATTCATCGTGTTCTTCTGCACCTTGGACATGTACTTGGTCGTCTTGTCCGGCAGAAGCACGACCTTCGCGCACGGATTCGCCGTCGTCTTCAGGAAATGGCACGGCAGGTCTCTGGCACCTATCAGTTTGACAGTCAACTGGTTGCGCATGCCGTTGAAAGACAGGCTGAAGCCCACTCTCCCCAGTTCACCGAGGAAGGCACCCTTCTCCGATGCAGCCTTCATACCGACGTACAGTCCGTGCTGGAGATCTTCAGGGTTGATGTGGAAACTGGTTAGGGTGTGTTTCCTCCTCCTTTCGGTCAACATGGGGAGGGTCTTGGCCCCGCCTGATGAGTAGTCCGTCTCGGACACGGATTCCTCGGTGTTGTTCTCGTTGTTGATCATGGTGATGGTGGGGACCACGAACTGTATGGGCTGGTTTGCCCTCACGCCAGCCATCGGCATGACTTTTGGGGTGATGGCGGCCAGTTGGTTTTCCCTCTTCTTCCGCCTCTGAAGGCACCGGCACAGGTAGTACAAGAACGCGCTACTCATGAGGACGAACACGAACACGACGATCGCGATGTAGAGGTAATAGTAGACGATGTCAGGGGACGGCTCCTCCAGCAACTCATCGTCCAGGTGCGGTGTTTTCGATTCCAAGTGTTGGTCTGTTTCCTCAGTCGTATAAGGGGGGAATTCTGAAGACGCACTGGGGGATTGGAAGTCGGAGAGTGACGATATGAAGTTCCCTCCACTAGAAGTCCTCACCGCGGGAACCATCGGAGAGAGATAGCGGGGGCGTTTCGTCACCAAGCGAACTTGACCATCTGTTTACCGTCTCGTGACTCTTTCTTGAGATATCACAAAGTCGCGTTTCGAGCGTATAAATAAATTCAAATCCCCTTTTAATCGTACAATGGAGGTTAGATGATAACTCCAAGAATCGCTCCGAGTTGATTTACTAGCTCTTTTTATCGTATCTTCCCAAGTACGAAAAAAAGCTGCTCTTTGATATCTAACGTTCTAGTTTCAGTTCAAGTGCAGATTTGACTCATATTTCTACGCAATTATTCAGCTAGAAGAATTGTCATCAACTTTAAGATGAATAACTCTTCTCAAGCAGTAAATAACAAGTCTAAATTTGCCATAAGGGGCATCACTTTTATCTTCAATATCTAACCATCTCATTCACACTCAAGCACATAAACAAATGCAAAAGTTCCCTTCAACTTTATCAGGCAAGGCGTTGTGTCCCCAAGCTCTAAATCACAACAGAGGAATACGAAACTCACCACGGCCGTTCTGTTTTGAAACGGGGTCTAACACCTGCCGCCCCTGACACCAGCATCGCAAACAGTATCACACATGACTCTTCAAGATACGCGGTATGAATAACGCTCTTCCCAAGGCCCCAGCGCCACTAACCTTGTTTCGTCCAGTTAGGAATTCTGCCACCAGGTGGCGGCTCCGTCCTTATCTGGACACTGACGTTGTCGCGTCGCTTCCAGATGGTGACTTTCTCAACACAGCTGGACAAGCGGAGAGGGAGCGGGGTGGCCCGCTGGGGTGCATTATCGCTCGCGATGTGGTCCTTTCTCTCGTGGTGAGGTGAGAGCTAGGGGGAAGTAGCGGGAGGTTCGCTTTTGTTCGGGATTTTCCGTTTGCGACGGTTCACGATCTTTCTGGACTGTCTGCCTCGCTTTTTGCGGGACTGTCGATTGTGCGAAGGGATTGCGTTTTATGAACTCATTGAAAACAATACAGTATTATTTATATAGGTTTTTATCCTTTGACGGAATCCATAGTTTTTCAAATATCACATATTTTAAAAGAGAATTTAGATCATGTTGTAATAATAATCAACTTTCTGACACATAGTTTCGAAATAAAAAACATTTTCTATCGTTTTTTTTTAACCAAATCTTTCATAACCATCTAAATAACTGTAATTTCACTCAACGTTTAGTTTTTCGACAGTCATCGAAAGTTGAAATTGGCGCAGAGTATTAAAAATCAACTATTAAAAAATTATTTTCACTGGATACTTGGATTTTACATGTGAAATTTATTTACTCATAAATAAATACTTTTCAATGTGTAAGGAATAAATTTTAATGATTAACCACACAATTCAAAATTATTTTCACTGGATACTTGGATTTTACATGTGAAATTTATTTACTCATAAATAAATACTTTTCAATGTGTAAGGAATAAATTTTAATGATTAACCACACAATTCAAAATTATTTTCACTGGATACTTGGATTTTACATGTGAAATTTATTTACTCATAAATAAATACTTTTCAATGTGTAAGGAATAAATTTTAATGATTAACCACACAATTCAAAATTATTTTCACTGGATACTTGGATTTTACATGTGAAATTTATTTACTCATAAATAAATACTTTTCAATGTGTAAGGAATAAATTTTAATGATTAACCACACAATTCAAAATTATTTTCACTGGATACTTGGATTTTACATGTGAAATTTATTTACTCATAAATAAATACTTTTCAATGTGTAAGGAATAAATTTTAATGATTAACCACACAATTCAAAATTATTTTCACTGGATACTTGGATTTTACATGTGAAATTTATTTACTCATAAATAAATACTTTTCAATGTGTAAGGAATAAATTTTAATGATTAACCACACAATTCAAAATTATTTTCACTGGATACTTGGATTTTACATGTGAAATTTATTTACTCATAAATAAATACTTTTCAATGTGTAAGGAATAAATTTTAATGATTAACCACACAATTCAAAATTATTTTCACTGGATACTTGGATTTTACATGTGAAATTTATTTACTCATAAATAAATACTTTTCAATGTGAAAGGAATAAATTTTAATGATTAACCACACAATTCAAAATTATTTTCACTGGATACTTGGATTTTACATGTGAAATTTATTTACTCATAAATAAATACTTTTCAATGTGTAAGGAATAAATTTTAATGATTAACCACACAATTCAAAATTATTTTCACTGGATACTTGGATTTTACATGTGAAATTTATTTACTCATAAATAAATACTTTTCAATGTGTAAGGAATAAATTTTAATGATTAACCACACAATTCAAAATTATTTTCACTGGATACTTGGATTTTACATGTGAAATTTATTTACTCATAAATAAATACTTTTCAATGTGTAAGGAATAAATTTTAATGATTAACCACACAATTCAAAATTATTTTCACTGGATACTTGGATTTTACATGTGAAATTTATTTACTCATAAATAAATACTTTTCAATGTGTAAGGAATAAATTTTAATGATTAACCACACAATTCAAAATTATTTTCACTGGATACTTGGATTTTACATGTGAAATTTATTTACTCATAAATAAATACTTTTCAATGTGTAAGGAATAAATTTCAATGATTAACCACACAATTCAAAATTATTTTCACTGGATACTTGGATTTTACATGTGAAATTTATTTACTCATAAATAAATACTTTTCAATGTGTAAGGAATAAATTTTAATGATTAACCACACAATTCAAAATTATTTTCACTGGATACTTGGATTTTACATGTGAAATTTATTTACTCATAAATAAATACTTTTCAATGTGTAAGGAATAAATTTTAATGATTAACCACACACATTATCCACACAATTCAGAATGTATGTTGTTTTATAGGATCCAGACTGTTATGCAATTAATTTTATGAAATTTTCGAAAATCTTGGAATAACTTTTTTATCAAATAATAAAAGACAAAAGAAATATTAACATGTTCGTTGTAGGAGTGAGTATTTTAATTTTTGGTATTGGGGAATAAATAATACCATTGCAATTTCTTTAAAAAAAAAAAGAAGGTATCGTATTAAAAGGTTTATTTCCCAATATGTGGAAATATTTTGTACCGAAATAATTGTACATAATGTATTTTAATGAATAAACTCAACTTAAAAGATATTTTCTGAAATAAAAAAATATTGTATCAATCAATTATCTTTTATTTATGAAATATATAAGGTAGAAAACTTAATGTTTGAGAAATCTGCCAATTTTTTTTAGAACTACATTTGAATATGTTCTTCTGTTTTTCTTCTGATATGGGTGACATAATTTCTTGGAAAATGAAAACAGTTTGTTTAATATTTATTATGCATCGAGTTCAAGGTAGAATATTAAGCACTTCGAGCAATAGCAACCTTATACCAATAACTATCGCATTTTTCTCATCTTTCTTTTAATGTCAGATACTATTATGTGTTTTTAAATGGTGCCCCTATGCTTGGGCCAATCAGGCTTAATGGTAAATCAGGTTCTGTCCATAATGAAGTATTGAAAAAAATTATGTTGCTTTCTTTACAGTTAGTTTAAAAATAAAATAAATCAAATATGATGAATGGAAAAGTGGATAATTTTGTTTTAAATATAGAATTAAATATAAATATTACATCATGGAACTTCCTTGATAGTCCTTAATTTAAGCCACTTTTATTCGTTAACGAATAAAATATTTTTAAATCTTAAAAAATATTCCATAAGAATATGATGCACTTTAAATTTTTAATCACAATGTAGAATCCCACATTTTTGTATTTTAAATTGTAGGTCTATAGATTAAGTATTTAACACCTTAAATTTAATAAAATAAGGTATGTGTGAGTGACCGAACATGATTTTAATTTTATGAAAGTAATATTTATAGTACCCCACCAAAGCCTCAAAATTATTATTAAAATTTGATTTTCCAGTGAAGAAATTGTTTTTATTTTTCCTATAACCTATATAAAACAGTTATCCTATAAATGTATACAAGATTTCTTGTCAAGTTTCTAATTTTTAATGTATGAATAAATAAAATTTACTAAAAAGCAAATATTGCTTTATTTTGCTATAAAAATATTATTCTAATACTTCTTCGATAAGTAAAAGATGCCTATCTCATCTGCTTTTGATATCTCAACGTCAATCTCAATATCCTTTCGCCTTTTCTTTGCATTCCTTTCAAGATATTCTTATCTCCTTCTTTTCTGTAATTATATTTACTAATTTTGTGTGCCTTTCGCAGTAGTTTACCCTTAGGCTTCAGAAGTCTAGACATCACTTTTAGTCTTAAGTACAATACTTTAATAAAGGATCTTATTAAACTCATCATTTTTATGTAAGTTTAAAGAAGTAAAACTATTTTCAGATATAAATTATTTTGTTTTACCTATAGTTTTCTACCAACCAATATGGTATGCATATAGTACGTTTTAACATAAAAACAGTTTTATTTAGAATTTCCCCATGGTGTTTTTATTTGTTGAACATATCTGGACTTCCTAAAGAAGCAGGACTCGATTTACTTTATTCCATAGTAAAGGAAATACTTTTAATGGGGGTTCAGTTTTTATCTTAAAAATATTTTTGTACCCTATAAGACAAAATTTATCATTTCATGTTTGATTTTGACATATGGGAGCATTATTAATTTGTCACAAAATGGGAATATTACAAATTTAAAAAAAAAAACACGCTTTCAATTTTTTACTTTTTATTTTCCAAAACTGCTGTCAAGAAAAATGTTTCAATGTTTGAGAAAAAAAAAATTTCGAACAGAAACCTAATTTAAGTAATTGTAATTTGTTATTTTATTTATAGATCTTGATTTTCCAATTTTTAATGCATTGTGGCAAGTGCGAGCCACGGGTAGATACCGATCCGAAGGTCATACGACTCAAAAGTATACTCTGGAGTTATAATCGCTTCAGTCGGTATTTATAACCCATTAGATATATCTGACTCTTATAGTGGTGAGTAAGCTCGCCACAGTACTCCCCCTCCAGAATGCAGCTGGGCTGGATTCGTGAACCAAGCTCTCGTGGCTAGGTGAGGGTGAGACGCCGGGAGTGCGGAGCCCATGGCCCATGTTTGAAACTCCCGAGGTGTGAGGTTGCGAAGCCGCGAGCGATGGCGAAGCGCTGCGAACCCAACCACAGAAGGTTCTCTTCAGACAACCAGAGTGAGTAAGCTCGCCACAGCATATATAATAGTGCTCACAATGCCAATTATTCACACATATTTTAACTGATTCACGTACACGTTAAGTTGCTTTTATATTCCTGTAGGTTAGAAACCAACGGATACAAATAACAAATCAACATATATTTTGAATACAAAAAAGTCAGGGCAAGTTTTTTTTTTACCATGCTTGTTTTGAAAACGATATTTCACTTTTCAAGATCGTTTAGTAGCAACTATAAATTTAATTACAAAATATCAAACTAGGAAGTTCATTATAATAAATTTTTAGTAGTACTTACAATTTTATAAACCTCACAAAAAGTCAACTTTTCAATCATAGTCACTTGCACTCCTTGTTTCTACTGAATGAAGTTGATAGTTGAAAAAAAAAATTACTAACTCAAAAATAACCAATAAATTGTTTTTAATTTAATTTTTTTGCAAATAAAATAAATTTCACTCATATATAATTTTCTTTCTTATTATTACTATAATAATAACAGTAATACTACTGTTTATTAATTACACAGCGCAGGTAAGTGTTATAAAGTATTTTAGGTGTGGAAGTGTTAAAAACGTGCTTTAACGTGTGATTTAAAATTTAGGAACTTTAAGAGGGCATCAGATTTACGCGTGATAGCTACATTTTGACGTCATTACAACAGTTAATCTTCTTACATTGCGAGTAGCTTCTTCGCAGTTTTACGCCGTTCAACTCAAGAATAGGTACTGAATACGAGTTTAAAACACCTGATCAATCGATAGTACCAATGACACTCGACTTTTCGACTTTACTATCAGTTAAGTTTACAGCTGAACCTAAGTGCAAAGCGTCTCATAAAGTACCATTTAATTTCCTAAGTCCATGGTTGCCTCTTAAGAGCACAACAGACGTCACATTTCCCACAAATTTCATCACACATAGTAAAAATAGCACGTAATTATTTCATTTCACGGAATCAAATGCAAAATATTTTCATGTTTAAAAAATCTTAAAACTGTGTTACACAATATCATTGACGTGTTAGAATTTCATTTATATTGCTTTATGACGTTTGTTTTTCACATAATATGTTTCGAATCATTTAGAAATAAGTGGAATTCTGAAAATTTGATAATTTCTATTGCAATAATTTATTTCAAATCTTTCGAGAACTGATAGTTTGTCCAAATTTAACACTTGAGCGAACATTAAAAATTGTTTTATTGTACACCAACTATAAAATTATGTCCAACAATTGAGAAAAATTAAATAAATTAAATTAAACTTTTTTAATTAATTAAAAATTTAAATTATTTATTTAGAACTTCTTAATTTCTCTGACAAAATATGACAGGGAAACAATGATAGGGTTACATCACTGTGCCATTTTATAAAGGACTAATTTTATGTTAATACGCAATTTACACATCACTGAATGAACATTCCAGAAATATGTGCAAGATAGGATTTATTCTGAAAGTAGAGTGTCAATGGCAACCCTTAAATGACCGGCTTTGTTAGAGTCACGTGGTCTGAAACGATCGCCGGAACAAATGTCATAAAAAGCTTTCGTGTTCAGCGATATGCAGAAAAAACTTCCTCGTATTCTACTCCTTAGAGAAAATGATAACAATGGAAACATTGCAATATAATGCTTGTTGTTGATGAAAAGTGACGTTTTCTAAACTTCAATAAGCTTTGAATCATACATTGTTGAATCACCAGTATACAAAAAAGCCACGTAGCTAACCTCTTTGACAATCCATAGAGCATTTTCAATCACATGAATCGGACCTAACAACGGCCTTAGCAACAGAAAATGTTACAGTTTTTTGCCCTACAGAGGTTAACAGTTACAGAAAATGTCTGGCCGTGGAATTCTTCTATTGGAGCATTTGCAATCACGTGACCCCATACCTAAAAAACGCCTTAGCAACAGATAAACAACGGCCTTAGCAACAGTTAAAAGCCCTACAGAAGGTACACAGTTAAAAGAAAATAACCGGTTGTGACGTCACCTGAAAACACTCTATTATTCACTTAATTTGTTTTTGGCTGTTTAAGGTGTTAGTACTTTGAGAAAAAAAAAATACTTTTTTTTAACTACACTTCGAGAGTTTTCTGAATTTTGAAGAAAAGTTTTATCAAAACAACGCATACTTTATTTGACAAAACAATAATCGAGATGATGTTTTCTTCTTTTTTATACATTTTGAGTTTTTAATTATTTTGTTATATAAGCTTCTCAGGACAAAAGTGATATAGGTCCAAAAATACAAAATTTGAGAAAAGCATAGATTTAGATTTCTTCTATATATGTTTCTTTACCTAGTGTGGTAGTCGCCTAAGTCAAAAGCGCAATGATTGGCCTGTAAGGCTGTTAGAGGTGCCTAAAAATGTCTTCTCCATAGGATTAACACAGGTGCCGTTGGAGAAAATCTTCAATTACTCAAAACTACGTTCAGTGGACTTATACCACTTTCCTTATAACCAGCTCATACTGTTTAAACTCTTTTCGTAGCATTAGTAAAGCGTTTATCTCTTAATTTTAATTCTAATAGTATACTTTAAAGTGACTCTTTTAAATAATTTATATAAGCCATTCAAATTAAGTTGTACTAAAATAAACTCTATTATAACAAATTACCGCCTGAACTTTTCTTAAACCGTAAAATTTCTTATACGATATTTATATAAAAATCCTGATTCCCTCTCTTCCAACTCTCCAAAGCTATTTCAATCAAATGCAATAAATTTACTCTGAAAATAATTTTCTCCAATTGTATCGATGCCCTTGTATATAGTATACACTGATTCCCGCATGCGATTGAATATTTACAAATGAAAATTACATGGAAAAGGAGAAATTCATTTTCTGGGAATAACACCACTAAAAAACACCGCATTCGCAGTAGTTAGGATATAACAAAAAAGATGTAATAATATAAAACACATTTGAATAAGCAACGCTCTTTCGTACCCTTTACACAATAGAATTCTCGAAACGAAAGCGAATGTTTTCCCATAAAAATGTGTGTTCAACACGAAGAAAAAGGAAAGCTCCATGAAATTATCAGAAAATAACAATTCAAAGTCAACGACCTCTTCTATCCCTGCTATCCACATTCAAAAACAATCCTTGGGAGAATGCATTCAACAACCCATTTTCCCCATATTGTCCTGTGATATATTACCCTAACGCCTTCCTAGAACCGACGAATCATAAAACCTACTAAAGGACAAATCTCGCTCGAGTGTTAAGCAAAGCTTGAAGCTTTTCCCACTAACTAATATGTTCGCACGGAGAGGGAGCGAAAAAGGTGTTATCTTTCACACTAAAAATCCATTGCCAGCTATTTGCAGTGTGGTTGACGTCAAGCGATAATGTCGCACCCACGAGTTGTCGCGCTTTTACGGGATGTGTGACGTCATAAGGCGAAAAAATTCCGAATCTGCTTTGGGTAGATACCGGGTTCACAAACGATAAACTTCTCAATTTGTGTTTTTATGGGTTTAAGGATGTGAAGATTAAATGTCAAATAAAAGATGGCATGCATTGTCATCATAAATAGTAAGCTAGATCCCTGATCAATGAATGATCAGTGATTATGTAACGCTTCCTTAACCTAACTCGTTTAAATCTTAAACTGCATTATTACTTGTTGCTACTAAGTAGGTTTGCTCTTCTCTCCTAAGAAGGCCACTTGCCTCTATTGAAAAAAAAATAATTCACATAACTTTATCCTTATACGTTTCGTACATACGGTAATTTTTTTAAAAAAAAAATACAACAAAAATTTAGAGTAAAAGTAGTATTAGTAAAAGTAGTTAGAGTAAATTAGTATTTGGATAGAAACGTCTTGACAGACAAGGCAGAATGAGTCCGCACGATGTCTTGATGGTTGGTTGGTGGGGGTTTTATGGCGCAAGGACAGACACAACGATGTATTGATGGAGATCCCTAGATTTCTCTAAAAAAATAGTTCAGTAACAGTTTTTAAAAGTTTCATGGGAAATTTCATATCGATTTGTGTCTGGCTCTGTTACTTTGCTCTTGCCATCTTTTCGGCAAAACAAAACACAATAGGCTCTTATAAAAACGAATGTCCCGACATGAGTAATTTATTTAGTACAAACTTGGGAACTGCTGCATTCAAACAGCAGGTTTCATACTTAAAAATTTTTCCTTGTTCAAATTTGACACACACCTTTAAGTTCTCAGTCTCGTTATTTTATAGCCACAAATAATGTACCCTTTTAGTACATTTTCCCCAAATTTCTTATGAGATATACCATTTTAGAGAACGTTCTTTGAGAATAGATATGCTTAATGTAATGAAGGGTTTTTTAATAATGGATTACAATACAAATTCTTAGAATATATCTAAATTAGATTGCAACCCATTGAAGTTTGATGTTATTAAAAAAAAAAAATCGGCGAAATTTTTCACATTCTGATTTTTCTTTTAACTCGTTGTTTTTTTGAATAACAGCAAACTTCAATGGGTTGCAACCTGACTAAATCAAAACCTCTGGTATTAGTCTTCGAATACAGCTGAAAGCAATTAATACATATTAAGAAGGTATTACAAGAAACAGTAACCCTTCCTTTCATAAAAAAAAATATTGATTACGATTTTAGCAGATTTAACCGAGAAAATAGGGGTATGTATTTTAAGCAAAATAGTTTTAGGATTGATTTGTTTATAAAACAATTAGGTATCATCCTACTGTATAATTTTTTGAGTTGGGTAGTTTTAAAGACAGACACACACAATGAGGGAATTGCACGGTTTTTTTTTTAAATTTTATTATGATAGAGGATGAAAATCCATGAAAAATGACGTAAAAATTATTGAAATAGGAAAACTATTCCCCAAGATATTAATTTTTAAAATGTCGTTTCCAGTATTGGCGGGAAAAACAGTAATTTCGTTATGGCTGCTGTGTGACGTCACAGCGCTTGGACCCACTTGGACCCGCTATGTTATTGTATGCTTAGCTTGCTTCATTCTGCTATTCTTCACAAAGTATTAACTAAAAAACTTATACTTTAAAGACACATACAAATATTTTTTATAAAAAGATTGGCATTTTGTTTTTCAAAAAATGTTAATTGGTTTTGGAATTACTAGGATTAAAAGTTTAATTTTTTTCTTTTTCTGGCCGTTTACTAGAGAAACAGACGTATTTTATGCGTGTTTTTGGTTTTATAATAAGACTGATTTCTTTTATTTTCAACAATTCACTTAGTTTCGACGGCGCTGTGACGTCAAATCCCGTTTTTTGATCACATGACTTTACTAGTATTTTGGCAAAAATAAAATCGAATTTTAAGTTATTTAAAACATATTTTTGAACTTTAAAATCTGATATTTGAGAGTTTTAAACTATAACGTATCAAAAAAGTGTAAAATTAAGCAAATCCCTCACCTATGCAATTCCCTCATTCACATTTTTTTTTAAAGATTTTATTACCTTTTTTTATTTGCTCTGATGTGACCAGCTTTGTTGAACTAGAAAATAAGAACGACCTATCACTGACAATAAAGGCTATTATTTTTTAGATGATCGGAAGAATTTCAGATTTAAGGTAAAGAATAAATTTGACTTGAAACATACCTATAGACCGTTTCTTGACTCTTGTTTAAAGGTAGGTTTTGACCATTTTTTGATTTTCTTTAGTTCAACCCCTCCCTGAACTTGACTGCAAAATGAAGATGGAAGTTTTCCTACCCCGACCTTCCCTCCGGAAGCACTGGTCAAAAAATCTGAAGGACCTTTAATTTCAAAAATGAAATCCTTTTGGGAAGGGCTTAATATGACCCTTTGCGACCCTCCCTGATAGTTAGTGACTCTGGCCAGTACTACCCGCCCCATCCCCAAATCCGAACTAGGTTGATAAAAACTAATTAAAATACTGTTTTTAAGGGACAAATTTCCGAAAACGTTCTGGGGGAGGACCCCAACAGGCAAGCAGTTAAGCTAATCAAAAAAACAAATTTGTTCCAAAAAAATATCTAAAAAATGACATTTTTCAACCTTATATGAGTTGGTGGTGGTGCTTGTGGACACTTTTGGGTGGTCCTGGGCATCGCCCCAGGCGCTAAAAATCTGGGTGCTGGCCTGACGGTAAAAGATAGATATTTGGAAAAAAAAATTCTATATACGCCAGTCTTCTCCTCCAGCTTGGAGTTTTCCGCAAAATGCATTCTCTCCTTTATCCTCTTTGGTGGCTCCATCTAGTCATGATTAATGAACATATATTCTACAAATTGTGAACTTATATGAGTTTCTCAGGTCTTTTAAAACGAAGGAGAACATCACGATTTGATTATCTTACGAGGCTTAAAATCATTTGTAAAACACTTTGTAATTATTTAACTGTATCTTGTTTTTCTTCTTATAGTTAAGTTCCCTTGAAAGTGTACTCTTACCAGTGGCGTATATAGGAATTTATTTCGGGAGGGGCCCAAAATTACTCCCTAGCCCCTCTCCCACATATTTAATAAGTCCAATGTAGCTTTTTAGGTGATAATTTAGTTCCTAAAAACTTAATATAGGAAAAGATGTTATTAATAAAAATACAAATACCAAAGGGGGGTCTGGGGGTTCTCCCCCAGAAAATTTTTGGAAATTTGACTTAAAAAAACCAGGTTTTTAACTAGTTTTGGTACACTAAGTCCGAATTTTGGATGTACATTTTTATGAACTTAATATTTAAAAAGTTATTAAAATAGAGTTCCAAGTACAAAAAAGGATCTGGGGGTCCTTCCCCAGAAAATTTTTGGAACTTTTCCCCTAAAAACAGGGTTTTATCTTGTTTTTGGTACACTTAGTCCGAATTTTGGACATATATTTTTCGGTAGGATTTTGATTTTGATGAACTTTATTATAATAAAGTTGTTAATAGTAAAATTCCAAGTACAAAAGGGGGGTTTGGGGGTCCTCCCCCAGAAATTTTTTGAATTTTGACCCTAAAATACAGAGTTTTAACTGGTTTTGGTACACCTAGTCCGAATTTCGGGGGGGGGGGCCAGGGCCCCCTCGCCCCCCCCCTTATATACGCCACTGACTCCTCCTACTTAAAAAAGTCCTTTAGAGAGAAATAATAAATCCTTTTTAAGTTCAATAAGCTTTGACAAATCTAGTAAGAACGCTTCGCAATCCCTACAGAATTCAGCTCGCTGTTCTTACTCACTTTACAAAACATTTGTAAAATCAATGTTCTCAATTAAGTAATTGTTTCATCTTTTAATAAACCCGGAGGATTTTGATTTTTAAACCAGACTAACTATGCCATCTTACCAAAGCGACTAATAGTTACCTGTGTGTAATATTGGAGAAATTTGATCTCATAAACTCGTAACCATGCTTGTAACATACTATAATAACATTATAAACATCTGCTTTTTACAAACGTCTACTTGATGTACTTCCTCTACCAGAACACTGATAAAATAAATTAAAGATCACCACAAGGAAAAGAGAATTTGAGCTTTAAGTAAACAATGGCATATGGCGCTTCCGATATTTTAAGCAAACTGCTTTTATAAGAATAAGAAGTTGATTGTGGTGTCATCCAGAACATCTTGCTGCAGATAAATTTTTGTACTCGATTTAAGAATTTTTCAAAACTTGAGTCAGAATCTTATAATTATCCGTATTTCAGGCTGGATAAATATTTAAATAAATAAATAAGTATGGTACTTTAGGATTAGAAGGGTGCAGGTCTCGACAATCGGACTAACATGGCAGCATTATATAAGTATGAAATGAGCATTCCTGAGTATAAGATGCTCATAGCCATCATCGTTGCGGTTAACCAGCAGGTAGAGTAAAAAAAAATAGCATTTCGCTGATTCTGATTGGCGGAATCCTTCTTTGACCAAAGATTGAATACCGACGATGATCGATGTGAATATGGATGTTAATGTAACTAAGTCTCAAACACATGTCCTTTTCATATATTTCTCCAGGAAGGACTTTGTTTTACTGAATTATTTTAATCTTTAAACATTACACACAAAACAAAAGAAAGTTGAAAACCTGTTAAATAAAAAAAAAATATGGAAAAAAATAAATTATTGAGTACCAATGTAGGACCCTAGGTCTAGTTCCTGTCCATGATCTCTAAATCCACTCTATTAAATTTAAAAATACAATTTTTAAAAAAGTAGTACAACACACAATTTTAAATAAAAAATACCTAAATTTTACTTTTTTTTATGTTTAAAGCACATTTACAAATGAATTTATGATGCTTTTCCAAGTAAAAAGCATCACTTACATTAAGAGTACCAAATTTGAAACGAATTTTCTTCCTAGAAATATAATAAGTAGGGCTGTGATTTCCATGTAATTAAAAACTCAAAATATGTGCACATAATAAATATTTATTTTAGGTAAATGTGTGATAAAAAGTGCCACGTATATACTTAAAAATAGGGGGAAAAGGAAGATATTATGTAATTTTAAAATGTTTAATGAATTCTAAAAACATTAATAGCTCTGAATTTTTAAGTTCTTATAGGAATTTGTGGGATATTTGGAGTTTAACTTTTTCTCACTAAAGGTGAAAGAACCGAAAAACATCTACAGGTAAACGTAAATGTACGTCCGAAATGGGAAACACGAAGAAATGAACACTTTCCAATTGACAATCCTGAATATATAACTTACTATAGCTAAATTTAGTCAATGAATTTATTAGATTTCAACAACAATTTTAGATGAGCAACTTCATAATATATTATACTTAAAAAAACTGGGTAAAACGTATGGTTATGAATGAAAAACCCAAAATTGGATGAATATTATGTATCAAAAACATGTATTTATAGCTTAAATATGTAAAAACATTTAAATATACTGAAGTATGTAAAAATATGTAAATATACTGAAGTATGTAAAAATATGTAAATAAAAATGGTCTTAATCGATCCAGAATCCTTTACATAAAACATTCATGTAATGCAAAATATCAAATGACTTAAATGAAAGTTTTTTTAAAAAATATATTTATAATGTAGACTTTACATAAATATCAATTAAGTTTAAAAACACAATATTTTAAAATTAAGTAATAAATTTTCAAAATTTAGATATAACTATTGAAAAAGGCAGGCATGAAATAAATTCTAATATGTAAATACAACTGGCTATTCATTTGAGCAGTGGTTTTAACTCAAGAGCAACAGTTAAAAACATTCTTAAAATATTTGACTCATCTAGTTTTTAATAATTTAACTTTATTATTTATGAAATAAATGCACCTAAGGTTTATAAAAGCCTGAAGTATCAAACCATTGTAAAAAGTACATAAAGTTTTCTCAATTGGCCTAACATATTTAAACATCTTACGAATATTAAAAAAAAATAATTAGTGAGCTCTAAATTGACAAATTCTAGTAATTAATTCATCAATACACTTTAAGAAACATTAAAGAAGTAAAAATTATTTCACAAATAAGAAGGCCATTTCAATTCATATCTTAATTCCGTGCGATTCTAAAAAAAACTTGACTTACGAGCTGCTATCTCCGACTTCCTTGTTAACAACTTCAAACTCATTTAATATGGTTTTGGTTTGGTTTGGTTTTTGGTTACATATATTTTCCGGTATGTGTGCTTGATCTCAAGGATCCGCTTATACACCTTCGTCAAGTAAGACAGACACAACAGAATTTTTACTGGCACAAAGAAGGAAAATACACCCAGGGGCGAGGTGAGAATCGAACTCACGACGGAGCAGTGCGCAGACTGCTGGCGTGAAAGGCAGAGGAGCAAACCGAACAGGCCATCCCGTCCCCCCATTTAATATGGTTTGGGAGGATATCATAAATTGAAAAACAAGTTATGCTGGCATAGAACATGTTTCAAAAGTTGAAAATCCTGGATAAAAAGATAATTTCAAATAGGGTAGACTAAACCACTCGTTAAAAAATCTGAAATTTTAAAGAGGGCATTTTGAAGGGACGGGAATTTTTTTGAAACCAAAAAAAATAGTAAATTAATTAGCTAATTTAAATTTTTGCCTTGGATTTCGGGCCGTCACCAGAAGTCTAGAAGGTAAACGTTAAAACTATCATATCAGACACTTGAAAAAAGAAATTATAACTACCCCTTTTGCTCAACAAAATTGCGTACTTTCTTAGGGATTGGATTTTGGTTTCATATATTTTCCCGTCTATGTGCTTGATCTCTAGGATCCGCTCCTAAACCTTCGTAAAGTATGACAGATACAAACGTAGCTCTTACCGGCACAAAGAGCGAGAAAAAATACACCCAGGGTAAGGCCGAGAACCATCAGGTACAGTGCGCAGACTGCTAGCGTGGTTGGCTGCACGTAACCCAACCAGGCCACTCGACCCCCTACTTTCTTAGGGTAATTTATAATTTGTTTCTTAAGTGTCTGATTTGATAGCTTGAATAAACCTTTTAGACTTCTGGAGACGGTCCGAAGGAAAAAATTTAGGGCCATCTATGAAACGGAAAATGAACTATTATTTTTTTTGTTTAAAAAAAATCCCAAATTCCCCTTCAAAATGTCTTCTTAAAAATTTCAGATTTTTTTGACTAATAGTTTAAACTGTAGATAATTTTAAAGAAGGTATGTTATTCTATAACCACCCTGTATCTGCCTATTTTTTGTGCTTAATTTTTTGCGACGTGTGTTTGAAGATTATGTAGAAAGCCTAAAATAATTAAATGAATAAATTAACCATTAATGCCAAAAGACTATTTATTTTCGTAATTTTAATATTGTGTTGCAAACCTACCCTGTAACAACTCTATATTGGAAGTTTGGGGGAGATATATCCTCAAATCCCCCCTCTAGTGACGCCACTGCGATCGACCACCTGATGAATAGTATCTGAAAGGTGACATGGTAATGTTGAACACGCTAACTCATCTCAGCTTCCAATAAAACTGGAAAGTAAAAGACGAAGCGGCTTCCAGTGAACAAGCAAATGTCTCTTCTGAACTCCTCCGCTCTATCGTATGTCAGAAGCTCAAAACCGACTATTTCAGTTCATACGGTTTTTGGAAATTCATTGTAAGAAAGTTTGGTTCATTTGTAAGAAAGTCGGAGTTAAATCAATAAATCAAAATGTTGAACGTGAAAAAATGCATTGCAGTTATGCGAGCCATGAATCAAGTGCCTCAGATGATAACTAGAAGTAAAAGAATGCAGCCAGTAAGTCACGTTTTTTTTTTTTTAAAGAATTCTGGTGAATAGTCCTTTTTTGATTGACAAACATTGTTTCCATGATAGATTCATTTGTTAAAATGTTTTTTCCAAAAACTTTTTACGCATGACTGAGCATTATTTAAATCGGATTATTTGCCTATTTAAAAATAAGTATAGACAAACAGTTTCGTTTATATGTAAGAAAAAAAGTAGAATTCAATCTTTAAACACCACCGCAGCTGTTTTGAAAGTGTTTTGATTTTATGAAAAGTGTTTATTTTAAAGATAAAGTGTTATTTATATAAATAGTTATTTTACAGATAAAATTTTAAATAAAGTGTTCTGTTTATTATTACCACAGAGAAATAAGATTTATTACTGTAATTGATTCATTTAGATTCAATTATTTTGTTAACTAAATGGGCCGATCAATACCTGAATGAATATAAGGGAACGTACCCATACTACGTGACCTGTTTAAGGGGGGGGGGGGAGGGGGGTCTTCAAAATACCACGCTTGGTCACAGGGGGGAGGGGGGGCTTAGGGTTTCATCACGTAGTCAAAAAATAAAGAAAAAAAATTAGCCAAATTAACTTTTTTTTAACTTTCTGTTCGCTAAAAATGATTGAAAACCATATTTATGAACTACTACGTGAAAACTAGAGGGGGATGGGGGGGTCTTGGCATATACTACGGGTGGTCACCAAGGGGGGGGAGGGGGGTCAAAAATAGTAAAAAATAGGTCACGTAGTATGGGTACGTTCCCTAATAATAAATATTAGTAGCACTTGTGGTGACGAGATCATCTTTTTCATTCAAGTATTTATTCTTATATTTTTTTCATTCATTGAGTGTAAATATTTTTCATGGTTAATTGCATATTATAATAGAATATTGAATTATTATTTAGTTGTGTGCTTAGTTATGTGACAAATATTAAATTTTTGGATGAAAAGTGACCATTGAGAAATTTGTGAATAAATAAGTGACGTAGACTTTTTTTTTACAAATGATGTTTATCTGGTACCAAATGTAGATTTCGGTTGGTCTTTTAGCTCTTTTTCATGTAGTTGTTTAACATATGCCCTCGATGGTGTAACTAACTCATCCACAAGATAATGTGGAAGATCTGGGTATAGAATCCCAGTCAAGGGTGTCAACGTTACCTTAGTGTCTTGAGAATTTGAGAAATGATATTTTGGTTATGACTCCTGAGATGTGCACATTTTGTTGAATTTGAGTTTTGAGAATATTGTTGAATTTGATGAGAAATTTTAAGACACTTGTTAGTTACATGGAGTCACTACAGTTTTAAGTCACTTTCATTGGAGTTTATTGGTCACTTCTGTTTTTTTATTCCACGATAGACGTATGTATGGTTCTTGGTTTTTTTTTACTTTGAATATGGGGGTTATACCTTCCCATGAGAAAAAGGACACATAATTTTATTTTTGGAGTTATAGGGTAGGGTATGCCTCCCGAATAAAATGGTAAAACCTGAGAAAGGTCCTCAAAACACCACCTCGTAACCGTTCTCGTATGTCACTTGTGTATTTCAATACTTACTTCATCAAGCAACATATTTAAAAAAAAAAGTGAAATATTATTTATATTTGATATAGTGTCTACATGTATAAGAACATTTATATAAATTTCTTAGATTTTATGTGCACTTATTTTTTTTTCAATTGGTTAAAGAAGCTAAATAATGAACTCTTCAAATAACCGATTTATATGTTTTTTCTTGTGAAATCGTACAATCTTCACGTATCTTTAACGTAAAATGATGTAAAAAAATGGACGTAGTAATATTGGGAACTGTTATTCATATTTAGTTAAAAAAAAAGGGGGGTTGCTGGTAAAAGATAAGCGAATCAAGGCAACTTTGAACTATCAAACTCTAAAATAGAGAAGGTAAACCTTGACTTTAGTGAATTCGATCACTGATTGAATATTAAGCACGAAAGAACTTAGATGAGAAGAAATACTGCACTTCTTTTCGTGTTCTTATCCGGAAAAGATTACAAAGATTATTTATAGTATTTTCATATTGAAATAATTTGTTTTATCCATGTTTATTTCAATCCATCCATGTTTCCCACAACTCCTTGTATTTGCCTCATTTTGTGTTATCTTAGGACAAAAAGCTCAGAAATACATATTTTTATCGAATAGCTACGGAAATAAGTATCTAAATTGATTAAAAATGGCCTTTATGACGTAATAGCCAAAAAATGGCTATTTTCTAAAATATTTCCCCTAGACATATACTTCCAAGTGGAAATTTTCATAAAATGAGGTGACGAATTTGATTATACAAATTGTAACTCCATATCCATATGGGTTATTTCTGAAGACGCAGAAAATAGATTTTTATACCTCCCCAGTACACTAAAAACTCTCAATTATTTTTTTTATTTAGCCCTTAATAATATTTAATACACTTCATGAAATTTTTTTGTGCGTCTCTTCTAATGTTTCACATCATAAAATGAAAATTTGCAATTGGAAGTATGCGTCTAGGGGAAATATTTTAGGAAATATCCTATATTGTTATGCTCTATTTGAAACACCCTAGCGTCTTTTTATCACGATTTTCGTACCGAAACTCCTCTTAGCAACCCAACAGGTTTCTGTTTACTCAATTTTCCCTTCCCCGTAGTGAGGTCATAGGGTCAAGAAACATTGCTTGCAACCAAGTCTATACTAGACAGCAACTTAAGTTGACCCTATGACGTCACTAACAAACAAAGTAGTTCCCATCGCGGTGTCTGAATTTTGAGTGAAATGAAGAACGCCAATTTACAAATATGATTATTTTGTTAAACCCATGCATATATAGTGCTTTTCAACCACGATTTTCGTACCGAAACTCCTCCTAGCAACCCAACAGGTTTCTGTTTACTCAGTTTTCCTTTCCGCTTAGTGACGTCATAGGGTCAAGAAACATTGCAACCGAGTCTAGGGGGCTATGTTGTGTAAATCCATACTTAAGGGTTTTAATTCTTTCCTGCAGACTCTGCTGGTAAATGGAGAACTCTTCCCGATTCGGCTCGAGAGCGTTGGCCTCGACCGATACCGGACAGCCCCTTTGTCACGGGAGCTACGTGGTGTGAGAAAGGAAGTCATGTCCGACTCTGATGAGGATGACAACGACGATGATGGTCAGCCACGTGGCCCCAGCCCGTAAGTATTTACTATTACGTATTTACTTTATGGAGAGTAGTAATGTTCTGCAGGCCTATACCCTATTTTAAAACTACGGAGTAGTAAACCAGTGCTTTGCAAATACTCAGCCCTACGAATCACTGGCTCTTTAAATAGCATGTGTGATAAAAATATTGTATTACTATGCATCTTCCTTGAAATCGCTAAAATTAATTTTTTACCTCAACAGCCGAGATAGTCCATCATCTCATGGGGGTGAGTCTTCGAGGGAGGATGAAGATCATCCTATGTGGCAAATCCTCGAAGACCAACAAAGGTAACCTCTGTCATAATTCATTCATGTCTACTTCACTTTTACTTTAATAATTTTTTTATTATTATTATCCCTAGTGCATATACACAAAAGTCATGGACACAACAAAATGAAACAAATGCTTTAAAATTATATAGTATACAAGTCAAAAATATTCATGAAGTCCATAAGGGTTTGCAGAGAAAAGTTAATTTCTTGATACTCCCATGCACGCAAGTAGATGCTCGGGCGAAGCTTGTTATATGTTGCAGATGGTGCACGTTGGGAATACACCTGCAATGCTGAGAATTAATCTGCAATGCCTACTGTCCAGTTTAGCCAGCAATACATTAATCATACTTATTGCTAGCTAAACTGGACAGTAGGCATTGCAGATTAATACTGTACTAGACTGCTAACGTTACTTGACCCTAGAGAAACAAAGCAAAGGAGTTCCCAGCACGGCTTCTGAATTTTGAGTGAAATGAAAAACGTCAATTTAAAAATATGATTATTTTGTTTAACAAATGTATATGTTATGGGCAAAGTGAATAATCGGACATTATTAATAATGTCCGAAGTGGAGGCGGGCAAAGTGATAAATTTCATTCATAAATTCCACTGAATTTATCACATTGCCCGGGCATTATTAATAATGCCCGGATTTATCACATTGCCCGTAACATATATATAAAGTGTCTTTTTACTACAATTTGTGTACTGAAACTCCTCCTAGCAACCCAACAGGCTTTGTGTTTACCAATTTTCTCCTTCCACGTAGTGACGTACTAGGTTCAAGAAACGTTGCCGTCGAGTAGTATAAAAATTTTTTCAGCTTAATACTATATCTCCTAGCATCATACCTAGCATCATATGAAAAAAAACTATTGTCCTCCAGTGGGTTCCTGCCCACTGTGGGGTTCCAGGTAACGAGAAAGCGGACTTCCTGGCAAAAAAGGGTGCTATGGTAATACAAAAAATTTTCCGTCCTTTGCCTTTCTGCATTATTAAAAACCTAATTAAGGCAACTATCAATGCCCGATCCCGGAAGACCTTTACAACCGTGCTTCCTATAAACCTTGGATGAATGCAATCCTAAAGTTACGCAATGGCCCAAGGCACAGAGCGGTGGCCGAATTTCGCTTGGCCTCCGGGTATGATTGCCTAAGAAAACGCCTTTTTAGAATCAACATCGCTGTTTCGACCGTCTACCCTCTATGTAGTTTTGGAGAGGAGAAGGACTCCGAGCATCTCCTACGATGCCCTGCTCTGCAAAAGAGTTCTCCTCCTGAGCGTTACTGGGAGGCGAGAGACTTACTCGGTTAATGAACTTTGTTACAGTTTTTTTTTTATCTTGTTCTCTAAGTTCTTTTTGCTGTAACTGTTTATATACCTGCCATTGGAAATAAAAAAAAAGATCTCCTTAGGGGACTTTTTTTACATACTAAAACGGCTTCCGCACCCTTGTCGCTATCGCTAGGTTCTTTAGAGATCGCTTCACGATCCAAGCGGGCAAAGCTAGCTTGTTAAATTTCCTTAACTCCGATGACATCCCTCATCCTCCAGTGGTTCTCAACCTTTTTCACGATTGTATCCCCAAAGGAAAAATATATTTCCCTGCGTACCCCTCGCATGCAGTTGCAGCCATCGGCCCCTGAAAATTAAGGGAACGACCTAAGTATTTGGGATTCCTCCTCAAAAGGATTTTTAAAAATCATGAATTGGAATAACTACCCCAAAAATATTTTTTTTCGTTAAAGCCCCCGTTCAATGATTTTAAGATGGTTTAAATCAATTAATTGACTTTTGTCCAAAGTTTTTGTGAATTGTTTGTAAATTTTCACTAAAAAGAGGGGGGGGCTGGGGGTCCTCCCCCAGAAGATTTTTGAGATTAGACCTTTTAAACAGGGTCTAACTCATTTTCAGTGTTATATGATTACACAATTTCAAAATCAAATTTTCGGTGCTTTAACCAGCTGGAAATTTTTTTGGGGGGGGGCTAGTCCTTTCTTTTTACTAGAAAACATTTTTTTTTGGTATGATGTCCTCCCATTCTCAGCACTGGCCTCATCCTATTCTAAATGAAACAGTCTTCTAAATAAAATTATATCCATTCTCCTCTTATATACGCCTCTAATGTAAGCGTGTCATTGGTAAATTGGTAACATCCTTTATTATTAAAAGTTTGAGAAACACATTCAACGAATTTTCGGTGATCCTCAAAAGTTAAAAATAAAGTTTTTAAACAATGTTCCTAATTATTGGGTACTCTTCCCCCTGCCCCCCCCCCCCATGAATCGACTTTCGTGGTTGCAGCTAGTAGTTGAAATAACACCGCTTAAATATATTACGTAAGTATATTCTTCTAATGGTGTACCTTGGCACTGCCGAGGTCTTCTTTTACGGATGTATTGGTTTGTCTCATCAAATGAACCTTCAGAATCTTCTGGAAATGTCACTTCTATGGACTCACCTGAATCACTATTTCGTTTGAATAAAACCCGCTTCATTTTTACCACATTCAACTAAATTCTGCACTCAAAAGAATATCTTAAAAATAAAAACTGCAACTGGCTGAAAACAAAAAGAGAAACAAAGTAGTTTCAATATTAGTAAAACGTTCGGCCAACCCATGGAATGATAAGAGGAAGTAGCTTTTAAAGATAAAAAAATTACTTGATTGGGGAGGATTCGGTTTTGACTGTCAAACTATCTGGGAATTTATGAGAGTAAAAACCCTACAAAAAAAAAAAAAAAAACTTGAAATGATTAAAAGTTGAAAATTTGTGGAGTACCCCTTAAAAGCTCTCGGCGTACCCCTGGTTGAGAAACACTTTCTTAGATAATGCTTTTCTAAAACCTAAAATACTTTATCTCTTATCACTCGTTTATTGTAAATATTTCCCCAATCAAAGCCTTTTTAAAAATACTGACAAGTATTAAAATTTTAGAATACATCAACTAATTTTCCAAAAACACATAATAAACCAAAGGAATCTAACAACTTATTTACCTAAGTATGCAAAAAATTTACCACCTGTTTCACCCATTTTTGCCGCTATTCATATGTGAATTGAATTCATGAACATGTGCTTCAGGGTCAAAGTTCGTGAATAGACCGTGAAGTTTAATGCCGCTGAGACTAAAAAAGTACAAAGAATGAGTATTTTACGAGATCTGAACCTTCTGATCAGTCTACGATCCCCATTAACCCTATAAAAATATAACCCTATGAAAATGTATAGCTACCTTATAAAAAACTGTAGTCTTAAAGGATATTTAAGTATCTTCATTTTTGTAAAGTGCAAACTTTATCCGTAATTGATATTTTGGCAGACTCTGTAACTCAGCTTCAAGCACTATGCTGCCAAGTTTTTTTCTTTTTTTTTTTTTGTTGCGTCTGTATAGTGATGTCCTTTAAAAACAACCCACTCCAAATTGTACCCTAAAAACAACCCATCGAGATTTTTTAATTACATAATTAAAATAATTTTACCATCTCATATACCCTGTCCTTCTATGCCTCTTAGAGTGTCAGGGATGTAAAAACTGGTCAAAGAACGGTTTATTTACTTATTTTTTAAACAAGCTGAGATAATGTAGATTTTTGGCAAAAAATGTGCTTCAGATTTACAGATTTTGTAAAAATGTATGTTATAAAGACTTTAGAGCATTTTTCGCGCGTTTTTATGTTATCCCATTTCTATGAGAATAAAATATTAAAATTTTAGCTCAGTCCGCCAATTAGAGTCCTTCTAGGAAGCAGTGGGTTTTTTTTTTTCAAATTCTTTCTTAATTGACTGCCAATTTGTAATTGATAATTGGAATTAAACATGCTAAGCACTAAAACAGTTACAACAGTTTTTTGTTCGATTTAATTATCCTTTTTATTAAGCTTTTAATGGAGAAAATATTAAACAGTGGGTTGTTTTTAAAGGACAGCACTATATGTTCTCTAACTGCTGTGTTTCTCATTCTAAAACTAGGCATTATTGTTTTTATTCCTTTTTATTATTATATCCTCACTAGATGCCCGGCCTTGCACGGGTGGAGATAGATTTTTTTCTTTAAAATTTCTAATATGCATTTCCTACCTTATTCTGATGAGGAGCGGAATCAAGAATTTTAAATTATGATGGACGATTTCTACATTTACCACACGATTCCCATACAAAAACAAATTAGAAAAATATTCTTCCCACAATCACATGAGTCACTTTGAGTGATGCATATCGACCAATCAGACTGCTGAAATCACTTATCTTGATTTACAGGGCTGTCCAGGAGGAGGAAGAGGCTGTGGAAGAGGCTGTGGAAGAGGAAGAGATGCCACAGGCCTCAATAGAAAGGGGCGTCCTGGACCCACACCCGGACCCACCCACAGGGTATGTTCTATTGGTCTATTGCAGTTGACTAATACTTAAGCTTTGCCTTTTCTTGGCATTAACCCTTATATATCCGCTCCGCAAATATCCATGATAGTTGTATAAATTATTTTTCAGTGAGTTTTTCTTAATTTTTGGTGGCTTTTTTTTTTCTTTAAAATTTCTAATATGCATTTCCTACCTTATTCTGATGAGGTGCGGAATCAAGAATTTTAAATTATGGACGATTTCTACATTTACCACACGATTCCCATACAAAAACAAATTCGAAAAATATTCTTCCCACAATCACATGAGTCACTTTGAGTGATGCATATCGACCAATCAGACTGCTGAAATCACTTATCTTGATTTACAGGGCTGTCCAGGAGGAGGAAGAGGCTGTGGAAGAGGCTGTGGAAGAGGAAGAGATGCCACAGGCCTCAATAGAAAGGGGCGTCCTGGACCCACACCCGGACCCACCCACAGGGTATGTTCTATTGGTCTATTGCAGTTGACTAATACTTAAGCTTTGCCTTTTCTTGGCATTAACCCTTATATATCCGCTCCGCAAATATCCATGATAGTTGTATAAATTATTTTTCAGTGAGTTTTTCTTAATTTTTGGTGGCTTTTTTTTTTCTTTAAAATTTCTAATATGCATTTCCTACCTTATTCTGATGAGGAGCGGAATCAAGAATTTTAAATTATGGACGATTTCTACATTTACCACACGATTCCCATACAAAAACAAATTCGAAAAATATTCTTCCCAAAATCACATGAGTCACTTTGAGTGATGCATATCGACCAATCAGACTGCTGAAATCACTTATCTTGATTTACAGGGCTGTCCAGGAGGAGGAAGAGGCTGTGGAAGAGGCTGTGGAAGGGGAAGAGATGCCACAGGCCTCAATAGAAAGGGGCGTCCTGGACCCACACCCGGACCCACCCACAGAGTATGTTCTATTGGTCTATTGCAGTTGACTAATACTTAAGCTTTGCCTTTTCTTGGCATTAACCCTTATATATCCGCTCCGCAAATATCCATGATAGTTGTATGAATTATTTTTCAGTGAGTTTTTCTTAATTAACATTGGCATCAATACTCTTACTGGTATTTTGCTCCATCACATTTAGTTTTTTAATTAATATTTGTAGCTTATTTTGCCGCTGGCTAGAGGCATTTTAAGTCCTCTCAATCGATTCTCCAGGGTCACTTACCTAGGGGTAGACCTTACTTTCACGACCCTGGGAGACGTTGGTTCCAAATAAGAGCCTTGAAACGAACTTTTGAAACACACCCTACATTCCCCAAATCAAAGATACGAGGTTATACGATTATGCCAGCCATACATTGGATTTTTTTGGCTTGATACTGTTTTTTTCGATGCTCATTGTGTATAAAATACAATCACTAATCCTAATTTTTTTTTATGTAGGTCCGAACAGAGAAAAAGAAAGATCGAGGAGCCCGAGGACCAGGAGATAACACCGAAGAGAACTCGGTCGAGGTTAGTAGTGACATTGTTAAAAATATTGTGACACATTCAGCTTCTAGTGTTGCACTCATCAATAGTTTGGTGGCTGTTTTGGGGATGGAATTTAATGATAGTTTTATTTTTCCACAGGTCACCCGCTGTGGAAGAGGCATCAGTTCAACCCAGGTGTGTATGACTTTTGGTCAAGTTTAGTTGAGGAAGAGGGGTTAGAAGCTGGGTTTGGGGACATCCATAAATTAAGGTCAAAAAGGGGGGAGGGGTTTGAAAAAATCTCACCTAGGGGGGAGGGGGGTCGATTAAAATTTCACGTCAACTTTTTAAGTTAGAAATTATACGATTTTCTTTTTTTTTAAGTATGAGAAAGGAATACACACATATAAGATACTGTTGTGATGCATCAGTTTTGCGAGAACCATTGGCTTTTTCCATCTCTTTTACACATCATAAATTTTCTCAATCAAAATTAGGAGGTTTTGCGCGGCCGTTTGTTTGCCTATTCATCTTTAGACGCTCTCACGCTCGTAGCCTTTCTTGTACTATTCGATTCATCCGCTCTGTCGCCTGACTAGTCACAACTTTTCCATCCAACGTAATCTTTAATCAGCAATATTTTAAATTAATTGGGGAGATAAGAACACGTTGCTGTAAAGAAAACCCGAGGATAACATAATGGTTCTTCCCCACCCGCACACACACACATCATTAATAATGTAAAGGTTTTAGGTGCTATGTAATATTTTTTTTAAAAAATTAATGTATTTGTTTCTGTTTCTTACTTATGACTGTGAACTAAGCAGAAATACAATTGAATTGTCAACTTTAGGTGGTTTTTAACACTTTTTCCATCTCAAATTGTATAAGATTAGAAAAGGGAATGAGTCCATCAACTTTTGAAATATTAATTATTGTGCATATATTTTAATACACTTATATTTATTTCGATGATATTTGATGACCATTCAATGAAATTGAATGGAACTAGGGAAGGTTCTCAAAATTTGGTTTCTAGACTTATCTTTTTCACACTGACGATTCAATTATAGTGCGAAATAAAATAGTTTTTCCTTGTAAAGATAGAAATCCTTGTAAAGATGATTATTTTGCTTATTACATCATATAGATCTGTTATATTTCTTTTTAATATACAAGTAGTACAAGATTGTGAATAAAAAAAAATATGTTTTTTTCTATGTTCAGGCGAACCCACAGAGAGCAGTGGGTGACTGAGTGCCTCTTCCCATTTGAAGATTTTCTGAGGCGGCCTCAAAATTTGTAAGTGGGGCATTTTAGTATTTTCAAATTTTAATTCGTGTAAAAACAAACGCAATCGATGATAAAATATACTTGATTGATAAAAAAATTAAATTATTAATTACTACCTAAAAAATACAATTCATCCTAAAAAATAAAACAAAATTTCGAGAGATAATGTATAAAACTGAATGAGTTGTAAAACTGTTGAACATTGATTGGTAAATAATTTTTGTTTAGGCAGTTTCAATTTTGTAGGAAAATACCTATTTTTTTTGCTTGGGGGTACCCTACTAGAAAATATTTAGTGATTTTAATCAAAAAATAGTGTTTCAACTTAACCCCCTGATTTCAGAAAGTTCCTTTTAAACCATTAAAAAGATAATTTTAACTACTCCATGTTAATAAATGGGGTTGGTAAATGGGGGACAGGGATTCTCCCTCAGAAATTTTTTTTAATTCTAGTATGCCAAGAAGTATTGTGGTACTTTTTGTGGGGTTAAATGGCATCCTCTTCCTGGAACCAATATTATGTTCATATTGTTTGCGAAACCCTTTGAAATGCTTCACTATCTGAATCTGGTATTTTCATCTTAAAATAACATTTTTACCTCTTAATGCTTTTACTAGACACGTTTTGTATATGGTATTATTGATGTTAGAGAAATAATCTGATGCTTGAATTAATTTGTATTGTGAGATTAAACTCCTTCAAGCCAACTAACCAAAAGTGAGTTTTCCCAGTAAGAATCTTTCGCATAAAACGCATACTTGGTTGCAATGTTTCTTGGCCCTATGAAATCACTGTGCGGAAGGAAAAATTGAGTAAACAGAAAGCCTAGTGGTTTGCTATACTGGACAACAATGTTAGTTGACCCTTTGACGTTACTAACAAAGTGAGAAAAACTTTGACAGAAAAACAAAACTCTGAAATGAAGTACAAAGCCAAATGATACCCCCGACGATTTGCACAAAACGTTTGTTCATTGTTTATGCATTACAGTCGCCCTTATAATTGAGATATATAACCATCGCAGCAATATTGTAAGACGTCAAAAGGTTTTCTCCCCATCGCGGTGTTTGAATTTTGAGTGAAATGAAGAACGTCAATTTAAGAACATGAGTGTTTTGTTAAGCCCATGTAGTGTATTTCTATCACGATTTGCGTACCGAAACTCCTCCTAGCAACCCAACAGGCTTTGAGGCAATTGAGCTAACCCATTTTCTCCTTCCGCTTAGTTAGTTAGAAACGTTGCTGTCTAACTGTGAATAATATACTTTGTTTGAAAGTGTGGGGATACCTGGTTCTTGACCCAAAGGCCTCAATTCTATTTCACATCAAATTAGCGAAAACATAAGACAATTTTTTTATTTGAATTTCCCGTGTTTTTATGCAAACTTTTCGAGGTTTTGAAATAACCATCAATTAAAAAAAAAACTTATTTTCCATTGTAGGACCAGCCCGACCTCTTCGGTTGTTGCAGAGCCTGGAGACTACGACGAATACAATTCGGAGTAAGTACACATCGTCACCCTACAATCCGCTCCAAATTTTCCTAATCATTATATGGCAGGAAGTCTGATGAGAAAACACTGTCTACTTTGGAACTATTCCGGAATTACGAGTGCAGAAGCTCATTTGATTGGTTCGTAAGCGCTGATGATATTACTGAGCTGGGAAAGATCAAAACAAATCAAATGAGCGTCTCCAACGATCTGAAGCAGACAGTGTTATTTGATGGTTTTATTGGTTATGGGTAGTAGTTTCGATTGGGGTTTGGTCACAAACGTTTTGTAACAATAGTAATGCATGTACTAATGTACTAGAGCTAGAGGTATTTTTTTTTTAGAAAACTAAAAGGAAGGATTTGAACCTGCGGGTATTAAAATGTTTATAGGAGCAACAATGAGCTCTAAAATAAGAAGGTGGCCTGAGGGCCCTCCCCATAGAGAGTTTTGAAATTTGACTCTTAAAAATAGGGTTTCAACTCGTATTTTATCAATCTGAGATAAAGTATAGTAACACGTTTCCAAGAACGTTCTTAAAATTTGATCTCCCCACGGAAAGGATGTTCAATATATAAACACACAAAATTGGAAAATGGATGGAAATTCAGGACCCTATTTAGACTTCAGAAAAATCGTGGGAAAAATTAAGTATGATAAAAATATTGGACTTGTTTCACTCTTTCAAACTTAATAAATTCCATCTGAAAAAATCTTAAGAAACCCTTTAATAGACTTAAGATGGCTGCGCAAAATGGGAAAATAAAAGACTTATACAAAAATTAAATTGAAAATTATTTAGAAACTACGTGAATATCAACGGAGTCAAACAACGTTCACTGGATAAAAAAAAAGGTGAAAACACTTAATTTAAGAACAAATTTTATTTTCGCTCAGTTTACACAACAATGAATGAGAAAAGATAGGAAAATTAGCTTAAATTTCAAATTAAATTAAAAAATGCAATGAATGGAAATTGATTTTCTCCCCAAATTCGAGTGTCTATAAATGCCAATAATAGGAAGTAGTTATTCCTCTTCCTGTTTATGTAGTGAGGGGAGTTCGGATATATTTTTGAGAGCATGAAACGTCAACGTTTTTGACTTATTTTTTTTTTAAACTGACGATGATTCAAATCGCAAACCTGTTGTTTTTATAGCATGGAAAGAGCGAGGCTCCCATTTTGGAGACATACTCTTCGATCAGAAAGGGTTGAAGTTTCCCCTGAAGAAAGGGATGCACGTTTGTAAGTATGATATTCTTACCTTATTTCAAGTTTCGGTTTGAATAATTAATTCCAAAAATACTGGTATTGAAACCACACATTTCTGTTGAGAGAAGTTATTTGAAAACTCGGAATTCGAACTAGTCATCAGTTGCAATATTCCTAAACATTCTTAAAGTTTACAGCAAAGTTAAAGTTTCTTATAGTTTACAGTTTTTTCCCCAGATACTTTTCTTCAATACTAATAGCTTCTCACACTCTAAACAACCAAAGTAAAAATACTTCATTCAATCTATAAAAATTTTTAATCTGAAATCTCTTTAGGAAGCAATTTATTTCTGCACGTCATTCAATATTTATTTTTTTAATTTTTAGTTTTTTAGAATATCCAAATACGTAAATATTCAAATTCAAAGAAAAAAAACGTTCAAAATCAGAAGCACACAGGAATTTTTGTCCTCTTAATGAAAAATAACGCTTCCAAATGGTTTATTGCAATTTTTGCAGCAGACTATTTTGGAACCATCGACATGCTGATGGAAAACTTCGAACAATCTACATCGGCCAATAAAAAACCATCGGTTGAGCCCTATTAAATCAATTTCATTACTTTTCCTTTTTAAATGTCTTGTTCGTTTTTACCACTACCCATAGATTTCCTTTGGCAAAAGAATTTTTGCCCGACTTTTCTTTATCGTTAAGCGCGGAAAGTTACAATAGAGGCACGGTACCAAATCCTCTAACCAATCGAGAATGTGTTTACCCAGTTAATAAACCCTCTAGGTCCTGGCTTCCAAAATAACCACCCTAGTCGCATAGTACGCAACGCACCCAATATGTCAAGTTTACGTTACTGATACTAAAAGTAAACGTGATTTGGCCAATAGAATTTTACGAATTTTGAACGTTTGTGCTGCTTGGACTTGCATTATAGAAAACTATTTTTCCTTTGTAGTGCGCGTGGCAGTCTCCATGAAACTTCCTCAGTGGAAGCGACAGTAGGAAATGACTCCGTCATTGATTATGACTCGGAGTAAGTACACACTTTACTATTAAGGCAAACGGCTCGACAACCCTCCATTAATAACCTAACAAACTTGATTAAATTATAGATTTTTTACATTTTTCTTCACCCACTTAAAATTTACATTTTTAAATTTCGATAAAAAAAAAGTAAAAATAACTGCCCTGGTAATAACCCTGAACTATTCAGTTTCTTGTAAAGAAAAGTCGCATTTTTTGGAACTAAAGCACTGTTGAGGCATAAAGTTTTGAAATGTTAATTCATAGCACATCAAATAGTAGTTAAACCATTTTTTAACTTTTTACTTAACTTTTTAACTTTCTGTTAACCTCTTAACTTTTCTGGAGAGTAGTAATCCTCAGACCCCTTTTTGTAGAAAATTAATATTTTAAAAGTACTTAGAACAAAAGTCAATTAAATAGTTACAAATCTTATAATTTAGAAGGGGTGATGAAATGCAAAAAAAAAAAAAATATTTCTTGTTTTTAACGAAATTATTAATTTTTTTAATTAGTTTAAAACATAGTTAATTTTTATTAGTTAATAAATCAAGGTTTTGTAAATCCTTTTGGGGAGGAATCCCGAATTCCCGGATAATTCCTCAACAACATTCTCCGGCTGACGACGCTCACCGGTTTGAGTGATCGACATATCAAGGGTTTATGTGAATTAGTTTATTTTCCTCTAGGCCTCTATTCTCGACAGCAACGTTTCTTGAACCCAGTACGTCACAAATGCGGAAGGAGAAATCGGTAAACACGAAGCTTGCTGGGTTGATAGGAGGAATTTCGGTACGGAAATCGTGAATGAAAAGCACTATATGTACATGGGTTTAACAAAATAATCATATTTTTAAATTGACATTCTTCATTTCACTCAAAATTCAGACACCGCGATGGGAACTACTTTGTTTGTAAGTGACGTCGTAGGGTCAACTTAAGTTGCTGTCTAGTATAGAAGAAATTTTCAATTTATTGGACCCCACGTAGAATTACTTGCCGACCCCTGGTTTATATTCATTACTTTTTTCTAGCCTCGAGCGCCTGCAGCTAAGTATGCTGAGAAGGCGCCCAAGAAGGCTAGAAATGATACGCAGGTCCATGTCATCGTATAGATGGCGAATTGGCTCCGTCAGTCGGCGACGAAAGTAATATTTTAACACTATATCTTAACTATTTTTTTTATTTCAATGGTGTTTCCATAGTGTTTAGAAATGTTGGTACAACTACGTTAGAGTTCCTGCTAAATATCGCCCGGTTCTATAGTAGTATAAAGTAGAAATATTCATAAATAATTTCAAACTCCTGGATTAAAATGTTTAACTAGATCAATAACTATTCAGTTTATTAATAAAAGTCAGAAAAATTTGTTGATGCTTGGATATAATGTGTCCAAAAGAACCGGGCGATAATTAGCGGGAACTCTAACGGAATTGAACCGAAATGTTTTTAATGTTCATTATTTAGCTCATTCTTATCTTGATATTAATATATACTCATATACTGTCTAAAAAGAAAATTGTAAGTTTTTTTCACTTCATGCTGCGAGGGGATTCTATACTTTCTTTGCCATACATGATTTTTTAAAAAGTTTCTGAAACTTTTGTATCACGTGATATAAGGGAGACTGATATGCAGTACCAACCCCTGGAGGTTCTTACCTTTAGAGTAACTTTCACGGCAAATGCGTGAAACACATTTAGCAAGTAAACACAATAATGAACACTGCAGTCAAAAAAGCATTTGGACTGATGTGTCGCGGATGCGTTGCTGAAATTATGCTGTTGTGAAAGTGTTATTAAATCATTTCGGAGTCAGAAAATGTGTTCGTGCACGGCTTACTATAGATACTTATACAGGCTAGTCGAGTTTTAAACAATGAAAACCATTTGACAACTTTTCCCGCTTGGAGCGCTACAAGACCTACCTATATCACCCACCGCCTTCAACACTGTGGATATGCTTTGCCAGTTGGTCCAGTATTGCCATCTGGATTTGCAATGATTTCCGTACTCGACTAGCCTGTATAAGTATCTAGTAAGCCGTGGTTCGTGTAAATATGTTGTTAAAGTGTTCTACACAACTAAAATGTCGTACGTTTGAGGACAGAAAAATGTTAATAAAAGTGTTATGTGTATATTCGTGGGGGAGCGTTTGCAGGGTTGTATTAACGAAAACCGTTTTTTTTTTTTTGTAGTGCTAGCCGTACACCCTCGATGGAAGTTCACCCACCTTCCTCCTCAGACTCCGATTCAGACGACTCGTAAGTACAAACTTGACCACTTCAATTGAATCGTTTGATTATAATCTATTTTTAAAGGTTCTGTACCAATCTCAAGACTAAGGGCGTTTATGGTAGTGATGTATTCAAAATTTTCATGCTTGTGCCCATTTCTTACATCCTTGTAATTAAGATTTTGAATCTATGAATCACTTGGTTAAAAGATGACATAAAATCTGTATCACATCAGAATATCGAATTGATTGTGTAGGCTTTTAAGGGGACTCAGTACCCTCAAATCGGTCAAAGTATCGATTTGGAGATTTTGCTCTCAAAGTGATGTTTTTATCTTAAATTGATTCTGTAAAGTTTCAGAGTGATGCGCGAATTCTAATTATAATAATTCTTCAATTTTCCTTGATCTCAGTTACCCAATAATTTTTTAAATAATTTTTTTTTCAAAACTACTTTTTTGGCATTTAAAACTCTAAGGCTTCTTTTCTACTGACTATTTCACTTGAAACTTTGCATATATATTAGACACAGTGCTTTCAAAATAAAAGTATGCATTCAAATTAGAGATTTAGAGTACAGAAAAAAATATAACTGTAAAAAAGTGTTTTTTTGTGTGTATTTTTGTGATATTTTAGAGTTGCTTGAGATAAATTTTGTTTTTATTAAAAAGTATTGTAAGTATCAAAAATCGGAATGCATAGTTTTATAGACAATAACTTAGTATACATTGGGTAAAAATTTCATACCAAAATTATCAAAATTGAATAAGAAGTAGGGTTTTAAAAATTGGTTTAAATTTTTGATAATTTTAAAATTTCTCAAAAACTGCTTTTTTAAAAGTAAATTTTTTGCTTGGGTTATGTTTAAATGGTCATTGCAAGTGTTTTGACACTAAAGAACTTCAAAAAATTTGTAAATCAAAGAAAATATAAATTTTGGTACTGAGTCCAAAGCAAAATAGTTTTACTCCCCCCCCCTTCACAAAGTTACATCTAACCAATATCTAATTGATTTTGAAGATTTCTATACGTCAGTCGTGCAATATAGTATTACTGGGTCACGTGATGTCCACTCTAATATACGAGTACCATTAGATCTCTATGCTGCCGTCCTTAACAAGAAGGGCGTATCTCGGATTTTGGCGATTTTCAGGTTTTTGCATATCTAGAATCTTTGGTGTCTTGTGCACCTTATGATACCTCATTCATGTACCTATGGGTACGAAAAGGTACACAAAAACGCTAGTGAAAAAGGGCGTATCTATGAAATTTCTTGAAATCCTTAGGCGAAAAGTGCTTGTACTGAAAATCTTGATTTTCGGAGATGCGCCCTTCTTGCTAAGGACGGCAGTATGGTTCATGCATTTTCCATTCCTTTAAAAACTAGTACCAGATTGTAAGTATTGTTTTATTTCAGAAACAATGACGTCTACAGAGAAATTCGTCAACGATATCTAAACCATCAAAGAGAGCTAGCGGGAGTTCCGCGAGTGTAAGTAGAACAAGTTCTTGATTAATATCGACGATTTGGATCTGTTTTCACCTCAATTGAAGCAAAACATTTTTATTTTTGACCAGCTTATTGCCAAAATTTTAATTTATAAATTTATTATCATTTTTTATACCTCACTGGTATTTACTGTTGAGTTCTTTTACATTTGTTTCCACAGTGATTCAGTAAGGTTTTTTCGATACTTCCTTTAGAGGTATCGATCAACCTCTGTTAAGATCGTTTGAGTGTGTGATTTTTAATAATAGTATTAACTTCCTACATTATAATCAGGTGGGTTTTTTTTTCTTTTTTCCGATAAATACTTTTATGAGTTATAGCGATTTTTTACCTTTGAAATCGACGCGTCTGAGTAAGCTCCAAAGTTAAAAAACTCTTCTTGCTTGATGTTAGGATCACGGAGTTGCTGTCCATTCCGCGATTCTATTATTCCGCGATTCTATTATTCTTCTACTTCTATGATCTAGGAACATCAAGTTAATAATGTTTTTTTTTGTCTAATAAAGGTCTGAACCAATCAGAAATTCTAATCAGTTCGGAGAAATACGCGTAAGCCGAGAGGTGAGACGACAAAGAGCAACGGAAGAAAGCCAAAGGAGTCACAGATCGAGGTGAGTTTAGACGTTTTATGGTTAATTTGATTGTAAAAAGCCTCATTGTAGCTTGGTGTCTGTTTTCGGGAGGAAATTTAAATAGTTTCAATCTTCACAGATCTCCAACTACCTCACTTATAACTCGATTCCTACCCGAGCCTAGGTATGTATTATTTCATTTGTTATTCAAGGTTCGTTAAATTTGTCAAAGAAAAAAAATAAGGAGATTTTTTTTTTTGTAAATTTCAAGCCAGTACAGTAGACCAAGGGAGATGGGGGAAAACAAGTTATAGTAAAAATATCTTCGGGAGCTCGGAACCGACAATGGTCCGAAAATTAAGAGAAAATAAATTATAATTTTTAATCGATAGATTACAATCTTGACTGGCCTTTAATAAACACAACTTATCATTTAATTATAATCTGTTTTATTTTCTCTTGATTTGCCTTAGCCCGTACTATTTTGTACATTTGGTAGTAAACTAGTCAAAAACATAATTATGTTTTACTTTATTATATACAGAAATTATTCCCTTGAATTTCATTAAATTCACAACAAATTTTTATTCCCTTTTAAAATTAAATTTTTCTTTAGCTGCATTTTTCGCATTTATACGTTAAATTCGGAGAATATAATTCAAATTTCAATTTAAGGTCCCCCTCCCCCAGTTTTACCCTGTTAAATTCTATTCATTAAAAAAAAGGAATAAGTCTAGGTCTCCACAAACGTTTTGAGAAGAGTTAATATAATCAAGGAATAAATATTCTGTACTCTAAACTAATACTTAAATTTCCAGTAAAAATTGTGTTCTGATTAATACCAAAAAAAGTTTGTGTAGTGCATTAGGATGTCTTTAAAGATATAAAGAAATATTATGTCACAGTGTTGTTAATTTCAGAGCGAAGAGTGTTTATTATGTGTTTTGTGTGGATTGCTTGCAGTGACTGTAAAAACGGACTTTTCTTTTTCAGAGTGTCTCGTGAAGAGAGGCCACGACGAGAGTCAGTCCGGCCAAGAGATAGGTCTGTAAGGCCGCCAGTTTCTGCAAAACAAATGTAAGTACACCTTTAATATTTTGAAATAAAGTTTTTTTTTTTAATTATACCTATTACGGAATTAAGTTTAGGATTTATATTTAATGTTCTGGTTAATAACAAAAAAAAAGTTTGTTTTGTGCGTTTGGATGTCTTTAAAGATATAAAGAAATATTGTCACAGTGTTGTTGATTTCAGAGCGAAAAGTGTTTATTATTTTAAAAAATATCTCAATCGATTAAATTATGCCCTGACACTTCTTGTGACTGCAGTTTCGGAGGTGACGAGGATGTGGAACACGTTATTTTACACTGTTCGAAATTCTTCAAACAGAAGTATACTTTGGAACTGTCTCTGAAGAAAATTGATATTAAGTGGCCTCCTCCTCTCCATAGTTTAGTGTCTTTTAAACGTGCATTTGTCTTTTTAACTTAATTTATCAATTAAAGATATAAACCTAAATAACATAAAAAACATACTGTCAACTTTTAAATCGTTTGAATGAAACTTGTAGTTCTACTACGTATTTGTACATACTTCTGTAAGCCCCGTGTAATACTTGGTGGTATACGGGGAACTTGTTGTGTATCCAATAAAAAAAATCAAACATTAAATAATATTTAATATTCTGAAATAAAGGGTTTTTTTTTAATTGTATCTATTGCGGAATTAAATTGCGTCCGGATTGTCCTTAAGGATATAAAGAAATATTCTGTCATAGTGTTGTTAATTTCTGGATGAAAAGTGTTTTTAAAGTGTTTTGTTTTGTGTGGATTGTTTGCTGTGACTATAAAAACTTACGTTTCTTTTGCAGGATGGTGCGTGAAGCGTTAGTAAGGCCTCCAGTACCCGCTGTCGAACAAGTGTAAGTACAAGCTTCCCTTATTCTCTAGGGCTGGGGGATTTCCTTCTTGTGGGGAAAAAGATATTCAATTTAATAAAAAAAAAGGTTTTTTAATTGTTTCTAAATATTGCGGAAGTTTCGGGTTTAGATTTAGTGTTCTCTTTAACAAAAACTTAGTGTTGTTAATTTCAGAGCGAAAAGTGTTTATAATGTATTTTGTTTTGTGTGGATTGTTTGCTGTAACTATAAAACCGGACTTTTCTTTTGCAGTATGGCTCGTGCGGCGTCAGTAACGCAACCCCTTCCTGCCCAACAAGTGTAAGTACAAGCTTCCCTAATTCTCTAGGGCTGGGATTTCCTTCTTGTGGGGAAAAAGGTATTCAATATAATATTCGGAAAAAAAAAGGTTTTTTTAATTGTTTCTAAATATTGCGGAAGTTTTGGGTTTAGATTTAGTGATATCTTTAACAAAAACTTAGTGCTGTTAATTTCAGAGCGAAAAGTGATTATAATGTATTTTGTTTTGTGGGGATTGTTTGCTGTAACTATAAAACCGGACTTTTCTGTTTCAGAATGACTCTTGCGGCGTCAGTAACGCCACCTCTTCCTGCCCAACAAGTGTAAGTACAAGCTTCCCTAATTCTCTATGGCTGGGATTTTCTTCTTGTGTGGGAAAAAAATTCAATTTAACATTTTGAAAAAAAAATTGTTTTTTAATTGTTTCTAAATATTGCGGAAGTTTCGGGTTTCGATTTAGTGTTCTCTTTAACAAAAACTTAGTGTTGTTAATTTCAGAGCGAAAAGTGTTTTAATGTATTTTGTTTTGTGTGGATTGTTTGCTGTAACTATAAAACCGGACTTTTCTTTTGCAGTATGGCTCGTGCGGCGTCAGTAACGCCACCCCTTCCTGCCCAACAAGTGTAAGTACAAGCTTCCCTAATTCTCTAGGGCTGGGATTTCCTTCTTGTGGGGAAAAAGGTATTCAATTTAATATTCGGGAAAAAAAAGGTTTTTTTAATTGTTTCTAAATATTGCGGAAGTTTCGGGTTTAGATTTAGTGATCTCTTTAACAAAAACTTAGTGCTGTTAATTTCAGAGCGAAAAGTGATTATAATGTATTTTGTTTTGTGGGGATTGTTTGCTGTAACTATAAAACCGGACTTTTCCTTTGCAGTATGGCGCGTGTAGCGTCAGTAAGGCCACCACAGCCTGCTGCCGAACATGAGTAAGTACAAGCTTACCTTATTCTCTATGGCTAGGATTTTCTTCTTGTGTGGGAAAAAAATTCAATTTAACATTTTGAAAAAAAAAATGGTTTTTTAATTGTTTCTAAATATTGCGGAAGTTTCGGGTTTCGATTTAGTGTTCTCTTTAACAAAAACTTAGTGTTGTTAATTTCAGAGCGAAAAGTGTTTTAATGTATTTTGTTTTGTGTGGATTGTTTGCTGTAACTATAAAACCGGACTTTTCTTTTGCAGTATGGCTCGTGCGGCGTCAGTAACGCCACCCCTTCCTGCCCAACAAGTGTAAGTACAAGCTTCCCTAATTCTCTAGGGCTGGGATTTCCTTCTTGTGGGGAAAAAGGTATTCAATTTAATATTCGGGAAAAAAAAAAGGTTTTTTTTAATTGTTTCTAAATATTGCGGAAGTTTCGGGTTTAGATTTAGTGATCTCTTTAACAAAAACTTAGTGCTGTTAATTTCAGAGCGAAAAGTGATTATAATGTATTTTGTTTTGTGGGGATTGTTTGCTGTAACTATAAAACCGGACTTTTCCTTTGCAGTATGGCGCGTGTAGCGTCAGTAAGGCCACCACAGCCTGCTGCCGAACATGAGTAAGTACAAGCTTACCTTATTCTCTAGGGCTTAAAAATATAAAATTTAGTCACTTTCAAATGGGGCTTAAGTGGGTTGGGCTGTGTATATTTACTGAAAAAATAGGAGGGAATTCAAAACAATATAAGGGGTCAGACTCACTCCATGTCCCCCCTAAAATTTCCCTAACTTATTAAATTGCTGGAGGTGAAAATCATAGTACGTTCTAAATTTTGGATTTCTGCGTCTTCTACTAAAAAACCAGAGATAATCTGGAAAAAAATACGCAGGCACCAAAATTTAACAGATATATTTAAACTTATGGAAGGTAGATAAATATTTTCAAATTAAAATTTCTTAAAATATATTTCACTCATTTTGACCATATCTAACATATTTCAAGGCAAAAGAATCAGTATTTTTTAAAATTCTGAAACCCCTCCTTATTTTTAGGAAATTTGAAAACTTTATGTTTTGATGTCCGAACTGAAAGTAATAACAGATTAAAAAATGAATGTGTGGTTTTTCTTACTTCAATACTTTAAACCCTTCTAATATGATGGCAAAATTCGTCAGAACACTACTATACTATCTCCGTTCGGCACACTTTTCGGGAAAACTCGATCCTTATATACGACCAGACGCCAATCGAAGCCACTACCCATAACCAATCCAATAACACGTTCTGCTTCAAACTGTTGGAGAAGCTCATTTTATTGGTTTGGATTTTTCCAGCTCGATGATGTCAGCACTTACGAGCCAATCAAATGGGTTTCTCCGTTCTACATTCCGAATATTCCCGAAGCAGAACAGAAGACAATGTTATTTTTTTCTAATAAGATGACGAAAGATGTTGGGCCTGATGTGGCAAAGAGGTTGTCATATCAGACCACCCGAGATTGTCATTGAGTCCCATAGAAACTTAGGAGCGGCTAGGACCGAAAGGGTTAACAACGCTAATAACACGAAATGTGAAATCCTTTATAAGCGGCCCCTTAACTCTTCGCTTTCTTCTAGGGTGGAATTGCCTGAAGTTCTGCGAGTAGTTAAAGAAGCATTTGATGAAATTGAAGTCGTAGATGTAAGAGACCGCCATTCCTATAGTTTTTTTCTTTCTTGCTCTAGAGGGCTTTTCTCATATTTCTTCCGTTAACTTTCAGGGAAGATGCGTTAGACCTCCTCCACCCCGGCCTGATCCAGAACTATTAAGGTAAATGACTTTTTTATTTCGCACAACATGCGCATTTGCAAACTATTTCTTTTTTGAGGCCTGAAAAAGTGCTAGTTTCACACGCTAAAAAATATCTCCTCCAATATTCGTGAAATAATTTTTTCAGTGAGTTTTTCATAGCATTCACAACAATACTCACACAGTGACGTTTTTGCTCCATCTCCTTCAGTTTTTTAATTAATTTCTAACCATCTCATATAGATGCTAGCAGCACTGTTAGTCATCTCAATAATTCTCCAGAGTCTTATCTAGGGGTAGACGTTTCTTCCATGACCCTAGGAGACGTTGTTTCTAAATAAAAGCCATGGAAGATACTTTTGAAACACTCTGTGTATCTGTGTTTATGTTACGGGCAAAGTGATTATCACATTGTCCGTAACATATATATATATAGTCTTACAACTCCCGTCCCTGTTGTCAATACTTTCTCCTACAGTAGCAGCTCTTATAAAAACCAGTTATCTCACCTTTTGAAAGAGTTAACTTTGGAGAGAGTCCTTAACGATAGCAAAGTTGGCGCTAATTGGCTTGAAAAAGATTGATTTGTAAATTTAGAAAATTGAAAGATAAATTTGGCAACCACTAGTGATTTTTGCCAAATCGAACTCTTTCAAAAAGTGAGACATGTGGGTTTTATAAGAACTTTTACATGTATCTGTGACTCAAAAGCATCATGACACACAGCCACGATTTTCACTTTCCGAGTTTTTAACTTTAACGGTGTGCAACAGTTTTTGTGTTCTAAGAACGCTGTCATCAGACTTGAAGAGAGTTGTTGCGAGGCAATCATCTGAATAAAGATGTCAAAAGTGACGATTAACAAAAAAACGTCACGATTTCGAACCATTATAGCTGTATTATTGGAATCTCTCAGACTGTTATAAAATTTAAATTTTATTTCTAAATAGAAGACAAAGAATGGAAGAGATCAGGCAAGAAAGACGAAGGCAGAGAAGGAGGGAGATGAGGCGTCAAGAGCAAGAAGAAGAAGACAGGAGGGAGGAAAGGAGGCGAGTGCAGTTAGAAGAGATACGACTCTTTCAAAGAAGGAGAGAAGAAAGACAAGCCGACGAACGATTTCCAACCGTACCAGTACTGGCACTGAGGAGACGGGAAAGACGTGAAAGACTTGATAATGACTTTTTGGGGTAAGTTACAGTAATTCTAGTGCAAAGATGGTGATCCTTTTTAGAAAGATTGGCACTGTAGGGTGTCTTAAAAAATTCTTTTTTCTAAAAACCTTGCTCTCTAGGGCTGTTCTCTCAAGTTAATTTTGTGCTGGCACCATGTGAACAAAAATTGTAAAAATGTACCTCTCTGTAAAAATGATAGGGTGGTTAGATGAGCCTATTTCGAATAGGAATGGGGGCGAAGATGGGAAGCGTTATAAAGGTGCAATATTGAGAGTTTAGACAAACAATGGAGTTCCAGGAAAACGTCTACATATACTATATTAGGCGAAACCGGGATAACCGGGCACTCGGGGCTAGTTGGCATTCTGCCTTTATTTTCTTTTCCCACAAAGGATCCAGATCACAGGAATTTCGATGGCAGATAGAGTGCATAAATGTAAAATAAACACAAACAATTCCAGACTGTTTCGAAGCTTTCCGAAGGAAAGACTCCTGATTGTTTTTCTCACTGATGAGTTAAATTTTTAAACTTAAGGTTTTTTTTTTAAAATACAAAAAATGATTAAATTTTAACTGAATTAAAGCATTTCTGATTAACAGTTTTCCGAAAGGGGTTTACTTCGGTTTCATGCATGTACCATAGTCTTAAGTTTTAAATGTTGTGGGGAATCAATTTTCTTCGCAGTTGGGCTAGTTGGCACAGCTATGAGTGGTATATATGTATAGTATATTATATACCTTGTCATAACTATTAGTGACATCAGTATCAACCGTGGCTGAAAACAAGGCCGACTGCTATTTTAACAAGCACACTTATTAAGGAAACTCATCCCTGAACCCATTGCCAATAAGAAACGTTGCAATCTAGTACAGATAATCTCCATTCGTTGGGATCTGTTTCATCATTCGCACTTTAGTCTCGATGTTTTTTCTCCACTTCTATTTGCGCCTAAAGAAATATGTGAGACTTCATTATTTGGCTGAAATCTTGATATTGACATTTTTTATTGCTACTCCCATAATTTGACTAGTGTTCCAATTTTAATGAAATTTATGGTCAAAGTAGTTGGCATAATAATGCACTTTATATAATGAACATTTTCACTCAATTTTGTTTTTTAAACGGTCTTGTGAAAATCGCTTTTTGTAACGCCCTCGTATAGGTTCTTAGAACTTTAATAACAATCGTGCATCCCCAACCCCTTTGCTATTCAAAAAATGAGTTCCGAGGTTTTGTCACTTACCTAGGACCATTTTTTACAATGACTACTGGAACTCCCTGTACAAAAAATTCTATTTTCTAGCATGATCGTCCTTTCATAAATATACAAAAGTTATCGGTGCATCTCGATTATCCCGCCGATCGTTCAGCGACCGTCAATTTAAGCGACACAGCTGTAGAACGCAACCAATGCTCTTTGGTAACGTTTGCGAATTCAGCGGCACGGTCGATGGGATAATCCTACGTAAAAAAAACAAATTATCTTACACGATACGTTCAACGAGAGTTATCAATAATTCCATTTTATACTTATTTTTAGAACACATATCCGCCATTTTTCAAACATATTCAGAACTCTACCACAACACAATAAGGCGATAAAGGGTTCTTCCTATACTCGACAGCAACGTTTACTGACCCTATGAAACAAAATAGTTCCCCGCAAAGTGTCTGAATTTTGAGTGAAATGAAGAACGTCAATTTAAAAATATGATTATTTTGTTAAACCCATGTATTATGTTACGGGCCATGTGATAAATTCAGTGGAATTTATGAATGAAATTTATCACTTTGCCCGCCTCCACTTCGGACATTATTAATAATGCCCGATTAATCACTTATATGCCCATAACATATATAATACTATATAGCGTCTTTTTATCACGATTTGCCTTCCGAAACCCCTCCTAGCAACCCAACAGGCTTCCTGTTTACGTAGTTTGTGCTTCCGCGTAGTGACGTCATAGATTCAGAAAGTGTTTCAGTCTAGTTAAACAACATAACCGAAGTATTGTTAATTTTAGGTCAGCGAAAGTGTTCTTAAATGTGTTTATTTTTGTGGCAGCGACTCCATTGAAAAGTAACACTTCTTGTTTGTCTTATTTTCTAGAGAAATATATTGTGCGCAGGCAGTTAATTTGCTGAGAGACCTTAGCCACTATGATCCCGCACGCAATACGCGCCGCACGTAGAATATGTGATGTAAGTATCGATTATTCCAGTAGTACGATAATGTAAGTAAACTGTAAGAAAAATTCCTTGGGAAAACTGTAATGTTCCTGGAAAATAACATGAACGTTACGGTAAAATCAATCAAAAATACCAGTATACCAGTATTTTACGGCAAAGTTCTTTTTATTTTCCAGGAACATTACTTGGAAAAAATGGGCAACCCAGCTAGCTGCTCAGTTTTTTCCTGGAACGTTCCACGATTTTTTTTCAGTGTATCAGTGTTAGTGTAGATTTTTTTTCCCTGTGGGTGGATTGCCTATCCTTCCTTAAGACATACTCCCACCCATATTTAAGCGACAAAAAATGGAAATAAATGCGGACAATTGTAACAAATTATTTTAATGCATGTTTACGTTTAGTCAGAAGTCCCGTCGTATAGTTTTTGGAAGTATTGTGCTTTGTTAACTTTTAATGATAATTTAAAATAAAACTTGTTTTATGCAAAGTTGATAATAGTCAACTAAAGCAAAAGAACAAAAAGTATAAAATAATGTATTGAAAGGCTTAAAACAGGTTTTGTGTAATTGCAATAGGTTTTGTGTAATTTATCTGGGTTTTATTATTACACTTTGCGAAATAGACGACATTAGTGTGACGTCACTTGCTTGTTTGGAAACGTTGATTCTATCCGTGATTGGTTCCGTGATTGGAAGTAAATCCGTACGGATCCGTACGGAACCAATCACGGATGGAATCAACGTTTCCAAACAAGCAAGTGACGTAATGACTAATGTCGTCTATTGATCTTTATGTTTATCTTTATTACTTAAGTATAGACGAGGATTTTTTCTTATAATTTTTTCTTCACTCAACAAGAGAAATATCTTCAAGCAATATTTTATCCACAAAAATAAATATTCATTAAGCTCTTATTAGACATAAGGAATTATCTTTACGAAAATACTTTCTCACCTCATGTGTATCATACAAATTCTTACTTAAACGTTCTGACATGGCGTAATGCTAGTTGTGGGAAAAAAATAAAATTTGCCGCAACTGTGGTGACGCAGGGCGAAAGTGTGGGGAGTGGGAAAATCACATTCAAAAGTTCGACTACAGATTCAAATTACAGTGTTTTTAAAATTAATTATTACTGGCTACATGGGAATTAAACCGGAAAAACGTAGTCATGAAAATTTTATATTTTGAAATACCCATCCAGGGAAGTAAGATTCTGTCGGTCAGCCGGTGCAAAGCGGTTGCGTTATCGAATGGAAGCTAATTGAAAATCGAGATTTCGGCCTTTCTTCATAAATTGTGAAATATCAACCAAACGGTTAGATTTTTGAATAAGCATTTATTTATATGTTTTGTTAAAGAATAAATTATCTACATTTTAAGAACAAATTTGTTCATGTGGCTCAATTAGTTTCTGAGGTACCTAAGTTCTGAGATCTTTAGTTCTAGTTATAAGTTCTGAGATATCTAACAATGGATTTCCTCAAAAAGCATTGTTGTAACCTAAAAAAAAACAAGTAGCATATTTCAAACACTATTCAAGCGGTTTAAGTAAACTTGGGCTTAAAATGTAGGTTATTTATTCAATTTAAATTTTAATTTTATTGATTAAATTTTAATGACTAAACCTAAATTTTAATTTTAATCATCGACCACGGCTAGAAAGCCCGGATAGTTTTTATAACAATGATGTTTACAATCGTATAAATTTCTAATATGATTTATTTAATTTTTATTTAAATCAATTTCTATTCCTTACAGCTTACAACATTAAAATACCTAGTTATTTTTCTTCATTCTTGAATAACGGTAGAATACTGCATTGTGAATTATTTTTTTTTCTTCGGAATACTAATAAGTTCACTTCAACAGTGAACCTGTCAGTATCTCAGTTGTTTCTAAAGCCATAGCATACATTAACCGAAGTCTTCTGTGCTCTAAGTAGATGTTGTTTTTTATAGACGATTCTAGTGGAACCGGAAGAACTGGAGCGGAAGGAGATGAGCACCGACCGTTGCCAGAGTTCTCCACAAGTAAATTTTTTTTTCCCATCTGCCCGTGCCCCATTGTGGTCGAAATGAACGTGGTCGAAATAAGAAAGTCGAAATGAGGGGTCGAAATGAGAGATTGCGGTCTAAATGAGACATAAAAACGAGGTCACTTTTACGGTCCTGGCTCACCTCTGACAGAAGGACATTGGGCCCCCTTAACCTTTTTTAACGTTGGTAATGAGAGAGCAGATCAACTCGCTAAACAGGCAACAAGACTTTACATTGATTTGGGGATGAGTTTTCCAGCTTCCAACTGGAAGTTTATCTCTAAAGAGAAAACTATCACAGACAGGAACAAAGAATATCTTTCCTCGTCAAATGCACAGTGGACATGATAGTTCTTTCATAGTATTATTCATCTACAAAAGTGTAAATATTTTTCAACAGACTTTCAGTTAACTCAAATTTTAACTGGTTACGGAAGTTAAAGGATTGCCTAGACAGATTTGGCCTCTGACGTCACGGGGAGGGAAGGGTGCTCGATTGTAGTGAAGGTGGAACAGAACGAAATAAAGCAGCAACAAAGTTACGCTAACCCCGCTGCTGCCTGGAAATAAACGTGAGGAGAGAGTTTCAGCAAGGTGGCAACAACAAATATCTTGTTCGTCACAGAATGTCCTTGTAAGGACCCTTTTACTTTTGTCCCCTTCGTCACAGAATGTCCTTGTAAGGACCCTGGGACTTTTGTCCCCTTTGGCACAGAATGTCCTTCTTTGGACCGTGTAATCCTTGCATTATTCCTCTCAGAATGTCCTACTAAGGACCCTGTGACTTTTGTCCCCTTCGGCCCAAAATGTCCTTCTATGGACCCTGTGCTATAGAAATCCAAATTAGCAACCAAACATCTAGATGCCGAGGGTAAAAAATGCAAGTTTAAACTTGTATCATTGAATATTTGCATCACTTTGAGCAGGTCATGATCAAATTGCCAGGCTGTGGGGGAAAGAGAATGATTCCTTTTCAAAGTATGTTATCTCTTTTTTTTTTAAACAAACTTAAAATCTCCCCATGCTCCACAAAGTATAACATGGGGCTTACAAAAGTAAGTTACAAGCTGAAATAAAAACAGTAATCAGTACAAAGCAACAGAATCAAAAAACACTTTCGACAAAATTAACAAATAACGTAAAGGTTTTTCTATTGGCGATCATAGCAAAAAGAGATGCTGGCCGAGTGATGTGCATTATTCCCAAGGCCAATCTTAAACTTTTCTTTGGGATGAAAATTTAGGGCAATCATAAAAAATATGAAGGACATCTTCTTCACCAATTCCACAGTCACAAGACGAAGAAGGAGCCAAACCAAAACAATGAAGATACTTCTTAAACCCTGCATGACCAGTTAGACATTGTGTTATTTTAAAGTTAGCATAGAAATGAGCACAAGACATACGATAACCAATAGTCGGAAAATATTTCCTTGTTAATTCACCCTTCTCTAAACCACTATATTCATCTAACCCGGTTTTTATTATGCTCTCCTTGATTATCCGTTTGTAATATGACTTCTGTATATTAGCAGGTTCAAATTAAATACTTGAATCTGTTGCGAACTTAGTCAAAACATCTGCCCTTCCATTTCCAATCACGCCCGTGTGCCCTCGAACGAAAGAAAAATACACCAAGATCCCATGATATCTTAAGGATTTTAGTTGCCGTTGTATATCTGTAATTATATCGTTAAAGAAAGTTATGTTTTTCAGAGCGTCTTAAGATGAAAGTGAATCAGTACAAATAAGATATTTCAGAATAGGGAAATTTTGCTCCGAGATCCACCCAATCGCAAATTTTGGCACAAAAATTCTGCCAAAAAAACAGTGCACTCATCCCTGATTCTAAATTGATAATGCTCAATTTCAGAGCCTTTTTCAAAAACTACAAATCCGAGACCAACCTTGCCATTCAATTTACTACCATAAGTGAATAATACCAAAGGGAAACCATCAGTAACAGTCGGATCAAATTTTATTATTGTTATAGCATCTCTCTCGGAGGGATGATGCATCTCAGAAGGAGGTAAAATTCTACCGTAGCTAAAGGTATAAAAAACTGATAGTCTTTCTCTGAAGAAAATAAGAATTACAATGTCAATTGGAGGAAAGCCGGAAATCACATAAACAGCTTCGTAACTTATAGTCCGATAACCACTAATGACACGCAATAATATTCGTCTTTGCATTCACCTAAGGTATTTGACATTAGTTTTCTTCTTTAGCATCATACCCCAAATTCTTGATCCGTACATTATAAAGGGCTCAATTCCTTGCTTATAGATGAGGGAGTAAACGTTAAAATTGATACCATAGGTGTTACGAGCAATTCGACACAATCCTTGCAGTTCTCCGATATGTAGGTCAAATGCTGTTTCCAAGAAAATCTGCAGTCAAGAAGAACTCCAAGATACTTCATTTGCTTAACAACAGCTAAAAGAGTTCTATTAAGAGACAAATGGTACGAGTCATAGCAAACGTTTCTTTTTTCAATGAACATCACTTTCGTCTTATTCGGATTGAATTCTAATTTAAAATTTTTTGACCAATTATATGCGAAGTTCAAAGTCTCTTGAGCATGTAAAAGCGTAGAAGAAAGGTCCCTACCCTGGAAACAGAGCAGAATATCATCAGCAAAGGCAATAGTCTCGCAACAGGCAAAATCTTCCAATTCAACCAAAAGGTCGTTGATGATAACGTTACAGAATATAGGCCCCGAAACAGATCCCTGAGCACATCCCCTCTCAAGCTGGTGGACAGCCGAGATAGAACCCAAGTTAGTATTGGCAGTTCTATTACTCAAAAAGTCAGCAGCGAGGGAAAATATATTAGTGGGCAATTGCACTTTTTTCAAAAGACTGAGGATACTAGGCCACCAAGCGTTCTATATCTCTTACGAGCAGGATTGAGATCTCATGCATCTGTTCAAGATTCCTCGGAACACACAAGGGTTTAGCAGCAGGTTTTCATCTCTTTGCCAGGTTGTAGGTGTAAGAGAGGAGGGTTTCTTTTCACAGTATCTCTGTTCTTGTTAGTGCAAACAAGATATTTCTTGTTGCCACCTTGCTGAAACTCTCTCCTCACATTTATTTCCAGGCAGCAGCGGGGTTAGCGGAATTTGTTGCTGCTTTATTTCGTTCTGTTCCACCTTCACTACAATCGAGCACCCTTCCCTCCCAGTGACGTCAGAGGTCAAATCTGTCTAGGCAATCCTTTAACTTCCGTAACCAGTTAAAATTTGAGTTAATTGAAAGTCTGTTGAAAAATACTTACTCTTTAGATGATGAATAACACTCGGAAAGAACCTTCTTGTCCACTGTGCATTTGACGAGGCAATATATTCTCCGTTCCAGTCTGTGATAGTTTTCTCTTTAGAGATAAACTTCCAGTGGGAAGTCGGAAAACTCATCCCCTAATCGATATAAAGTCTCGTCGCTTGTTTAGCGAGTTGATCTGCTCTCTCATTGCCTAAGTTACATAAAAGGTTAAGGGGGCCCAATGTCCTTTCATAAAAACTTTCATAAAATGTGTTCATGAAATGTGGAAAAAATTCACTCGCCAACTGGTGAAATACAACCGGTGGAAATACAACTGGTGAAAACGGGTTAAGTTGAACCCGTTTCTGAGAACTGTTTGTTTTGAAAAGGGAAAAATGTTTCTTGAAAAGGCGTATTGTTTTGTGAAGTGAATTTGCGGGCCTTTGTATCTATCTATGCAAAGTTTTTTTTTTTTTTTTTTTTGTTATGAGCTGCATACGAAAACGTTTTATAAGTTAATTCAAAGACTGAAATTCAAAGAATTCAATAGTTTTGGGAAAAAACGGTAAATTCTTTAAAAAAAACTTATTTTTAAAACGGGTTAAGTTTCACCCGTGTCTCAGAATTGTGTATAATGTTAATTTAATACATGAGTTATTCCCGGAAATTTTTCACTAAAATTAAAATATAACAATTGTGCGATTTAGGATCAGTCCCAAGTTCAATTTCTGATTCTCAGTGTTAGGATATTAACTTGTTTTTGTGGGGGAAAACCTCTGGGGTATTTTTCAATGTATATTTAAAAATATTTAGATTCCGTTACACAGTACTATATTGACAACCCTGAAAAATAATTAAATCTGGATCCGCCGCTGCTGCTCCTCCTACCATTTATTTGGGTTTAATAACAAACAACAATAACAACTGCACAGCATTCAGTGACAGTTTGTTTTCGTCCTATTTTGAATGATGAATTTGAGTTGAATGGGATTCTAAAATTTAATTCATTAAATAAAACTGAAAACACAAGTTTACCTCATTAAAAAAATGCCTGTTTATTCAGTAATTGTAATATCAAATAATTGGGAAAATTAGCTTTAAAAAATTGAACATTTTTTAAGAAATGCCGAGTTATGCTTTTTTAAATTGGGTTGTTTCTGTCTTTTTATACATCTTCCTTTAGCCTGGCCAACTAAAGTGGAGATGTTAATAAGGATTTGAAATAACGCAATTTGAAAATGCATCTCTTGGATATTTCTTTGTAGAGAGAAAAAGGAATTAAGTTTTGAACAATGAGAAAAGATTAGTTTTCGGTGGAAACATATCAGGTCATCCATAAGTTAATTTATCCCTTTTGCCTTCTGTTGTAAACTTGCAGCATCCAAATCTCCAGATTTCTTCAGTCAAAAAAATTCATTGCCTTATCGCTCCTATTTTTCTTAAAACAATTTAATTTGAAAAAAGAAATACTAGATTAAAGAGTAGACCAAAATAAATTAAAACTCTGATAATAAAATTGAAAATCTAATAATGAAAAATACTTGCGTTCTCTAAAATATAAAAAAATATCCTGCAACTCCAATGCTAGCAGATTTCTTGCTTTTAATATTTGTTTATTCTTTACAATCAGATGATGTTTGAATTTATGGAATATAATTGCCCCTTTTGTTAGAGGTTTATGTAGAAGAGAAGTTTGTAAATATATTTACTTCTATGTTTGAGAACTCTCACCAGTTTTACATATTATTTAGTCCTTATTTCTTTAAAAGTTATAAAACACTTTGCTTCGTGCCAACGCTTAAAGTGTCTTAAGTACTTTGCTATTTGGTCAAAGTTCCTATATGATATTATAAGTATACGATATTAATAAGGACATCTATTTAATTTACGAAGATTTCGTATTGTTTCTATAAAAAAAATAAGGATCTAAGAAAGCATCGAAATTTCTACTTTATAATGGACTTAATTAAATAAATTTAATTTCCTAAAAGAAAGTGAAACAAGAAAGTCTTTCGAAAATACGTTGAATATTAAAGTGTGGGAATTAAAAGTACTAAAGCTATCCCTTAGACCATTTTAAAACTAAAGGTATGTAATTCTTATGTTCCTATAGTAAGGTTTTGAAAGTGATTTTAAGGAATGAAATTATTTTTATTTTACTAATTCTTTTAAGTTAGTATTTTAAATCAAATACATTCAAATGTCAAGTTATATATAAAACAATTTAAATCATTTCCGGGAATACTCATTGTATAACTCCTTTCTCAGACATTAATACATATTCATTTACTCATTACTTATGTATAAAGTAATATTGTTGAATTTCTCATAAATATTTGAGAATTGTTATGAGTTATGAGTTATTTGTTATATGTTGAACGAAATTGGTTTAACAAATGTGGATATTAAAAAAAAAAAATCCACACCACCCTTCCTTTTAAAGCTGGTAAAGTTGTGCCCGCATCTGATGAGTTTTCTTAATTATTAACTGCTATACAAATTAGTTATTTTAAGTTACTTCTAAACAATCTAAATCATAAGATCTGTATAGTGAATCTCTATGTGTAAACCATAAGATCTGTAAAGTGAATCTGTATGAGTATAGTGAAATTAATCTTATTATGCTTAAAAATAACATTTTTGAAGTCTATACTTTTTATATGCAAAGAGTAGTGAATGAGATGACCAGTTTTTTTTGGGACTGATGATATTTTTGTGAAGATTATTCGCAAACTTTGCCAATATAGAACGAGCATCATGTAGCTAAACCTAAGAAATTTCAATCAAGATTGATACGTGGAATTATGGACGAAAAAGTTAGCTCTGGTAAAAACTGTCTGTTGGGTGAAACTTGATTTTATTTAGAGACATTTGATCAAACGATTTGATACATTACATCAAACCTGCGTAAATCTTGGTAAATTACAGTTCTAGGCAGCGTTATTTTTTTTGGAGGAGTAAAAATACTCCTTGAGTTTTTTAGGAGGAGTGAAATTCGGAAATGACATAAACTGTGTATACAGGCACAAAATTTCTATTAAAAAAGCTTACTTTTTAATGGACAAAATGAAATTGAAAAAAAAAAATGTGGATACTAATTTTAATCAATTAAACTCCCTAAGCATCAGAACAATAAATGAAAAAAAAATACAGTGGCTACATGAAAACATAATTAAAAAGTATGATAATTAGGATGCCGTGGCTAAAGGTTTAAGCTAAATCTTTCTAGTTAAAGTACTCCTGTCTAGTTTATTAAAGAGTAATTCCGATGTTCAAGGAGTGAAATACTCCCTCAGAGGAGTTAAAAATAAACTGGTTCTAGGAATGCTTTGAAAGCATTGTTTCTAGTAGCTCATGGCGCAGTATAATCTCACATGATTCTTGCGCCATAAAACGATAACAAACCCAAGTAGCTCAGATGAAACCAAAATATCAAGTTAACGTAACTGATGCTACTAAAGGTAATCGAAATTTTGCCATAAATATCAAAAAAACGTACGAATCTTGAACGCTTCTGTAGCATGGGATGTGAATATATCTTCAAAAATGTGCTTTGATGCATTAGTATATGTTAGGATTACCTTCATTTCTCTCCTGATAACCTTTGTACCCTATTGTTCATTAACGCTTGGCTAACGTCGTTCTCTTAAGACGCAAGAAAAAACACCTCAAATATGGCGTTTACTGCATAGCTTGTATAGCCGATGTGAACAACTATATAGTCCAAAAGGACTGTTCATGTACTAGTTTTTTATTTTTCCCCTCTTATTTCAACACACAATCATGAGTTTTATTGCTCCATTCGCAATCATCCATCACTATTTCAGTTTATGAAAGCGATAAGAGTATCATGCGAGAAAAAAAATACCTCCGCATGCACATTTAATTAGATAGAGTTCTTCAAATATATTATCTCTCAATTGTAATGTGTTTAATAGTTGTTAGGAAAGATTTTGATTTAAAATTATATTTTTTATCCCTAAACCTTGAGTTTGGCGCATTGTGTACGTTCTGGTACCTTAAAACCAAATCAACCACCATCTAACCGAACCGAATATTTGCTCGGGTATGGATGCTATGACACCAATGGGTCTCTGTAAAAGAGAACAATAATAAACAGAACACAGTGTCACATTCCCCGACTAACTGCTGGAGAAGAATGTGATTGGCCTGACCAGTGATTAAGCTGTCTGAAAGCTGTCGAAAAAAGCGCATTTATTCGGCACTTACATCCGAATCTGATTGTTAAAATCTATCATCCCGTGCTAAAAATCAACTTTCTTTTAATGATGTTTTGAAACTTTCACACGATACCATTATACTGCATTTGAATTTCTTTAACATCGTGGTAACAAACGTGTTTCGAGTATCAAGCATTTCCCCATAAATCGTCAGCACGTCACTGTTAAATTAATAAGAGATTAATTGGTAAAATGATGGTAATTGGCACTCTATGCCCGAATATGGGCCTTGTGCCATAACTAAATACAAAAAAAAAACCGCTCAGTTTAAGAAAATCAACGTTAAGGTTTCCAAATTATTAAAAAAGAAGACTAGAGATATCAAAAATAGGAAATTTTAAATATTTTGGGATTTAATCAGCTTCAGAGAAGTAAAGATCTCATGCGGTATTACACAGAAATTTATAAAAGATGCGGAATCCAAATAAAATCTGTAGTCATTATCCAAGCACGTTTTGTTATTGATGATTTTTCAAAACTCCTGTTTCTTTATATAATTTTGCTGCGATCTTAGTCTAAATCCTCTGCTAAACGATTAAGATCTACATCCCATAAGAAACGGGTAGCATCATGATCCGCCGGATCAATACATATCTGCAGGAAGGCTTGCTTAATGTCGTCAGTAAACGCCACAGGATGTTCTCGGATTCTACTCAAAATAAGAAAAAGATGAGGGTTTAAACTGAGACCAGTATGAAGGCAATTATTCCATGATGACTTTCCTCTTTCGTGAGATGAGGCATTGAACGCAATCCTTAGTCTGGTGGTACTCTTGTCCTCTCGAATCACGGCTCTATGAGGCAAAAAAAAATTGAAAAAAAAAAATGAGGATGCTATTTTGGGTTTTAATCAATTAAACTCCCTAAGCATCAGAACAATAAATGAAAAAGAAATACAATGGCTGCATGAAAACATAATTAAAAAGTATGATAATTAGGATGCCGTGGCTAAAGGTTTAAGCCTTTTTAGTTAAAGTACTCCTGTCTAGTTTTTTAAAGAGAAATTCCGATGTTCAAGGAGTGAAATACTCTCTCAGAGGAGTTAAAAATAATCTGGTTCTAGGAATGCTTTGAAAGCATTGTTTCTAGTAGCTCATGGCGCAGTATGATCTCACCTGATTCTTGCGCCATAAAACGATAACAAACCCAAGTAGCTCAGATCAAACCAAAATGTCAAGTTAACGTAACTGATGCTACTAAAGGTAATCGAAATTTTGCCATAAATAACAAAAAACGGACGAATCTTGAACGCTTCTGTTGCTTGGGATGTGAATATGGCTTCAAAAATGTGCTTTGATGCATTAATATATGTTAGGATTACCTTCATTTCTTCCCTGATAACCATATATTGTACCCTATCCTTCATTAACGCTTGGCTAACGTCGTTCTATTTTGAAGCAAGAAAAAACACCTCAAAGATGGCGCTTACTGCATAACTTCTATAGCCGATGTGAACAATTAGTAGTCCAAAAGGACTGTTCATGTACTAGTTTTTTATTTTTCCCCTCTTATTTCAACACACAATCACCATTTTTATTGCTCTTTCATAATCAACCATCACTATTTCTGTTTATGAAAGCGATACATATCATGCGCAAAAAAAATACCTCCACATGCACATTTAATTAGATAGAGTTCTTCAAATATATTATCTCTCAATTGTATTGTGTTTTAATAGTTGGTAGGAAAGATTTTGATTTAAAATTATATTTCTTATCCCTAAACCTTGAGTTCGGCGCATTGTGTACGTTCTGGTACCTTAAAACCAAATCAACCACCATCTAACCGTCTGTAAAAGAGAACAATAATAAGCAGAACACAGTGTCACTATCCCCGACTAACTGCTGGAGAAGAATGTGATTGGCCTGACCAGTGATTAAGCTGTCTGAAAGCTGTCGAAAAAAGCGCAGTGATTCGGCACTTACATCCGAATCTGATTGTTAAAATCTATCATCCCGTGCTAAAAAATTTTAAATCAACTTTCTTTTAATGATGTTTTGAAACTTTCACACGATACCATTATACTGCATTTGAATTTCTTTTACATCGTGGTAACAAACTTGTTTGGAGTATCAAGCATTGGTAAAATGGTGGTAATTGGCACTCTATGCCCGAATATGGGCCTTGTGCCTTAACTAAATACAAAAAAAAACCCGCTCAGCTTCAGAAAATCAACGTTAATGTTTCCAAATTATTAAAAAAGAAGACTAGAGATATCAAAAACAGGAAATTTTGAATATTTATGGATTTAAACGGCTTCAGAGAGGTAAAGATCACATGCGGTATTACAGATCTTTATAATAGATGCAGAATTAAAATAAAATTTGTGGTCATTATCCAAGCATGTTTTGCTATTGATATTTCTAAACTTTTTTCTTTATATAATTTTGGTTTTAACTTAGTCTAAATCCTCTTCTAAACATCCACTCTTTGGGTCCTGTGTTTCGGCGACTGTTGCAAAGGTGATTCAGGTTTTTGCATCCAATAAAAATACTTCATTAAAAAAGATTATTTATTTTACAATTAGAAATTTAAAGCATATAAGAGGTTCAATATTAAAAAAGAAGTAGCCAAATCCAAAACTCATCCGTTTCATCAATTTTTGAATAATTATGTCCGAAAACAGCTCTCGAGCTCTCCTATCCCGAGACAATCTTCTCTACATTCTTTCTCTTGGATCTTGACTCTTTGCTCAGGTTGGACGGCGTTTCTTTCTTAACTGGGTCGAGAGTCTTTGTGAGGGACCTCGAGCGGTACTTTTCATTTGCTCCTTTTGAACATGTCTATCAAACGAATCTCGTGTATCCTTCGGTGCTTCGGTAGGAGATAATTGTAGTTTTCCACTCAAAGCCAATGCGACTTCCCTTCTAAAGTCTTCTAGAGTTTCTCCTATTCCCTCAGTGCCCCGCCAAAACTTTTGCTCCTCCTTTGAGAGCTTCTTCCATTTCCGAAAACCCATGCTGACTTCCCTCTCAAGGTGACTTTTGACTGTCGCGTTGAGAAGAAAGGGTGACGGGGTAACTCCGACGAAAACTCTTGTCATTCTCATTATCTCCACTGATCTTCCCTCTGTGTCGTAAAGATCTACATCCCATTAAGAAACAGGTAGCATCATGATCCGCCGGATCAATACATATCTGCATGAAGGCTTGCTTAATGTCGTCAGTAAACGCCACAGGATGAACGACACTCAAAAGAAGAAAAAGATCAGGGTTTAAATTGAGACCAGTATGAAGGCAATCATTCCATGATGGCTTTCCTTTTTCGTGAGACGAGGCATTGAACGCAATCCGTAGTCTGGTGGTACTCTTGTCCTCTCGAATGACGGCTCTATGAGGCAAGTAGTACCGACTTCCAACCTGCTCATCTTCAACAGAAACTGGCTCACTAATCTCTTCTTCCAAACTTTTGTTTTCAAATGAAATACTTCTTGTAAAGCCTTCCAAGATGTCCTTGTGGTTTCCGACACTTTCATCCGACTCGACACCTAAACTCTCTAGCTCCCAAAAGGATCTCAGTTGGTCGGATATCAAGTTATCTTCATTTAAAATATTTAAGCTCAATAGCTCGTTTGATTTACTGTGACCTATAACACACCGTCCAAAAATTGTCTCTTTAGCCACAAGACTGTCAGTCAAACGTTTAATCCTACCTGTTGCTACATGGTAATAGTAGTCAATTCCAACCAAAACATTAATTTTTCTTTTAATGGATTCATAACAAGCTGCTAGCTGGAGCCCTATCCATTTACTTGACTTGATCATATTTACGCTTGGAGAAGAAATGCGAGCTGCACTTATTTCATGTGCCTCTAAAGCTTCAATTTCAATCTTACTGGTAGGGTCTCTTCTATTTTCTAGTTTTATCTTCACTACATTAAATGATTTCTCTTCACCTTTAGCTTTTCCAAAAGCGCAAATACCTAGCTTATTTTTCCTTAGAATTGGAAGGTTTGATACCATTGGTACGAAGGTCCTTACACTTCCTGTATCAAGCAACACTTTAACCTGTCTAATTCTATTCTCATTCCTAACGATCGCAGTGCAAGTTGGAAAAAAAAATTGGGTCTTTTCCTGTCTGCTAGTCTTACTTTGTGATACTGCTGATACTATGCCCGTTTTCGTGAAACCCACTCTCTTCCTGCTGCCTATAACAGATAACTGTGATATGCTTACCGTTGCAGATGTCACACCTTTCTCTAGTTTTACAATCGCGAATTAAATTATTTCTTTCTAAGCATAGAAAACAACGACCCTATCTCATTAACAATTCCTTTTTCTCTTGCACTGTTAAGGCTTTACAGTTTCTAGAGCTGTGCCTCTCGTTGCAAAATATACAATCATCGGCGCAAGTTTAGAACTACTGATGCGCCAATTTTAAGCGATAAAAGCAACCCTAAAACAATATTAAAGTACCGTTAAAAAGACAAATCTCGCCAACCATCAGCAGTTGTGAACTTGCGCCCAATCATCTTTACTTGCAGGGACCAATAATTCGTGAAAGGCCGTGGGGAGCCTAGTGGTTAAGGCATCGGCTTCGGGATCGGAAGGTCCCGGGTTCGATTCCCGACACCGCTGAAGACCCACCGAGTATATGCGGAGTACGTGCTCGTTAAATCTGTGGGTCCGAAAGTCCTGTGGTCCGCCATGGCGCAGTTAACCACGGGTCCAGGTGTCTGAAGACAATTTCCCTCCCCTTCAGAGACATGGCAAAATTGTGGAGGTGGCGATAGATGGTGGCGACATTTATCATCCGAGGCTTAAGTCGGACTCTTGCCATTTTCATGGGCCTCACTTTCTCAGGAGCCGCACCCCCTTTGCCTTGAATCCTGTACGCTTTGCGGATGGAGCTTGGATATTCCAAGTGGCATAAGAAAACAACAATAATTCGTGAGCTATATTCGAGAATGTACCTTGACTATATGTAATGTAAGTTAGCCTTTTCTTTATTTACATGCTTTCCTTGCTTACACCCATAGCTATTACTAGCCGACGCATTTAACGCAGATGACACCTCTCTACACTCAACTTCTGCCTTCAGAAAGCTGATCAGCTCCAAAATGCTCGCTTCCTTTAAGCCAGAAAGCTTTCTATGAAACTCTAAACCAATGTCATCAGGTATTAGTTTAAGCAAAACCAGGCAGAGTAATTGGCCGTACATATCTGGGGTTAAATTAAGGGACTCCAAACTTCTAATTTGTATTTTTAGAGTGCCATGAACATGCCTTAACGCCTTTAGAATGTTGGAGCTCTTGCTTGGTTCTATATTAAGCAGAGCTTACTCATTAATGCGTTGACCAATAAGTATTTTCTACCAAATATAACTTTAAGCAACGATACAGCAGAATTACAGTTTTCCGAACTCATACAGAAACCCGTAACCGAGTTCAATGCTGTTCCTGCCAAATATTATCTTAAATAACTAAATTTTTGAACGTCGGTAAGCTTCTCGTTCGAATGAATTACAGTATCAAACTGCTGCCAGAATTCCAACCAGCTTGTAGGATCACCATAATATTTCGAGATTTCCAATTTAGGCAACCGGAGGACATTAGTATTATAGCTAACTATATTTCCTAACTATATTTCCATTAGAAACATTCAATACAGACTTTTCAAGTGTATGATGTGACGATCCTATATCTTTAGTTTGGTCTGTTAATATACCCTCTTCTCTCAATTTTCTTTTTACTTTCGTCCTACAAGCTACAGTTCGATCTCGATACTCTTGAGATACAGTCACTTCGTCCTCATAAACGTCTAACTCAACGAGATCTTCAATCAGTTCATTAACTGTATCCATTTCACACTTCTTTCTTCTAACCGTGCCTCAAACCCCTCTACTTCCTCCCAATTTATTAAGTCTGAAGAGAGAGCAGCTTCAATCTTCCCTATTAACTTTGTAGACGATTGTCTCAATACCGATCGCTTCTTAATGAGCTTTTCTAAACGTCTACTGATTTTATAACTTTTTCTGATACTCAAAATATAAACAAACTGCTCCAATACACAATAATTTAGAGTTTGCTTTCAAAGACTAAATATATCAGAATCAAAATTCATGCGAGGTATCCAAGTCTCAACAAATTCTCATTTCAATTACTCTTACCTTGCATCCACGGCGATGATCAATTTTTGAATAATAGTGTCCGAAAAAAGCTCTCGGGCTCACAACAGTAATATTCAACTCGAGTGGTTTGATGGGGCTTCCTTTACCAGCCTGTCCACTCAAACATCCTGTTTCAAGAAACCGTCCTTCTGCAAAACAAAAAGTTTTTCCTCTAACGGACATACTCTTCTTTTTTTACAAACAATACAAGTTGTTGAAAAATTGTTGCTTAGCCTGTCTCCATCTCTGAATTCAAAATTATTTTATTATAATCTGAAAATTTCATGGTGTTCCATTTAGCTTAGCGCAGTAGCTTTAGCGCCTTGCTTGATCCTAGGAGCATAAAATAATAAACCAAACTAATTTGTAGCAACAGCTCATTGAATTCTTCAGATAAAGCACCTGATATCCTTTTTTGTGAATTTTCTTCATATTTCCATCAAAATGCAAGCAGAATAAAGTAAAGATGGAATTCATAGATTGAGTAGTCCATATTAAAATGATCATTGTACTATAACTCTCAACCAACCCCTTTCCCCGTTAAGTAATGTTTGTTTAAATCAACTAGTTAACGACTAGTTGCCCGTCCTAGAATTTCTCTGAATATTTCCGAAAAGAAAATTTTTCAGCGTTGTTTGACGTCAATTGAACAGGTGATGCATGTTCGCTTTATCGTTGCCCGGGGAGAACCACAAGGAGGTACGTGAACTTTGCACTGCCATACACTGATACCCATATCTGATAAGGTTTTCTCTTAATTATTAACTGTTTTACAAACTAGTTATTAAGTTACTTCCAAAAATGTGATTTTTGGAATGAACTTTTCAGAATGAATTTTTGATCTGGGGAAAAATGACATCTCTTTTTAAACACATATTGCTTCCTGAATCGGTTATTTTTATGTGTATCAAGAAATTAATCTCATTACTTACGTTTGAAATAAAATTTTTGTACTCTCATAAAAATTTGAGTAAAGTTATTCTCATGTTTGAAAATTATTTTATTATGCGTTGAACGAAATTCGTTTTTCAATACTCATGTTAAATGGGTTATTAAATGACCAAATTTGCTGATATACAAACTCCTTTTGAAATTGGTAAAAATCTACCTATATCTGATTAGTTGTTTTATTTTCTATTTTATGCTCAAGGGAATTGGTAATTTATTATAAATATATCATTTTAAAAAATGCATATGGTTCTGGAAAGGATTTCTGTATAAATGGATTTCAATATATGACTCACTGTAATGTGTAAATGTGTAATTCTAAAAAAAATATCTCGCTTCTTTTAAAACGGGTACAGTTATACCCGTATCTGATGTTTTTCTCTTAAATAATTACTGTTTCACAAACTAGTTTTTTAAATTACTCCAAAAACCATAGGATATGGGAAAAAGGACTTCTGTTTTTGAAAACATCTGTCTTCCTGAATCAATTATTTTTATGTGTATAATATAAAGAAATTCATCTTATTACTTATGTTTAAAATAATTTTTTAGAACTTCTCATAAAAATTTGAGTAAAGGTCTCATATTTGAAATTTATTTTATTATGCGTTGTATGAAATTGGTTTTTAAATACTCATAATTTAAATGGGTTTTTAAACGACCAAATTTGCTGATATTCAAACTCAGTTTCAAAAAGCTAAAAATACTACACATATGTGAAGAATTGTTTTATTTTCTTATTTGTGCTTAAGAAAATTGCCTAATTAATTTTAATTATATAATTAAATAAAAATACATATGTGTCTGGAAGGTATTTCTGCATAAAAAGGATTTTAATACATGAAACATTCTTAAAATGTGTAAATTCGGAAAAAAAAAACTGAACTCACTTTTAAAATGGGTAAAGTTGTACCCGTGTCTGAGAAGTTTTTTCTCTTAATTATTAACTCTTATACGAGCTTGTTTTTTAAGTTACTTTCAAAAGCCATAAAGTCTGGGAAAAAATTTCAACTGTTTTTGAACTTATCTTGCTTCTTGAATTTTTCCTTTTAACTTAATTTCAAAAGGGAAAAATTGTAATTTTTTTTTATCTCCGACGTACTGGCCTAGTGTTTCAAAAGGTCTGATTGAGAAGCCGTACGTTTGGTCTTTGTTTAACGTGGGTGCTAGCTTCAGCAAACGAATGTGTGTGGTGGGGCGGGTAGCAGGCATCTCCTCCATGTCTGGGCAGGTGATTCATACTTCTTAGGGCAGTTACGTGGAGAAATCCAGTATCCTCTCATTATTTTTTATTTCATATTATATTTTAAGAATATTCTATTTGTTACTTTAAATACTTACTCCTGATCATGAAATACTTGATTTATGTTAAATTACACAAAAGTGACCGTTGAAGATGGGAGAAAGAAATCAAACAAGTCTACATGTTCTTGAAAGAGGGCCTGTATATACAAAGCGTCATTAATCAGGCAGACTATATTTATTTTTTGGACTAATGATATTTTTGTCAAGATTTTTCGCAAACTCAAAGTTTGGCAATATTTGCTACAGAACGAGCATCATGAAGCTCAACGAACGAAATTTCATCGTGGAATAATGAATGAAAAAGTTGGTCCAGGTACAAATTGTCATTGTTGGGTCAAACTCCAATATGAAACATTCCATCAAACATGTGTAAATCCTGGTAAATTACAGTCCTAGGAATGCTTTGAAAGCATTATTCCTAGTATTTCATGCGAAATATGATCTCACCTGATTCTTGTGCCTTAAAAAATAACCGAACCAAACCCTAGTAGCTCAGACCAAACCAAATATGTATTTATGTCCCTGCTATTAGAAGTAAACTAATTTTGGCCATAAATAGCAAAATACGGACGAATCTTGACCGCTTCTGCTGCTTAGGTTGTGAATTTTGGCTTCAAAAATGCTTTAATGCATTAGTATATGTTAAGACTACCCTCATTTATTTCCTGATAACCATTGTACCCGATGGTTCATAACGCTTGGCGAACGTCCTTCTCTTACAAAAAACCCCAAAGATGGCATTTTACAGCATAGCTTCTAAAGCCGATGTAAACAACTATATAGTCCAAAAGGACTGCTCATACACTATTTTTTCTCTTATTTCAACACACAATCACCAGTTTTATTGCTCATTTCGCAATCATCCATTACTATTTAGTTCATGAAAGCGATAAGTATCATGCGTGAAAAAAAATTACCTGCACATGTGCACATTTAAGAAAATACTGAGTTCTTCGAACATATTATTTCCAATTGCATTTCGGTTTTTATAGTTGGTTGGAAATATTTTGATTTAAAATTATATTTTTATCCCTGAGTTTGGCACATTTTGTATGTTTTGGGACCTTTCGCCAAAAAACCAAAACTAAACAACCACCATCCAACAGAACCGACGATTTTATGTCAGTAAATAACCTGCTCTAGGTTCCGGACTTTGGTAAATCCGGTACTCCTTAGAGCTTAAACTTACCTTACTGTCTCTGGTATAAGAAAAAATATCATGCATGTAAATAGGCTAAAACAAAGAGGTGGCATGACTATTCAAACGGTCAAGGGTCATTAGTTTTTTGAGAGTCTGCGTGAAGTCAAATATACACTTCACTTTTCGAACTAATTTATAAACAGCTCAACTCAACAAAACACACACACCTGCATAGAAAATAGTCCATACGTTGAAGGTGAACTTTATTTAACTTTATGGATTGTTTCTGGTGCACTAATATACCCTGTTTTGGGTCTTGCGCCATAAAAACCCAACCAACCAAAAGAAGGTTGATGTTGAAGTTAGCACTGCCACAACATCCTAAGTCTAAGAAGTTCACGGACCAACTAAAAATAGAATATTTACTAATAGTAACTATATCTCGAAGGTTTCTTATAATTCCCTCGAACTCTCAACTAAATAAATCAATTTGTTCGATTCAATTTAAATTTTTTAGAGGTCCATTTAGCTTCGAAATATTTAAGCCTCTCTGTATTAATTTACTGCCTAGTTGTTCTTTTACTTTTTAAGACGTTTTTCAAAACGATTGAAACAATGTCAGTACTTAACACATTTAACTCAACTCAGTTAATAGCTGCTAAAGTAGCCCAGCTAAAAGTAGTCCATGCATATTCCCTTTAACGTTGCCCGGGGAGAACCACGAGGAGGTACGTGAACTTTGCACCACCGTTCAGTGATACCCCTTATTTTTTAATTTCATTTTATATGTTAAGAATATTCTATTTTTTACTTTAAATACTTACTCCTGATCATGAAATACTAGATTTATGTTAAATTACACAAAAGTGACCGTTGAAGATGGGAGAAAGAAATCAAACGTCTACATGTTCTTGAAAGTGGGCCTATATATACAAAGCGTTATTAATCAGGCAGACTAGATTTTTTTTTTGGACAAATGATATTTTTGTCAAGATTTTTCGCAAACTCAAAGTTTGGCAATATTTGCTACAGAACGAGCATCATGAAGCTCAACGAACGAAATTTCATCGTGGAATAATGAATGAAAAAGTTGGTCCAGGTACAAATTGTCATTGTTGGGTCAAACTCCAATATGAAACATTCCATCAAACATGTGTAAATCCTGGTAAATTACAGTCCTAGGAATGCTTTGAAAGCATTATTCCTAGTATTTCATGCGCAATATGATCTCACCTGATTCTTGTGCCTTAAAAAATAACCGAACCAAACCCTAGTAGCTCAGACCAAACCAAATATGTATTTATGTACCTATACTCTTAGAAGTAAACTAATTTCGGCCATAAATAGCAAAACGAATATTGACCGCTTCTGCTGCTTAGGTTGTGAATTTTGGGTTCAATAATGCTTTAATGTATATGTTAAGAATACCCTCATTTCTTACCTGATAAGATCGACTATGATACCCGATGTTTTATAACGCTTGGCGAACGTCCTTCTCTTATGACGCTAGACAAAACACCCCAAAGATGGCGTTTTACAGCATAGCTTCTAAAGCCAATGTGAACAACTATATAGTCCAAAAGGACTGCTCATGCACTATTTTTTCTCTTATTTCAACACATAATCACCAGTTTTATTGCTCCTTTCGCAATCAGCCATCACTAATTCAGTTTATGAAAGCGATAAGTATCATACATGAAAAAAAATACCTACACAGAGGAGATACTGAGTTCTTAGAACATATCTATTTTCAATTGTATTTCGGTTCTTATAGTTGGTTGGAAATATTTTGATTAAAAATTATTTTTTTATCGCAGTGTTTGGCACATTTTGTATGTTTTGAGACCTTTCGCCATAAAACCAAACCAAAACAATCACCGTCTAACAGAACCGATGACTTGATATTAGTAAATAACCTGCTCTAGTTTCCGGACTTTGGTAAATCCGGTACTCCTTAGAGTTTAAATTTACCTTACTGTCTCTGGTATAATGTTCTATCAACGAAACCACAGTGAGGAACGTATGGAATACATCAGATTCTAGTTGGAATCTTGCAGATTTACTATTGGCCAGATTTATATGAATAATAACAATATTATCGATAGTTAAAATTAGCTCGGAACTTTTTAAGTTCGATTGCAATGCTTTTGCACTGCTTGCACCCCACCGTAGCGTGATCACCTTGCTCCATGTGCAATTAACAGTGTGCTTCGATTTTTACAATCTTTCCAAGTAATGCAATGCAAAATTGTAATTGGCGCTCTATGACCGAATATGGGCCCTGTGCCACAAATAAATTAAAAACAAAGAGTTCAGCGTTAGAAAATCTAAATTAAGGTTTCCAAATTATTGAAAAAGAAGACTAGAGAAATCAACAACGGGGAATTCGGAATATTTATGTATTTAATCAGCTTCATAGAAGTAAAGATATCATGCGGTATTACATATCTTTATAATAGATGCGGAATCGAAATAAAATCTGTGGTCGTTATCCAAGCATGTTTTGCTATTGATGATTTTTTAAAACTCCTTTTTCTTTATATAATTTTGGAGTTATATATTAGTCTAAATCCTCTACTAAACGTCCCCTCTGTGTGCCCTGTTTATAATTGTAACAAAAAGTTCTACTTCTTACGGATATACTCTTCTTTTTTACAAACAATACAAGTAGTTGAGCAATTGTTGCGTAGCCCATCTTATAAATTAATCTGAAAATTTCCTGGGGTCTGGAGCAGGTGACTGAAACTCTAGTCCCTCCGGAATGGAGTCCAAAAACGCAGGTTTAATCCGTTCAACACAGACAACTGAAACCTCTCTGGACTCCATCTCTGCTGATGGCGAGTCAGCGATTTTCGGATACCCTCTGCCGTAAATACATCAACCTTGCAGGGCGTGTAGCCTGTAGTTGGCCTTCCTCAATTGTATTTGGGGCGCATAATATCCTAATGTGGATCATGCTCCATAAAACACTAATTGACCAACCAATTGTATTTGTATGCCACCTTGTACGTACGTATCTTGTGTAGCGCCTTATGTCTTTTTGTGGGCTGATGCCATATAAACTAACTAACTATTTGTTTCTGTCTGTCGGCAAGCACGACAAGACCAATGGTTGCTAACTAATTATGATACGAGGTTTAAGTGTTTACTCTGGTAAAACTAACATAAAAAAAACCTGCATTTTCCAGACGGCTTTTGTCTGATCACATGTAATTGCGGCATAGTTCATGGTTTGAGGATAATCTATTCTCAATGACCTCACCTATATCCTAAATAACCGACCAACCTCCTGTCACGTTACGATACAAAGCATCAGCAGAGATATTTTCAATGTTTGAAATATGAAGAATATCATTCACGAACTCGCTTACAATTAGAGATGTTGAGAATTCTATATGGGGAGATATTTGGTCAGTTTTATGCTGACACATTTCAAACGATTTTAAAGAAATATGTTTATTAATTCAACAACAAAACTTAAAACAATTAAAACACTACTTGTTAATTATCCATATCAGCCATGCAATTGCTGAAACTCAATTCTGATATCGGGAAATTTTCGAAAGAAAAAACACATTTTAACGCACTAAGTTAATTTTAAATCAATAACGAAAATATACCATTTATGCCGGGGTTTTATGATCCGTCAAAACGACTGTGTCATGAGTAGTGGATACGATCCCAGTGCCACGAAGGCCCTAATCACAAGGCATACCCAATAGGGTTTTTTTTTCCTCTTTTCATTATTCCGTATGACCTGGACTATGTCCTGGTACTCTGTGCCTACACCTACCCGGTAACTAGGAAAGAATAGGAATCGCTCGAAAAATCAATTTATCAATATTGCAATAAATATGACGTTGAAGAGATGATGAAGTTGAATTTCACGGTCACCACATCATTCCTCATCTTCAGTTCACGACCTGAAACGAACCATCCTACCGTACCTTGAGACGTACCGAGTTGGACTCTATGACTTGTGCCATGTTCACTATACCCTGTTTTGGGTCTTGCCCCCCAAAAAACCCGAACCAACCGAGATGGACTGCCAAGAGGACGAAGGGGAACCAGGGGTGGGATACACTCGTTAAACGAAAAAGCTTGTTTAAGACAGTTGTGAGGGATCCACTTTTCGGTCCCTCTGATTTCTATCAGAAACCCTTTGGCACTCCAAGAAGTCCGCTCAGTTACATGAATTGGTGATGAGATATTAAGTACCCACACATCGTAAGTAGTTTTCTCCATTTAATATGTCAACGTTTGGTACTATGAATAACTATGAGCGGACTACAGAATCCTAGGCTCAGTACGAAGGCTCAGTAAAGAAGATGATAGGAAAAGAGAATATTTCTATTTGTAATTGATCCGAGCACCTTTGCTCTTCTAAATGATCTCCTTGCTCCAGAAGCTCCTGCTGCATAGTCAATACGTGAGCTGATCACTACGATTGATAAAGGTTTAAGTTTAACAGCAGGATGCGGAAAGCTGGGGAATCAGTGCAGGATTTCATAGCTGAGCTAAGAAAGTTAGCGAAACATAGCAAATAAGGAGCATTTTTAGACATGTTGCTCCGAGATCGTTTTGTCACGAAGAGGCTATTCAGCGAAAATTGATAGCAGAGCCAGGCCTTACTTTGGCTAAAGCCACAGAAATCGCAGTTGCTATGGAGACGGCTGCGAGGGCCGCAAGCGATCTTAGGTTACCGTCTTATGTGAACAAAATTCAAACGCGTAAAGTTGCGGAGCACAGAAAGCCTGTCGTCAGGAGTACAGGGAAGTGTAATCACTGTGGGGAAGAGCACAGTTCAAATGAATGCAGGTACAAGAGTTACACATGTCATAACTGTAAAAAGGTTGGACATATTGCGAAAACCTGTCGACCAAAGCAGAGAAACCAAAGTTCACGGGTACATAGTTTACGAATATCCGAGCCTGGCGGTAAATTGTCAGCTATGGCATATACCTTGTCTAACCTTACTCTAGAGAGAAAGGCATCCCCCCTATAAAGGCAAAGTGTCACGTACAGGGAAAACCTTTTGTTTTTGAAGTGGAGTCTGGGGGTTCCTTTCTCTGTAATGCCTGCAAGTGCGTATAAAAAAGTAAATTCGTTACTATTTAATCTTTAACCTTAAAACCTTTCTTCCGAATATAGCCAACCGATTTCCATGTGATTTTGTAATTTCCCGGGTTTCTGAGCAATATGAGAGTATCGGTGTGATAATGGTTTTATATAACAAAATCTCATATGCAGCTTTAAAGTCAATAAAAAGGTAGTGCATGTCCATTCCAAACTCCCTTGACTTTTCAAGAATTTGGCACAAATTAAAAATTTGCTCACAGGTGGATTTTCCCCTTCTGAATCCACATTGATATTCACCAACAATATCTTCAACTAGGGGTGAAAGATTTGCAAATAAGATATTTGAGAAAGTTTTATAGGAGATGTTCAATAAACTGATGCCTCGATAATTAGAGCAATTTGTAGAGTCTCCTTTTTTATGTATCTGGCACAGGATGCCACGAGTCCAGTCAGATATTAGAATCTCGTCTTCCCAAATTGACAAAATAATTCTATGCATGGACTCAGTCAACCTGGAACTCCTATCTTTTATCCCTACGGGGTCATAAAATGATTTCAGAAACTAATTACCACATGTTTTTAAAAGGTTATTATTAACCTAATCCTTTATGTTTATAAAGAAATTTATTTTATTATTTGTATAAAAATAACATTTTGAATTTCTCATAAAAATTTAGAAAGGTAAACTCATATTTTAAAGTTATTTTTTATGTGTTGAACGAAATTGGTTTTTCAATAATCATAATTTATAAATGGGTTATTAAATTACCTAATTTACTGATTTTCAAAATCAGCTTCATAAAGGTAAAATTCCACCCATTTCTGATGATTTGTTATACTTTTAATTTATGCTCAAGGAAATGGCATAATTTATTTTTAATATATAACTTTAAGAAATACACACATTTCTGGAAAGGATATCTGTTTAAAATGGATTTACTACATGAAACATAAGGTTTCAAATATGTGTAAATTCCGAATAAAACCCCACTTGCTTTTATAATAGGTAAAGTTGCACCCGTATCTGATTACTTCTTCCTTAATTGTTAACTGTTTTACAAAGTAGTTTAAGTTACTTTCTAAAACCACAAGATCTGGGAAAAAATTACAACTGTATTTTAACACATTTTGATTCCTGAATCTGTTACTTTTAAGTGTAAAACGAACTCATTTCATTGCTTGTGGTTAAAGCAAAATTCTCATAAAAACATTCAACTAATATTTGAAAGTAATTTTATATGTTGAATTAAATTGGTTTTTAAAATGGTGTAATTTATTTTAAACATATAATTTTAAAAAAATACACAGATTTTTGGACAGGATTTCTGCTTAAAATGGAATGAAGTATTTCAAATATGTGTAAATTCCAAAAAGCATCACTTGCTTTTAAAATGGGTAAAGTTGTACCCGTAACAGATTTTTCTCTTAATTATTAACTTTAATACAAACTAGTTGTTTAAGTTACTTCCAAAAACCATAAGATCTGGGAAAAAAACTACTTCCCATTTTGAACACATGTCTTCCTGAATCAGTTACTTTTATGTGTAAAAAGAAATTAATTTCATTACTTGTGGTTTAAGTAATATTTTTGAAACTCTCGTAAAAAATTGAGTAAAGATGCTCTCTTATTTTAAAGTTTTTTTATATGTTGTCAAAAATTGTTTTTTCAATGCTTGTTTTTTAAATTGTTCATTAAATGACCAAGATTGCTGACATTCAAATTCAGCTTAAAAAAGGTCAAAAAGTTACCCTTGTGTGATAAATTGTTTTCTTTTCTAATTTATGCTCATGAAAATTGCATAACTTGTACTTGTTTGTTTAATGTACTGTTTTACTGTCTATATTATTCTTAAGGAAATGGTATAATTTATTTTAAACATATAATTTAAAAAAAATACACATATTTCTGGAAAGGATATCTCTGTTTAAAACAGATTTTAATACATGAAACATTAAGTCCCATATATGTGTAAATTCCATAAAAAAAAATCCACATGCTTTTAAAACGGGTTAAGTTGTACCCGTATTTTTGATTAGTTCGAGGTTCTTAATTTTTTCTTTAACATTTTTCAATGAATTTTGAATAACAACACCTTGGTTTACTTGGGCTAGGAAAGGCCGACTCTGTTTTTTATCCCTACGTGGTCGATAAAATGATGTGTGTAATTAATTACCACAAGTTTTAAAAATGTTATTTAGTAACCAAAGTATAACAAACTAACAAAATCAGCAGAAACAAACATTAACAGGAATAAGTGTATAAATATAGATCTAAACAAGTATATATTGAACGGTCGTTGATCCTAACTGGTTAGTTGAAAAGCAGATGAGCTGCCTTGAGCCTATCCAACGACACAACCTTTTGTTGGTTACCGATTTGAAGGAGGTAGGGTTTTGAAAAACCACTTTAACATCTTGTAGGGACCGTCCTACTGGGTTTGGAGTGGCTTTCTCACAGCGTCGTGCCTCAAAAACACGTGAGTGCATGTAGAGTTAAAAATAATCTGTTTCTAGGAATGCTTTGAAAGCATTGTTTCTAGTAGCTCATGGCGCAGTTTGATCTCACCTGATTCTTGCGCCATAAAACGATAACAAACCCAAGTAGCTCAGATCAAACCAAAGTGTCAAGTTTACCTTTTACTAAAGGTAATCGAAATTTGGCCATAAGTACCAAAAAGCGGACGAATATTGAACGCTTCTCTTGTTTGGGATGTGAATATGGCTTCAAAACTGCTTTCATGCATTCGTATAAGTTAAGATTACCTTCATTTCTCTCCTGATAACCTTTGTACTCTATCATTCATTAACGCTTGGCTAACGTCGTTCTCTTATGACGCAAGAAAAAACACCTCAAAGATGGCGTTTACTGCATAGCTTCTATAGCCGATGTGAACAACTATATAGTCCAAAAGGACTGTTCATGTACTAGTTTTTTATTTTTCCCCTATCTTATTTCAACACATAACCACCAGTTTTATTACTCCTTTCGAAATCATCCATCACTATTTCAGTTTATGACAGCGATAAGTATCATACATGAAAAAAAAATTACCTACACATGTGCACATTTAAGGAGATACTGAGTTCTTAGAACATATCTATTTTCAATTGTATATCGGTTCTTATAGTTGGTTGGAAACATTTTGATTAAAAAATATATTTTTATCCCAGTGTTTGGCACATTTTGTATGTTTTGGGACCTTTCGCCATAAAACCAAACCAAAACAATCACCGTCTAACAGAACCGATGACTTGATATCAATAAATAACCTGCTCTAGATTCCGGAATTAGGTAAATCCGGTACTCCTTAATAGAGTTTAAACTTACCCCTCTGGTATAAGGTTCGATCAACGAAACCACGGTGGGGCACGTATGGATTACATCAGATTCTAGTTGGAATCTGGCAGATTTACTATTGGCCAGATTTATACGAATAATAACAATATTATCCATAATTAAACTTAGCTCGGAACTTTTTAAGTTCGATTGTAGTGCATTTGCACTGCTTGCACCCCACCGTAGCGTGATCGCATTCATAATGCGTCTTTAGGTTGTCCTTGCTCCATGTGCAGTTAACAATGCGATTCGATATTTACAATCTTTCCAAGTAATGCAATGCAAAATGTAAAATTGTAATTGGCGCTCTATGCCCGAATATGGGCCCTGTGCCATAAATAAATTTAAAAAAAGCGTTAAGCGTTAGAAAATCTAAATCAAGGTTTCCAAATTATTGAAAAAGAAGACTAGAGAAATCAATAACGGGGAGTTTTGAATATTTATGCATTTAATCGGCTACATAGAAGTAAATATAACATGCGATATTAAATATCTTTAGAATAGATGTGGAATCGAAATAAAATCTGTGGTCGTTATCCAAGCATGTTGATTTTAATGGAACGCGTTGAGCAGCTAATTTAAGTTTAATGGATGAGAATGAATTTATTTAAATTGAGTTTAATGGATACAGCCCGGCTTGGGGGTACATAAACCAAAACCAACATAAAAAAGTGAAAGGAGATACTAAGTGCTGTATACATCTCTAAGGAAAGTACCAATCGCTTGCAGATGTCTTCTCGATTTGTTGATGCGGTCCATTAAAATATTAAAGATATTATCTTGATCTTTGAAATCAGTCTTTTCTTTCAATTTACTCCTTAAGTGAGAAAATTTGTGCATGTATTGTAGTTATGAGATGTTCAGGAGAGTCGTATACATGGCAAGAGGAACAAAGCGGAGAATCTACTAGATTAAATTTGTATAGAAAACCATTTGTAGGAAGCATTTCTGTAAACAGGCGAGCAACTAAAACGTCCATCTCCCTATTTTTGGACCATTTAAAATTTATTAGTTCATCAAGGGCCTTAAACTCTGGATAATCTTTAGAGCTTTGCCATTATCTCTTAGTTATATTAGCATAAAAACCCCAGCTTGTTTGGCAAGGTCGTTTGTTGAAAACCATTCATGGCGTTGACATTGAGGTTGGTCCCTATAGCCGAAACCGCCAACTTCTTCGTTTTCTCTTACTCCAATATGACTAGGGATCCAAATAAAGATATTCTGGTTGCTATTGAACTTACTATATGACTTTATTGATTTGCAATACTATCGCAGGAGATATATTTGTCGTGTTAGTCAGAGCCATTAGGAGGGATTTGCTATCTGTAAGAAAAATGTATGTTTCCTTCCTTCTCTCTGATAAAGAACCTAATAGCTAGGAACAGAGCAATGGCTTCTGCAGTGAAAATTGAATTAATATTCGGTATTTTTATGAACTTTACATTTCTTTTGAAGTCAATACGAGCAACCGAAGTATAATTGTCAGTTTTGTAAGCATCCGTTGCTATAAACAATTACTCTGCCTATAAGGAGGAATTAAGGAGGACTATCTCTTGAGGGAAGTTGGTTTTTTGAAAAGATAAATCTGAAATATGGAAGTAAACATTTTTTGAGGGAAAAAGCCCTGGAGGAAAGAATGGAATTTTGAAGATCAATGAGTGAAGAGATAAAGAGCTCGCACATGTCATACATATATTTCGCATACTCCTTGTGCGTTCTTCTCTGGTCTTAAATCTTTTAACTATCATTTTATATAGTGGATAAATCTCTCCCAGTGAAGAGTGTTTGATAAAATATTTTGTAGAAAGGTAATTTTGACGAGTAAGGATAGCAGGTCTGTCTGAGGAATCTGTCTGAGTAAGGGAATCGGTGTCCATTATAGTTTTAGGCTAGAGGAGTGGCAGGCGTCGGTAGTAATGATGCTTCCATCCATACTCCAGGCTACTGCGAACTACAGAGCTAACAATAAGTTATTAATTAAGCGCAGCCACAGCTTTAATCCCATTAATTTTCTTGAACGTTTTCCTCTTGATTTAATTAAAGTGGTGATGAAAGGTTAAATTATAAGAGCCTAGGAGTTTTATGTGTTTTGCAATGGGGATCGTCGTGGAGTTTAGAGACAGGGTGAGATCCTGGGGAAGTTTTTTTCCTAAAAAAATTGATTGCAGAACATTTGCAGGGTAACGTTTTTAGCTCGAAATAACTGCACCATTTCTGAAGACGATCTAGAGCCCCTTGCAGCTTGGATAACGTTCTAGGAAGAATTTCCCGTTTGCATAGATAAAAATATCGTCAGCATAGCACACGCATCTGATCTCCTCTCCTACAGCCTCGAATACATCCATCATGTAGACGGTAAACAGAAAAGGGGACAAAACACTGCCCTGAGGGATTCCCCTGGGGATGGTGACGCCTTGTGACATGGTATTCCGCCATTTAACTTTGATCTTTCGGAAAGAGATGAGATCGTACAACCATTTACACGTTTTCCCAGAAAGCCCTGCTTCAAGACATTTAACGATCAGCCCGTCCTGCCAGACGGAATCGATGTCCACTGCCACCAAAAAAAAAAATCCCCTGCCATTCTGAAACCATTAATATCTTCATAAATCGACTTTAAAGCAATTTGACAGTCTTTAAAGGGAAAAAAAGCCAAAATTATAGTTATGAAATAACTTGTTATCCAAAGCGAAATCAGTTAGTCTTCTTAAGAGCATCTTTTCAACAATTTTACACATAACAGAAGTTAAGGAGATGGGGCGGTAGAATTCTTTTCTTTCGGCAAGTCTTCCAGGTTTTAAGATTGGAATGATGGTAGAAATTTTCCATGATTCAGGGATCTTACCAAAGGTCCAAAATTAGTTACTTATTTCAACGAATTTTCTTTTGTTGTCTAGGGATAGTTATGCTGTATAATCTTCGATGTTAAACCGTCTTCACCAGGTGTTTTCGCTTTGGTGTGTTTCATAGAATTATGGAATTCTTCCATAGTGAACTCAGAGTCAAAGAATAGTGAATTGGGTGAATTCTCGTCAGTGCTGAAATCAAAAGGTGTTTTCCAGACTGACAGAAAATGCATAGGCACTTTCAAAAATCTTTCCCTGAACAAAAGGATATGAGGTCTTGTTTTGGTGGTCGTTGATTAAAATTAGATGACTGTTTTCGTTACTTTGATGACGGTTATTGAGGGATTTAACGATTTTAAAATTTTTTCCAGACTTTGAGGTTTCCTCGCACGTTTTCTCCCAAACAACACGTTTAGCCTTCTTGATAGCTTTTTTTATAATTTGGCAGAGTATTTCTTGTAAGCTATCCAATAGTCAGTAAGTTCAAATTTTTTGTGGTACCTTAGGAAGCGTCTTTTTTGTGCGAGTAAGAAACTGCACTCAGAATTCCACCAAGCAGGGTTTGTGTTTCCTTTAATGTCTTGATTAATTTTGTTGTCTTTTAGACTCCTTCGGCACTCAGTTATGAATTCTTCGTAGTTGTCTTCCCTCAAACGGTCCAATTCCTTATTTAAAGCTTCTTTTACCCTACCCCAGTGGTACCTGAAACGGGGAACCTTATGAGATACTGAATTCCAAGGTTTATAGTTAATGATGATTGGAGTGTGATCGGAGTCAAATCTATCGGCCGAGACTTCCCAAAAGATATCAGAATCGCTTTCGGAAGAGCAAAGGGATAGATCTATTAAAGAAGATGAGTCCCGAGAAAAGTGTGTATAGTACTTGGTATTTAGTTGCACCCCTGTTTTGGTGGTGCACGTTGAAGTCACCCAAAATCAAAAACGGTGGTTTAACGGAGTCCAAAATTGAATTCAACCAAGCTTTTGTAAACTTCGCTTGTGGAGAATAAATATTAAAAATTGATAAAAATAAACCCCTTGAATTCTATTTTAATGCCTTGAATTTCATTTTGACTTGGAGGAAGGTTTAAAAATATTGTCTGAGATTAAATGTTATCGTTAATGGCTGTCTCAAGACCGTCGCCGGAAGATCCACATCTGTCTAACCTATAAACTTTTTTTTTGTGTACATGTGTACATTAAGAGTACATTTGTTTCTTGGAACATTAGAATAGATGCAACTGAAAAAAGGTTTTGACTGCAACCAATATATTTTATTATTTATACTTCGGCAGTTCCAATGTGTGATATTAAAAGACATTTAGAAAAATAAAAATTGAATACTTCTTGTATTGAAAACACACGAAATCGCCATCTTGGCGATTATGGATTTAACGGACGATAACTCCATCGCCGTGTTTTTATTAGCCGTGTTTGCTAGAATTTTCTCATTGTTAGTATGAATTAGATCTTCAGTATTTTTTATGTTTGTGATCTTTTTCATTAAACAATCTTTGATCAGTTTGGGATTGTTTCGCGAAATCCTTTCTGACACATTAGTAGGGGTGAAGCCGATTACAAACTTCTGGGTCCCATTACGAGATCCGAACTCAATTTGTTCTTGTACTATATATATTTACAATTTATGAAATTGGAATACAAGTTTCCCGTTATTTCTTTCGTATCTATATCCGAAGGGTCCGGGTCGTTGTGAGTGGGGCCCGTAAGCGAACCCATCTTGTCGTAAATTCAGGATGCGTGTGTTCTCTGTGATGGGAGATACTAAAACGAAACTTGAGAATTACCGATCACGATGAAAAATAAAAAAGTCTCCGAGCACTTTCAGAGACACAAAAACATAGACCACAGCCACTAAATCAGGGCCATATAAAAACGAGAAAAAAACATGAGAGGAAAAACGCCACGTCAGCTTTCGTGACAAAAAGAGTTGGAACGAAAACCTAGAAAAAATAGTAGTGAAGGAAGGATAGAAATAAGGATAGGGAAGGAAAGAGAGGAGAAAAAATTAAGAGAAGAAACAAGGTTTTCGCAGATCAATGTTTTAGTCGAAAAAACCTCCAAGCACGTTTTGCTATTGATGATTTTTCAAAACTCCTTTTTCTTTATATAATTTTGGTGTTATATATTAGTCTAAATCCTCTACTAAACGTCCCCCTGTGTGTCCTGTTTATAATTGCAACAAAAAGTTCTACCTCTTACGGATATACTCTTCTTTTTCACAAACAATACAAGTAGTTGAGCAATTGTTGCGTAGCCCATCTCCATTTCTTAATTCAATATCATTTGTTTATGGAACCATATGTTATAAATTAATCTGAAAATTTCCTGGGGTCTGAACCAGGTGACTGAAACTCTGGTCCCTCCGGAATGGAGTCCAAAAACGCAGGTTTAATCCGTTCAACACAGACAACTGAAACCTCTCTGGACTCCATCTCTGCTGATGGCGAGTCAGCGATTTTCGGATACCCTCTGCCGCGTTTAGGACTCATGCGACTTGAATAACCGGATTCCAAATAGATCAACCTTGCTGGGCTTCATCAATTGTATTTGGGGCGCATAATATCCTAATGTGGATCATGCTCCATAAAACACTAATTGACCAACCAATTGTATTTGTATGCCACCTTGTACGTACGTATCTTGTGTAGCGCCTTATGTCTTTTTGTGGGCCTGGTGCCATATAAACCAACTAACCAATTGTGTCTGTTTATAGCCAAGCACAAGACCAATGGTTGATAACTAATTATGATACGAGGTTTAAGTATTTACTCTGGTAACGGTATGATCACATGTAATTGCGGCATAGTTCATGGTTTGAGGATAATCTAGTCGCAATGACCTCATATATATCCCAAATAATCGACCAACCTCCAGTCGCGGTACGATACAAAGCATCAGCAGAGACATTTTCAATGCCTATATAATGTGTCGAATATCGTTCATGAACTCGCTTACAATTAGAGATGTTGATAACTCCATAAGGGGAGATATTTGGTCAAATTTACGCTGACACATTTCAAACGATTAAAAAGAAATATGTTTATTATTCAACAACAAAATTTAACACAATTAAAGAACTTCTTGTTAATCATCCATATCGGCCAGGCAATTGCTGAAATTCAATTCTAAATCGGAAAATTTGGGAGAGAAAAGAAAAACACATTTTAACACACTAAGCTGATTTTAAGTCAATAACGAAAATATACCATTTATGCCGGGGTTTTATGAACCGTCAAAACGACTGTTTTATGAGTATTAGATACGATCCCAGTGCCACGAGGGCCCTAATCACAAGGCATACCCAATGTTTTTTTTCCTATTTTCATTATACCCTATGACCTGGACTATGTTCTGGTACTCTGTGACTACGCCTACACGGTGTTCTTAATCTAGGAATGAATAGGCATCGCTTTAAAAATCCATTTATTATTAATATTGCAATAAATATGAAGGTAAAGTGAAAGTGATGAAGTTGGATTTTAGCGTCGCCATATCATTCCTCATCTTCAGTTCACGTCCTGAAACGAACCATCCTACCGTACCTTCAGACGCACAGAGTTGGACTCTAGGACTTGTGTCAGGTGCACTATACCCTGTTTTGGATCTTGCCCCCAAAAAAATTCGAACCAACCGAGGTGAACCACCAAGAGGTGACGAAGGGAACCAGGGGTGGGATACACTCATTAAACGAAAAAGCTTTTTTAAGACAGTAAGTGAGGGATCCACTTTTCGGTCCCTCTGATTTCTATGAGAAAACCTTTGGCACTCCAAGAACAGGCACAAAGGACAAAAATTATGTGGTTTCCGATATATTACTACTTTTCCAGGGATTTTGAAATGAGTGCCTATGACCTTTAAATTTTGTCTCCTTGGATATTTTGTAATACTGGATAGACCAAAACTAGCTTCATCGCTAATGAAATAAAGTTTAGTTGAGTTGGTCTAAAGGTTTGGCAAACGTCGAAATTTTATCAGTAGGTTTGGGCATAGTTGCAGCCTCTAACTTCTAGTCCAGTTCTTAAGATTTAGAATTCTGATTTATAATGATAAGAAATTTTTTGTAAGGCAGCAGGGGACCAAAGAAATAAAGGGTCTTACCATCACAGTAAAAAACTAGGTACGACAAGTTCGAAAAAAGATCATGCATGTAAATAAGCTAAAACAAAGAGGTGGCATGACTATATTCAAACGACGTCAAGGGTTAATTGAGAGCCTTGCGTGCAGTCAAATATATACTTCACTTTTCGAACCTAATGTATCAACAGAAAGGTCAGTCTCGAATCTCTAAGTTCGGACACCATTCTTGTGGTTTATGGTCTTCCGTATAGCAACCATTTTTCCATCTCTATCTCCCGTTAGATAGTTCAGCAACATGCTAGGCATGGAACTCCTGGATAGAGGGTTGGACAGATTTCTACTGTGCACTCTTTAGTTCAGGATTGTTTTTTGTGCATTGAGAAGTGGGGAATTTTTCCCACACTGAGTCACATTATCATTCTGCGTCTAGTCATTCATGGAGGGGGACTGTTCGAGTGTCTGCGGACAGGGACTGTTTTCATTCAGGAGGTTGGCACAATGGACCTTTGGTCGGGGTGCCTGGATTTTTATTCCCTAGCCCCTCCTTATAATTCTATTCTATTTTCTAGAGAATTCAACCTTTCAGTCACCTCTCCTTTAGTCAGATTTCCTGAAACGTCGCTGATTTTCACGACTGGATTATGTAACATCAGTTTGCGGGCGCTAATCTTTTCGCCTGCTCCCGATTTTTCTATAATGTCGAAAAGTCTGTCAACATCGGACCTGTCATAAGTGTGGATCACAACTCCACCTTTCTTTGGCCGAATTGTCCGCTTTACATTTAGACCCCGTTCTATAGGGAAAAATGTTTTTCAGAACTGTTTCAAACGTCTCCTTAGAGACATTCTTCTTCGGGCAAAGACTTATAACATGTTAAGTCATCTTTCCACTATTCACAAGTTTCTGCTACACGCAACCAGACACCGCTGCATAGCTTCAGGTCGATAATAGAGCTTTTTTAGCCTGAAGTCTAGTGACTTCAAAGGCTGCGCCTGTCTCTCTAACTTCACTATCGCAGTGACTTCCGCGATCAGCTTTACCTGTAGATTGAGGGGACCATGTGGCACTCAAAAATAAAATCCAGGGTCTCTTGTCCATCAAAGACTTGGACAGAATGCACTTGGGTCGGTTCCTCGCCAGCGAGTGGCAGTAAGTCGACCGCAAGTAAGTTCCGTTAAATTGGACTAAAGGTTTGGCAACCGTGTCGAAATTTTTATCAATAGATAAGGGCACAGTTGCAGCCTCTAACTTCTCGTCCAGTTCTTAACATTTAGAATTCTGATTTATAATGAAAAGAAATTACTTGTGTAGCTTACACATATTGAAATAAGCAGCAGAGGACCGAAGAAAGAAAAGGTCTTACCATCACGGTAAAAAACTAGCCATGACAAGTTCGAAAAAAGATCATGCATGAAAAAAGCTAAAACAAAGAGGTGGCATGACTATTCAAACGACGTCAAGGGTCACCAGTTTTTTAAGAGCCTGCGTGCAGTCAAATACGCACTTCACTTTTCGAACATAATTTATCAACAGCTCCACTCAACAAAACACACAAACACCTGTATACAAAATAACGAAGAAGTTGCAGGTGAACTTTATATAACTTTATGACTTCTGCCTGGTGCACTATACCCTGTTTTGGGTCTTGCGCCATAAAATCCCAACCAACCAAAAGAAGGGGTTGTTGCCATGAGCACTGCCACAACATCCAAAATCTAAGAAGTCCACGGACCACCTACAAATGGAATATTTATAAATAGGAGCTGTATCTCTAAGGTTTCTCATGGTTCCCTAGAACTCTCAACTAAATAAATCAATTTATTCATTTTAATTAAAAAATTTTCGAGGTCCATTTAGCTTCGAAATATTTAAGCCTCCCTGTATTAATTTACTGCCTAGTAGTTCTTTTCCTATTTAGGACGTTTTTCAAAATGATTGAAACAATGTCAGTATTGAAACACATTTAACTCCCAGTTTGAGAGCCTAAACATTAAAAGTAGTCCCTAATATATTAGAAGATAGTTTAAAACAATTATTGAATTCTTAAATTGGGGGGGGGGGGCATCCTCAAAGATTATTGAAATGAAAGAGGTCTTCTTAAGAGGTACTTAATTTTTTCTTTAACATTTTTCAATGAATTTTGAATGACAACACCTTGACTTACCAGGGCTAGGGAAGGCCGACTCTCTGTCTTTTATCCCTACGGGGTCGATAAAATGATTTATGAAACTAATTAATACATGTTTTAAAAAGGTTATTATTAACCTAAAACCTTTATGTTTATAAAGAAATTAATTTTATTATTTGTATAAAACTAACATTTTGAATTTCTCATAAAAATTCAGAAATGTAAACTCATATTTTAAAGTTATTTTTTATGTGTTGAACGAAATTGGTTTTTAAATCAGTTCAAAAAGGTGAAATTCCACTCATTTCTGATTATTTGTTATATTTTTAATTTATGCTCAAGGAAATGGCATAATTTTTTTTTAATATATAATTTTAAAAAATACACATATTTCTGGAAAGGACTACATGAAAAATATGGTTTCAAATATGTGTAAATTCCTAAAAAAAATCACTTGCTTTTATAGTGTGTAAAGTTGAACCCGTATCTGATTACTTCTTCCTTAATTGTTAACTGTTTTACAAAGTAATTTAAGTTACTTTCTAAAACCACAAGATCTGGGAAAAAATTACATCTGTATTTTAATACATTTTGTTCCCTGAATCAGTTAATTTTAAGTGTAAAAAATACTCATTTCATTGCTTGTGGTTAAAGTAATTTTTTTTATTTCTCATAAAAACTTTGAATTATTATTTGAAAGTAATTTTACATGTTGACCTAAATTGGTTTTTAAATACTCATATTTTAAAGGGTTATTAAATTACCAAATTTGCTCATACTCAAAAACAGCTTCAACAAGGTAAAAATTCTACCCTTATCTGATGTATTGTTTACTTTCTAACTTATGTTTAAGGATATGGTGTAATTTATTTTAAACATATAATTTTAAAAAAATAAACATATTTTTGAACAGGATTTCTGTTTAAAACGGAATGAAGTATTCCAAATGTGAGTAAAATCCAAAAAAAAAATCACTTGCTTTAAAATGGGTAAAATTGTGCCCATAATATTTTTTTTCTTAATTATTAACTGTAATACTGTCTTTTATTTTAAATTTATTTTTATATGTTGTCCTAAATCGGTTTTTCAATGCTTGTCTTTTAAATGGTTTATTAAATGACCAAATTTGCTGACATTCAAATGGATCTTAAAAAAGTTAAAAATGTTACCCTTATGTGATAATATGTTTTATTTTCTAATTTATGCTCAAGGAATTTGCATAACTTTTTTCAATACCAGATTTTAAAAATACACATATTTCTGGAAAGGATATCTGTTTAAAACAGATTTTAATACATGAAACATTAAAATCCATATATGTGTAAATTCCATAAAAAAATTCACATGCTTTTAAGACGGGTTAAGTTGTACCCGTATTTGATTAGTTCCTTAACTATTAACTGTTTTTCAAGCTAGTTGATTCAGAGGTTCTTAATTTTTTTTTCTTCAACATTTTTCAATGAATTTTGAATAACAACACTTTGGCTTACTTGGGCTAGGAAAGGCCGACTATGCTTTTTATCCATACGGGGTCGATAAAATGTGTAAACTAAATAAATCAATTTATTCATTTTAAAAAAATGTCGAGGTCCATTTAGCTTCGAAATATGTAAGCCTTTCTGTATTAATTTACTGCCTAGTAGTTCTTTTCCTAATTAGGACGTTTTTCAAAATGATTGGAACAATGTCAGTATTGAAACACATTTAACTCATCCCAGTTTGAGAGCCTAAACATTAAAAGTAGTCCCTAATACATTAGAAGATAGCTTAAAACAATTATTGACATTCTTAAATTGCATCCACAAAGATTATTGAAATGAAAGAGAACTTCTTAAGAGGTTCATAATTTTGTCTTTAACATTTTTCAATGAATTTTGAATGACAACACTTTGGCTTACCGACTCTGTCTTTTATCCCTACTGGGTCGATAAAATGATTTATGAAACTAATTAATACATGTTTTAAAAAGGTTATTAGTAACCTAAAACCTTTATGTTTATAAAGAAATTGATTTTATTATTTGTATAAAACTAACATTTTGAATTTCTCATAAAAATTCAGAAAAGTAAACTTATATTTTAAAATTATTTTTATGTGTTGAACGAAATTGGTTTTTCAATAATGATAATTTATAAATGGATTATTAAATTAACTAATTTACTGATTTTCAAAATCAGTTCAAAAAGTTAAAATTTCACCCATTTCTGATTATTAGTTATCTTTTTAATTTATGCTCAAGGAAATGGCATAATTTATTTTTAATATATAATTTTAAAAAATACACATATTTCTGAAAAGGACTACGTGAAAAATAAGGTTTCAAATATATGTGTAAATTCCGAAAAAAAAATCACTTGCTTTTAAAGTGTGTAAAGTTGAACCCGTATCTGATTACTTCTTCCTTAATTGTGACTAGCCATGACAAGTTCGAAAAAAGATCATGCATGTAAAATGCTAAAACAAAGAGGTGGCATGACTATTCAAACGACGTCAAGGGTCACCAGTTTTTTGAGAGCCTGCTTGCAGTCAAATATGTACTTCACTTTTCGAACATAATTTATCAACAGCTTCACTCAACAAAGCACACACACCTGTAAACAAAATAATAAAAACGTTGCAGGTGAACTTAATATAACTTTATGACTTATGTCTGGTGCACTATACCCTGTTTTGGGTCTTGCGCCATAAAATCCCAACCAACCAAAAGAAGGGGTTGTTGCCATCAGAGCTGCCACAACATCCTACGTCTAAGAAGTCCACGGACCACCTACAAAGGGAATATTTATAAATAGGAGCTATATCTCGAAGGTTTATCATGGTTCCTTGGAACTCTCAACTAAATAAATCAATTTATTCATTTTAATTAAAAAATTTTCGAGGTCCATTTAGCTTCGAAATATTCAAGCCTCTCTGTATTAATTTACTGTCTAGTAGTTCTTTTCCTTTTTAGGACGTTTTTTAAAATAATTGAAACAATGTCAGTATTTAAACACATTTAACCACATTTCCCAGTTTGAGAGCTTAAACATTTAAAGTAGTCCCCAATATATTAGAAGATAGTTTAAAACAATTATTGACATTCTTGAATTGCATCCACCAAGATTATTGAAATGAAAGAGGTCTTCTTAAGAGGTACTTAATTTTTTCTTTAACATTTTTCAATGAATTTTGAATGGCAACACCTTGGCTTACCAGGCCTAGGGAAGGCCGACTTTGTCTTTTATCCCTATGGGGTCTATAAAATGATTTAAGAAAATAATTAATACATGTTTTAAAAAGGTTATTATTAACCTAAAACCTTTATGTTTATAAAGAAATTGATTTTATTATTTGTATAAAAGTAACATTTTGAATTTCTCATAAAAATTCAGAAAGGTAAACTCATATTTTCAAGTTATTTTTTATGTGTTGAACGAAATTTGTTTTTCAATAATGATAATTTATAAATGGGTTATTAAATTATCTAATTTACTGATTTTCAAAATCAGTTCAAAAAGGTAAAATTCCACCCATTTCTGATTAATTGTTATATTTTTAATTTATGCTCAAGGAAATGATAATTTATTCTTAATATATAATTTTAAAAAATACACATATTCTTGGAATGGATATCTGTTTAAAATGGATTTTACTATATGAAACATCTTCTTCTTCTTCAAAAGCTCAACAGCCTTTTACAGGCCAAGGCTGACTCGCAGATTCTCCCCCATCTGGCCCTGTCTGGTGCGACGGCCCGCCATCGATTAATTCCCAGTAACTTGAGGTCCCCCTCAACATCATCCATCCATCTTGTAGGTGGTCTTCCCCTTCGTCTAATCCCCTCAATTCTGGAGAAAGACACTTTTTTGGCAGGGGCGGCATCTGGATATCTGAAGATATGGCCCAGCCACCTGATGCGTGACGCCTTAATAGTTCTCACAATGTCGGTCCCACCAAATTTGTCATATTTTTTGTAAATTTCATGATTGTTAAGAATCCTCCTCACGTTGTTTTCTTGAATAGATCCAAATATTTTCCTCAATATTTTTCTTTCAAAAATCAGCAGTTTTTCCTCCTATGTTTTATTGAGGGTCCAACACTCACTTCCATACATAACTATAGGCCTGATTAAAGTTTTATAAATGCTTAACTTTGTCTTCACACTGATGAACTTATATTTGAATTGGTTTTTGAGGCCGTAAAAGCTTCTATTAGCCATGAAAATTCTGTTATTTATTTCGATTTTTTGGTTGTTGCGACTTGATATTAAGGTTCCTAAATACTTGAACTGGCTTACAGTTTCAAAAGAGTAGGTCATTATCTTGAGAGGAGATGGATCAAGAGTTTTGTTTGTTGCTATCAAAAACTTTGTTTTGTCTGCATTTATAACAAGTGCCATGTTTCTCGCCGCCCTCTCAAGAGCTACAAAAGCGTCGATAACTGAGCGTTTTGTTCTTCCAATTATATCCATGTCATCTGCAAAAGCGAGTAGTTGGACAGTTCTTTGCAAGATTGTCCCATTTGTGTTGATATTAGAGAGTTATTATAGATTATAGAGATATTAGAGAGTTATTAGTTGATATATTAATTTATATTATTCCCTTTTCCAGAGCTATGTTAAATAGCAAGCAAGAAAGGGAATCGCCCTGTCTCAGGCCTTTTTCTGTGAAGAATGGTTCAGAGACTTGATGAGATTTTTATTCTGCATGAGACTCTTTTGAGAGTCATTCTTGTGAGACTGATCAGCTTCTTTGGGATGTTAAACTCTAACATGGCCTCGAGTAGTTTTTCTCTGTTGACGCTGTTATAGGCAGCCTTAAAGTCAATAAATAAGTGGTATGTGTCGATGTTATACTCCTTAGTTTTCTCCAAAATCTCAAAATCTGCCTTATAGTATGCTCAGCTGATCAGTCGTTGTTTTTCCTTTCTGGAATCCGCATTGGTATAACTTCCAATGATTTTTGAAGTGTAGGTCTCCAATCGGTTGAATAAAATGATGAAGATCTTGTATGCTATATTTAAAAGGGTGATTCCCCTGTAATTACCACATTCCAATTTGTCTCCTTTTTTCTTGTATATAGGGCAAACAGATCCTTCATCCCACACAAAATACACACATTTCTGGAAAGGATATGTGTTTAAAATGGATTTACTACATGAAACATACGGTTTCAATGTAAATTCCGAAAAAAAAATCACTTGCTTTTATAGTGGGTAAAGTTGCACCCGTATCTGATTACTTCTTTCTTAATTGTTAACTGTTTTACAAAGTAGTTTAAGTTACTTTCTAAAACCACAAGATCTGGGAAAAAATTACATCTGTATTTTAATACATTTTGTTCCCCGAATCAGTTACTTTTAAGTGTAAAAAAACTCATTTCATTGCTTGTGGTTAAAGTAATTTTTTTTAATTTCTCACAAAAACATTGAATTATTATTTGAAAGTAATTTTATATGTTGACCTAAATTGGTTTTTAAATAGTCATATTTTAAAGGGTTATTAAATTACCGAATTTGCTCATACTCAAAAACAGCTTCAACAAGGTAAAAAGTCTACCCTTATGTGATGTATTGTTTTAAAAATAAACATATTTTTGGACAGGATTTATTTTTAAAACGGAATGAAGTATTCCAAATGTGTGTAAATTCCAAAAAAAAAATCACTTGCTTTTAAAATGGGTAAAGTTGTGCCCGTGACAGTTTTTTTTCTCTTAATTATTAACTGTAATACAAACTAGTTGTTTAAGTTACTTCCAAAAACCATAAGATCTGGGGAAAAAAACTATATCCCTTTTTGAACACATGTCTTCCTGAATCATGTGTATAAAGAAATTAATTTCATTGCTTGTGGTTAAAGTAATATTTTTGAATTTCTCGTAAAAAATTGAGTAAAGATGCTATGTCATTTTAAAGTTATTTTAACTTGTTGTCCTAAATTGGTTTTTCAATGCTCGTTTTTTAAATGATTTATTAAATAAATGACCAAATTTGCTGACATTCAAATGGAGCTTAAAAAAGGTAAAAATGTTACCCTTATGTGATAAATTGTTTTATTTTCTAATTTATGCTCCAGTAAATTACATAACTTTTTTTCAACACATAATTGATGTATTGTTTTACTTTTTAATTCATGCTTAAGGAAATGGTATAATTTATTTTAAACATAAAATTTTATAAAATACACATATTTTTGGAAATCACTCGTTTTAAAAATGGGTAAAGTTGTACCCGTAACAGTTTTTTCTTTAATATTTACTGTAATACAAACTAGTTGTTTAAGTTACTACCAAAACCATAAAATCTGGGGAAAATACTACATCCCATTTTGAATACATGTCTTCCTGAATCAGTTACTTTTATGTGTATAAAGAAATTAATTTCATTGCTTGTGGTTAAAGTAATATTTTTGAATTTCTCGTAAAAAATTGAGAAAAGATGCTCTCTCATTTTAAAGTTATTTTTATATGTTGTCCTAAATCGGTTTTTCAATGGTCTTTTTTGAAATGCTTTATACAAATATTCCAAGTGGCATTTGAAACAACAACAACATTAAATAAATGACCAAATTTGCTGACATTCAAATTCAGCTTAAAAAAGGTCAAAAAGTTACCCGTGTGATGTGATAAATTGTTTTATTTTCTGATTTATGCTAAAGAAAATTACATAACGTTTTTTCAATATATAATTGATGAACTGTTTTACTTTCTAATTTATGCTTAAGGAAATGGTATAATTTATTCTAAGCATATAATTTTAAAAAATACACATATTTTTGAAATCACTTGTTTTTAAAAATGGGTAAAGTTGTACCCGTAAAAGTTTTTCTTTCAATTATTAACTGTAATACAAACTAGTTGTTTAAGTTACTTCCAAAACCATAAAATCTTGGGAAAAAACTACATCCCATTTTGAACACATGTCTTCCTGAATCAGTTACTTTTATGTGTATAAATAAATTAATTTCATTGCTTGTGGTTAAAGTGTTATTTTTTGAATTTCCTGTAAAACATAGAGTAAAGATGCTCTCTTATTTTAAAGTTATTTTTATATGTTGTCCTAAATTGGTTTTTCAATGCTAGTATTTTAAATGGTTTATTAAATGACCAAATTTGCTGACATTCAAATTCAGCTTAAAAAAGGTAAAAAAAAGTTACCCTTATGTGATAAATTGTTTTATTTTCTAATTTATGATCAAGGAAATTCCATAACAGTTTTTTTTTTCAATATATAATTGATGTACTGTTTTACTGTTTCATTCATGTTTAAGGAAATGGTATAATTTATTCTAAACATATAATTTTATGTACCCGTATATAATGTACCCGTAACAGTTTTTTCTTTTAATTATTAACTGTAATACAAACTAGTTGTTTAAGTTACTTCCAAAACCATAAAATCTGGGAAAAAACCTACATCCCTTTTTGAACACAATGTCTCCCTGAATCATTTACTTTTGTGTGTATAAAGAAATTAATTTCATTGCTTGTGGTTAAAGTAATATTTTTGAATTTCTCATAAAAAATTGAGTAAAGATGCTCTCTCATTTCAAAGTTATTTTTATATGTTGTCTTAAATCGGTTTTTCAATGCTCGTTTTTGAAGTGGTTTATTAAAAAAATATTCCAAGTGGCAATAGAAACAACAACATTAAATAAATGACCAAATTTGCTGACATTCAAATTCAGCTTAAAAGAGGTTAAAATGTTACCCTTATCTGATATTTTTTTTATTTTCTAATTTATGCTCAAGGAAAATGCATAACTTTTTTCAATATATGATTTTTAAAAATACACATATTTCTTTAAAGGATATCTGTTTAAAACAGATTTTAGTACATGAAAATTAATTTCCATATATGTGTAAGTTCCATAAAAAAATTCACATGCTTTTAAAACGGGTTAAGTTGTACCCTTATTTGATTTATTCCTTAATTATTAACTGTTTTACAAACTAGTTAGTGGTTCTTAATTTTTTTCTTTAACAATTTTCAGTGAATTTTGAACACCTTGGTTTACCTGGGCTAGGAAAGGCCGACTCTGCCTTTTATGCCTACGGGGTCGATAAAATGATTTGAGTAATTAATTACCACAAGTTTTAAAAATTTTATTCATTAACCGAAGTATAACAAACTAACAAAATCAGGAGCAACAAACATTAACTGGTATAGGTGTATAAATATTAAATATTGATCTAAACCAGTATACATCGAACCGTCGTGGATCCTAACTGGTTAGCTGAAAAGCAGATGAGCTGCCTTGTGCCTCTCCAACGACACCTTTTGTTGGTTACCGATTTGAAGGAGGTAGGGTTTTGAAAAACCACTTTAACATCTTGTAGGGACCGTCCTACTGGGTTTGGAGTGGCTTTCTCACGGCGTCGTGCCTCAAAAACACGTGAGTGCATGTAGAGATTTCCTAGGGCACAAATACTTGTCTGGACGAGGGCTAGGTTGCAGGAAAGGGACGGACATAAGCTGTCAAAATGAAGTGGAATAAAAAAACTGTCCTAGTAGTAGAAGAGTTTGTTCAGTTCATATAGGAGCTCAGCAGAGGACAGTTTAATCTCGCCCTAAAGAACTGTCAGCAGTCCTATTAGAACTAACGGCGATGCACTAGTCCAAGTACCACACGGCGTTCTATGCCCTATTGTGGGCCTCGCGCCATAAAAACAATTTAACAACCAATTACCCCTCTTGCACTTTAAAGAGGACTTAATGACTCTAGGTACGCTTAACAAACTAATTGGGCTTAGGGTTGTATTTACTGCACTCAAAGTGTGAGGCAAAAAACTAAATATCCTCGACTCAAATTGAACACCTTGGCCATGATCATTTTGAAACGGGTCATCAAATCGAGCAACCCAACCCTCCATAAATGCGCGACAAACAGTCTCAGCACTTATATTTTTCAATGGAATAGCCTCTACACAACGCGTGTACCTATCAATGGTAGTTAAACAATATTTAAACATGTAACTTGCTTGTAGAGGTCCGACCAAATCGATGTGGATATGCTAAAAGTGCAAACTAGGGAGCTAATTTTTTTCTAAAGGAGTTTTAGTGTGTCTATCCACTTTAGCTTGCTGACAAGGCACACAAGACTTAAACCAAGCCGCAAGATCTTTCAGTATTGAAGGCCAAACATAGATGGGTAAGATCTGCCTTATATTATATGTCATAATATTTATATAAGGCATATGTCATTTATTAATTCTTAAGGTAGAACGCGTGCCAATGTGCGCAGGATTGTGCACGGACTCAAAAATCAGACTCCTCAAAACAGCAGCTACAAGAACGCGTGCGTTGTTTAAAGACACATCACATTAAATTTCAACCTTCAAATGGGGAAATTAAATTAATTTAATGTCTAAGCTAGTCATATAAGAATTAATTACAGCTTTAATTTCCTCGTCGTTACGCTGACACTCAGTCATGACTTTATAACCCAAAGGATCAGCAATTAGCACTTCATCTACCCGTGACAACGCATCAGCTACAAAGTTCTTGTCTTCAAGAATATACCTGATATCTGTTGGGAATTGAGAAATATATTCCAAATGTCATCGTTTGACGAGGAGAACACTTGGCAGAATTGCGCTTAAGTTCGTCAATCATAGTTTTATGAACACATATGATATGAAACTCCATATCCTCAAGGATATAGCGAAAATTTTCACAAATGTATACAGCTAAAAGCTCTGTGTTGCAAACGGAATACTTCTTTTCACGGCTGTTCCTGATAAATTTTGAGAAAAATCCTGTAAATGGGGAAGTGGGTATTTATCTTGTGCAATTTTAGAGTTAAAAGCTCCGTTTTCGTTTGTAGGCCTGAAATCACCGTTCTTTTTAGGAACCATGTACCGAGCACTGCTCTAAGAACTCCTTGAAGGCCTGCAGATGCCGTGTTCAGTAAACAAGACCACTTGTTTCTCTCTTACTTGGCGTAGAATGGCCTAATCTGGCCCATATGTCATAAAAATCTAAGCAACCAACCAGTAAACAAGACCACTTTCCATAAATTTTTGTTCGATGGTTCGCAAAGTTGGGTGGGAACTAACTACAAAAAGAAGTAAATATGCAATTTGAATATTCCTATTTCGGCTCCCACCAGTGTCAGAAAATATGGTGAGATATATCGTCTCAGATGAAAGCTGGGTAAAGTTTTGGAGCATACGCGATCCGATTTCACAGCTTTCTCGTTTGCCGTTTAGCTCCGACCAGTAATAGCATTATCAGTTTCTTGGATTTGCTGCCTCGTTAATTGATAAATTACGTACATTAATAAGGATTTGAAGTACCACAATTTTTGAAAAATGCATTTCTTGAATATCTTCTTGTATAGAGAAAGAGGAATTGCGTTTTGACAAATGAGAAGAGAATTTTTCTGTGGCGCCATATCAGGTTATTCTTAAGAAAACCCTTTTGCCCTCTGTTGTATCTGCGGCATCCGAATCTCCAGATTTCTTCTGTCAAAAATTTCAGTGCCTTCTGAACTCCCTAAGTGAAAGCGTATATCGCTCCTATTTTCCTTAAATAACTTCATATGAAAAAAATACTAAATTAAAAGGACCAAAATAAATTAAAACCCCTTACAGAAAAATTTAAAATCTGTGGGTGTTTGAATTGCAGGATATTTTTCTGCATTTAAAGAGTATAATAATTGCTTACTCTAATAGATTTCTTGCTTTAATATTTGTTTATTCTTTACAATCAGATGTTTGAATTTTTGGTTTATATAAGTCCTATAGTATAGAAGATTGTAAATATGTTTACTTCTATGTTTGAGAACTCATCAGTTTCAGCTAATGTTTATTGTTTAATCCTTATTTCTTAAGTGTGAAACACTTTCTTTTATGCTAAAGGTTTTTTTTATGAATTTTGCTGTTTGGTCAAAGCTCCTATCTTGTACCGTCATATAAATTCCATTAATGAGGGAAACTATTTAAGTCTCAAAAATCTTTGAACCAAAGAAAGCATCAAAAGTATTTCTCTATGATGCAACTTATTTAAGAACACTGTAAATATTTGATTAGTTTCCTACTTTTTATTATTTTGAAACTTATGAATATCCTTGAATTTGGTTTCCTCAATTTAAATATTACCATGAAAATAAAGAGAAAAGTCATACCAAAAATATGTTGAGTATAAATGTGTCAGAAATATAACATGAGACCATTTTAAAACCAAAGAAATGAAACTTCTTTGGTCCCATAAATTTAAAAGTAATTTTTAAGAAATAAAACTTATTATAATATTTGTTTCAAGTTAGTATTTTAAAACAAATACATTCAAATGTGTCGGTTTATAAAAAAAAAAAATTATTTCCGGGAACCACATTGTATAACTCAATTCTTTGAAATTATTTCATACTCAGTTTTAAGTGTATTAAGAAATTCATCTCATTACTTGTGTTTTAAAAAACATTTTTAAATTTTTCATACAAAATTGAGTAAAGTTGTACTCATATTTAAAAGTTTTTTTTTATGTGTTAAACAAAATTGGTTATTTTATAATCGTATTTTTTATCGGATTTTAGTAAATGACCAAATTTGCTGATATTTAAAATCAGTTTCTAAAAGTTAAAAATTGTACCCATATTTGATGAATTGCTATTCGTTCTAATTTATGCTCAAGGAAATGGCATAATTTATTCTAAATATATCATTTTAAAAAATACACATTTCTAGAAAGGATTTCTGTCTGAAACGGATTTTAATACAAAAAATATTCCAAAAATGTGTAAATTCTAAAAGAATCACTCTTGCTTTTAAAATGGGTAAAGTTGACCCGTATCTGATTAGTTTTTTCTCTTAGTTTTTAATGGACTCTAACCGTCTGACGTCACACGGAACCAACACGTGACCTACTGAGCTTGCGATTGGTTACCACAGATACTACACTAGTAGAACTACTAGTGTAAAATCTGTGGTAACCAATTGCAAGCTCAGTTGTAGGTCACGTGTTGGTTCCGTGAAGTCTCGAACCAGATAGGCGGTTAGAGTCCATTGTAATACAAACTAGTTTTTAAAGTTACTTTCAAAAACCACAAGATCGAGGGGAAAATCACATCTTTGTTTGAACACATCTTTCTTCCTGAATCAGTTATTTTTATATGTATAAGGAAATTAATTTCATTGCTTGCGGTTAAATTAATATTTTTGAATTTCCCATAAAAAAATTGAGTTAAATAGTTCTAATATTTGAAAGTTATTTTTCATATGTTGTTCAAATAGCATAATAAATGGATTTCCTGATTGTCAAAATCAGCTTCATAAAGATTCATGAACTTTTATTTCACTTGGTGTCATCAGACTAAGGCTTTTTGCTCCTAACTTTTATGTATAATTTGTCTTTATTAATAATTTGTCATAAAAATCCAAACCATCCAACCCAAGAATAGCTGGGCCATATCCAATCCATGAAATTATGTACCCTGATTAAATCCAAGACCAACAATTGATTGTCAAAGAGGTTCTGCATGGAGAGGTCCCGACAAGTAAAGAATGTGATCAGGAGAAGCCAGTTCCGTAAGACCCTTGTTGCAGACTCCGAAGTGTTTATAACCCTCAGAAAATTTCATAGTTCTGAGATGTCCATCACAAGCAAGAGTCAAAAAGCCTTCCTGGACGGCTGCTCTTGTACCAGTAATGAACTGGGACTTTCCAGGTGGTTTTATTTTGGCTTTTGGTTCTGGTATTAACAACTTATAAATAAACCAAATTAAACAATAACAATCAAATAATGCGTGAACGCTCCAAGTGAAAAGAAGCCATAAAAACTGTACAAAAATTATGTATCAGTTACAGTTTTATACCTTATTTAGATTCGTCAAAGCTTTTAAATTTACCTTGTTCTCTTTGGTTGGAAGATTCTTTGGCATTTTCAAACTGCTCCCTACTCTCTGTCATTCCCTCCAAAAAAAAAACTCCGATCCGGATCTGAATTGTTGCTCCGCCCGCTATGTGTTGGTGCTAAATGACCGGACTTCCCAATATCCGGCCTGTCAGTTTCTTCTGGTCCTTAATAAGTCCAGAACGTTTATAAAATTAAAGTGATGGGAATATTGACATAAAAAGGTTTTAAGGTGGATTCGTTTCGTACTGCAACTTTTGTTAATTCCCATATGCTGATAATTGACAATGTTAATATAGTAATTTCTATCTACTATCAATGCCATAAATTACAGATGAAATTGTTAAACCTTTTGTCTTTGTGAGATTGCAGACGATATCTATAGTTTGTTTCTTGACATGCTGTCATAATTTGGCCTGAGTTAAAATTGATCAGACCTTTAGAAAAGGATAGATAGAATTAATGGGAAACAAACAATACCACATCTCTCTTATGGAGAAATACCAAGTTGTGTAATTCTAAATCTGGTTGTTTCTGTCTTTTTCAACATCTTCCTTTAGCCTGGCCAACTAAAGCGGAGATGTTAAAAAGGATTTGAAATAACCCAATTTGAATAAGCATATCTTGAATATTTCTTCGTAGAGAAAAAGAAAAATAATTTTTTGTCCAATGTAATGATAAGTGTTTTTCATGTCATCATATAAATCATACAATTGTTTACTTATGAGAAGGACAAGGCTCAACATGAAAGTCTGCCAAAACCTCACTTCCACATTAAACCAAGAAGGCTATCCTTTTTCAACCTCTGATTATATGTTCAGTTCGATAAAAAGCTTGCTGTTCTGTTAAAGGGTCCTAAACTCTTAAGCTTGGATATGTACTTTGCAAATTTTACTCTTCTCGTGGATTAGGGTTGGAGATCAGCCTCAAAGAGAACTATTTCATTGGGTCAGCAGTTCCTTAGACCGGTAATAACTCTAGCTGCACTTAAGTCTTTCTTACTTATTATGTATCCATAAATGATATGCATATTTATTTTACTTGTTTTGAAAAGCTGTTACTTATTATACTGCAGTTTAAGATTTTGTGTTTTTAACTTAGGTGATATTTATGTAGTAAAATCTCATGATGAAAGAGGAAATCATCATTTTTTATTTAATTCATTCTTTCATAATTTATTATATATATTCCTAAAATAAGGAAATTCATTTGAAGTTTTTTACTCTTAATGTCAGAGTCATTTCATTCCAAAGAAAGTGTTTTGCTGTTTTGTTGAAATTTCATTTAGATCAATCTACCATGGGCAGGGACAAGCCCTATGCTCCTTAGGTCCTCAATATTTTTTTTTTGTAATAGTGTGTTTATTTATTTAAAAGTTTTCTACTTTCTTACGTGTAAGTTTGAACTAAATATCCAGGATTGCTCTTTTCATGTAACCTAAATATTAGTCCTTTAGAATGATAGTTGGTTTTTCTTAAATAAGTTGGAAATTTTAAAACATTGTAAGAGATTGACTTAATTGTTATTTAAAAATGTAAAACAATATTTTAAAAATGGAAATCTCTAATTTTGTTATTGATGTTCTAAATACTACTTTTCCCTAGCCATTCCCAGAAATGCATGGATTTGTAAATTTAAGAATATGTCCGTTTAAACGCATTATTGCAGGGAAAACTCATTTTTTAAATACTTCCATAGGCAAGAAACTTATGATTTCTTATGATAAATTTAAACAATTCTTTCAAATGAACCATCGGCATAAGTTTCACTTATAATACAAGAATACTGTTCCTCCTTCAATAGTCTTCTTTCCAGTAATAGCAACTTATGGGCTGCGAAGGCTTGTAAGAAAATACCTTTTAAAAGAAAGATTATTTATTTATGATAATAATAAAGACTTAACGCTGGTCATAATTTATCAGCATAAGAAATTGAATTGTGAGGTTTCATCACCTGCTAATGCAGATTTTTGTCGAAAAGTTTAGCTAATTTCTGAAACCTGGCTCTTCATATTCATTCAAGATAGTTCTACTTCTACTTCTTGCTACGAGCGTCCGGCTAATTGTAGCCGATAGCTCGATGTCCCTAATATGAAAGGCAGGCGAGGGTCCAAAATTTTTTATCTTTGAGTATTTCCTCCACGGTGGTCGCCACTCCCCGAAGAATGTCCCTATGGGATATGTGCATCCGAGGAGGATGTGACTAATATCCTCCTCATCCCCCTCACACAGTGCACACAGAGCAGATTCGGCGAGATGAAACCGGTGGAGGTAAGCATTTAAGATAGTTGAATGTTAAAAAATGTCCCAAAGCTATTAGGAAAGCAGACACTAAGCAGTGTTTATGAATGAGTTTCTCCTAACAATATCTATACCGGTAAAAGGTTACCAAAGTTAAGGATTCTTTAAGAATTTTCTCACCGATATCTTAAACAAGAGTTTTGCAACAAATAAAGTAACAATAACTTTATAGATAGCTAAATTTTTCTTCACCATCTAATATCACCCTGATAAGAATGATAGACCGAGTTTCAAAATTCAGATTAACATTAAAAAATTTCACCTAAACTAAAGAAAATAATGCAGTCAAAAATACTTTTAAGAATATTTTAAATGTATTTTCCTTGGTAAATGGTAATTATGGGTTTATTAAGTTTTAAAAAGCCCGATTTCTAGAAATTATTATGAAGTTATGTATTACAATCAAATAACCCGATTTTTTTTGCAGTAGTCTATTGAAAGATGGTTCTTGTTATCCAAGAAATAACTGTGTAAACTATGTATAAAAGTACTATATTTCTGCCCTTTATTTTTCGATGCAGGTGTGGCCCTTTTTGTTAGTTTGGTATTTAGGGGGGAAAAAACGTACTACAGCTGTGAACTTTTTCAGGAAACTCTGATTTAGGTGCCCTTTTTCAAACTCTTTAATTTTAGAAATAATCTCTTAAATTATTTTTCTATGACATTCAGTTTTAAAATATTTATTCATATTTGTATAATCTCGTTTTAGAGAATTTTACTCGTGAAGTTAAAATTTTTCTACACCAATATAAAACCAAAATGTAAAAATGAAAGTTACCTAAAAGCAATAAAGGATGTATCCTCTTTACTAAAATAAGAATTTTTCGGCTTAATGTTCTTTGTTTTCTTATGCACCTTATTTTTTGCATTTTTTATTTCACTCAAAGTTTAGAAACCACGCTGGGAACTTTTTGTTTTAGTGACTTTAGTTTGTTAGTGACGTCACAGTGTCAGGAAATATTGCTGTCAAGGTTGAATTCCCATGTCAACATCAGTTGGTTAGGAAGAATGTAAATAGAAGGAACCTTCCTAATTCACGGAGTTTCTTGTTCGATTCTATAAGACGACCTCGTGAATCAGATAAATACTGCATCCAAGATGGTATGAAAGCTAAGTCGCTTCATGCGGAAGTATGGGTTCCTTTATGGAATGATATCTGGCCATATAAGGAGATTTTCAGATGAGTCTTGGAGGATTATAATGCCTAACCTTTTCGGGTGATTTACAAATAAAGGGTGTTTTAGTTTAATCAATCATTCTTTTCAATGTATATTGTGCGTCATATTGACCTTGATTCATAGTCTGATTAAAAAAATCTAAGACACTTGTTTTTGCAACGTTAAACGCCATTAGCCCAGGGAGAAAAAGCAAAGGTATGGCATGAACGGACATTTTAGTGTTTTAAAGGTAACGTATCTCAGCTACGGACAGGGATGCCTATGCCGATTCGGCAAACCGATTTTAATGCTTCATTGACAATTTATTTTAAAAGAAGCGTCATTTTACCATCTTGCCCTACTTGTACTATTGCCTAATGAGTTGGCAAAATGTTATTTAATTTATCTTTCAATATTATTTTATATGTAAGATTCTTTAATTTATATTTATTATTTTAATCATAGAGGGAGAAATGGACATGTAATGATAAGCATTTCCGTTGAATCGACTCCAATAAAGAGTATCCGACTTAGGGAGGGTTTCTGGCTCTTCGAAACTATAGACGACATTAGTGTGACTTCACTTGCTTGTTTGGAAACGTTGATTCTATCCGTGATTGGTTCCGTGATTGGAAGTAAATCCGTACGGATCTGTACGGAACCAATCACGGATAGAATCAACGTTTCCAAACAAGCAAGTGACGTAATGACTAATGTCGTCTATTACAGTCAGGAAGTGTCTATGTGGACAGCAAAAACGGCAGTTGGCGCATGCGCTGTAGGTCTCGCGGTTACATAGCAGTCCCGGCTCTCTAATCAGAACCGTTGCCGGGTAAAAAAGAGTAGAGTTTAGTTGTATATTTGCCGGCCAAATAGACAGTGCCTTACAGTCATGCACTCTGAAAGTTCGACAAGACTGTAGGATATTAATTTTGGGGAGTGAAAATAATTTCTAGTAATATCACTATCACGTGATGAATTTCACGGTCAAATTAAAATTCACTGACCAGTGGGAATCCGTCGAATCAAATCGAAGCGTAAAAATTATGGCATTGCAATTTATAAAGTATCCCAGCGGTTCTTAAACTTTCGATCACAACTGTCACCCAAGATTAACCCGAAACCAGACTTTTGTCTCGGGAGGGGAGTTGACTCACCGTTATTCGTACACACTAACGAATATATTTATACGTTAAGTTTTAGATTACTTAAAAGTAGCATTTAAATTATATCGTACATCATGTTAAATTTTCCTCAAAAAGTAAAGTTTTTAATCTTTTCAGACATTTTCGGTTGCACTCGAAGAGAACAATGCCTTATAAACCACATAATTTTCATCGATGGGGGATGGGGCCTTGCCCAGAAAATTATATGGAATTGTCTCTTTAAACTAGTTATATCACATCTTGTAACTCTTTGGAGAACATTCAAAGGTTCACAGCCCCCTAGGAAGGCACTGGAGACCCTCAGAGGACTAGTTTAAGAACCGCTGACGTATTATATTTCATTGCACAGTCGGATCTGGGTAAGTGGCTGTAACCTTATTAGTTGAGGAGTGTCTATTTTGACTTGACTGCAGGACGGAGCAAACCAAATTTGTCACCAACGTGTTCGCCAAGTATCCCAACATCACTGATCGCTGTTATTGTTTTCAGTCACGCGTTTTCTATACACTACTAGTCCGCCTAAGAATTTTGCCACCTAGACACATAATAAAGAGTAACCAAATGTCATGGCTTCAAAAAAAAAAAAAACTATTCGCTAGTTGAAGATTGATAATCGTTCTAACGATCGATCCAGTGGATGATTTATGGGTGCAAAATCGATCTTAAAGATTTAAAGGAAATTTTGATGTTAAATATGTAAGTGGAGGAGGGCAAAGTGATAAATTTCATTCATAAATTCCACTGAATTTATCACATTACCCGGGCATTATTAATAATGCCCGTAACATATATACTTAACACTTCTACTTAGATACAGTCGAAAAGCACTAATTTAGAGTTAAATTCTAAAGCGAACATTTGGAGTAAAAGCCGGACCCACGACTACAGAGCAACTGTTATACAATGATGTTGGTGTACACGTACTTTTCGCGTTGGAATGTTGGTAACAATCACTCCAATTCCAAGGTCACTGTCCACTTACCCCAGTTCGACTACATTCTTACACTTGAAAGTGAACTTTAAAAAATGTACTCTTAAAATCAATTAATTCTGACGGTACCTTTTACCCCCTATTATTATAGAAGGTATTATTATTTATTTGGGTACAGTTACCCTGATTTTCAGGATATTATCAGTTCAGAAAACCTACGCTTTCTCCCCATTCATGACCCCCTCCAACAATAGCGAAGGAGACCGAAGTAACCTAATTAGCAGTACCCCGAGTAACTTCTCCCTCCTCCCCGAGGCCTTTCTTTTGTTGGAGGGACCATTGAAGAGGATTGTTTGCAGTTTTCCTACTTTCCAACCATGTGATAACCAGAAACAGCAGATTTGTTCAACTGATACCATCCTGAATAACAGGGTGACCGTACCCTTTGGTGTATATCGTTTCTAAATAACCATACAGACAACTCCGAGGGAGGATTTCCTCCTCCCACGGCTACTCGACCAGGTTTTATTTGAAAATCAAATTTTAAGATTATAAATAATTAAGAAATACGTATGCATGCAGTGACATTGAACAGAATTCTTGTGAGCTTGGTAGAACACCTTTTAACAGTCCGTATAAACACTTTCAATCTTCTTCAAAAAGACTGGAGGGAAATTTGAGATCTCCGGACCTGCAAAAAATTACGATGCTTTAAGAAAACGGATATTATACTAAAGTTTTAGACCAAGAAGTTCGCAACCGGCCGGTCGTAATCACCCTTTGAGTATAGAAATAAAGAGAAAACAAAGCCATCCAATTTGTTCCCCAAAAAGTAATTATATAAATTATACATAGCCCTTCCTCTCATATACCACTCCCATACGTTGACCTCATCTCCATATATTCACCCTATACCCCCAAGACAGCTATCCATCACTCTTATACGAGCCTCAAGCTCTACTTCTATGCAGCTCATAACATCCCCAATAACCTTATACTTCCATTCACTTCTCCTTCAACTCCATGTGTCCCCTCAACTCAATCATCTCTCTCCCGCACGTGCATTTGAACACACTCTAATCACTCTCCCACGAATACAAGGTACTCATTTATCACCTTTTATACTCACTCATATATTCCATACAAGACCTCTTATGCCCTTAACCCAAAAGTTCTTTCAACTCCTCCCGCATACTTATCCAGAGGTTTTAACAAACTTCGCCCCCTTTACCTGGTCTAACTGTACCCTACCCCTGCCGTGCTCAGACACACCACTATTGCAGCTCAACTATTGCAGCTCAACACTCCTCATCACTAGAGACAACTAGGCCCCCTAACAATTCAAGATCACATCTTCCCCTACCGAAACCCTACCCTATCTATTTCAACTGCCCATCACCCATTCCCTTTCCATTGCCGTACCCTGAAGTATAATACAGAATCTTCCCCTAACATACCCTGACCTACCTTTACCTACAGCTCCCCTAAAACAAGACCGAGCACAGTAATGAAAATACGAACTTCAGCTAACAATAACCACTAACTTACCCTAACATTTTACAACATCCAATCTTCCTCAACTATGTTGGTCTATACTACACTTTAATACCTCCAACAACCATTTTCTTACCACTATCATGCTCTGACCTACTACTCCAACACCCCATCGCCTATAATTCCCTGACTGAACCGACTACAGTTGCCTGTTTTCAATTACCTACTACAGTACCCGACCAATTGTTTTACCAACTTATACCCCTGTCATTCCATGCCTTGCCGATCTGTAACAACAACACACTCATTTAACCTTACAAATACCTACTCCAGCGCTCCCACTTTCATCACTGTGCCACAACCACCTATTACCAAACCTAATAAATTTCCATGTCCGAGTCCTGACCTAACATAAGCTACTACTCCCCTAACAACCACTTCTTCCACTACTACAATTCCTACACCAACCCCTTCCCATCCGTAATCGTACCCTGTTTTACCCTTACCTACTAAAATGCTTAATTCCGCACCCCGCATCATGACCTTCCGCTACCTACTACTACTACTACAACAACACAAAACTCTCTTTCCTCTACCGAGCACTGGAACACGACAAGGTTACATAGATTGCCCTGATCTCCTACTGCAAACTACAAATCCTCCATCAACCCTTTCCATTGAAATCTAGTACCCTGTTTTACCCTTACCTACTAAAACGCTTGATTCCGAACCCCGTGTCATGACCTTTCGCTACCTACTACTACTACAACAAAAAACCTATTTCCTTCCTCTGCCGAGCCTTAATCCACTCAACTAGGTTTTCTGATCTGCGAATGCCAACTACAAATCCTCAATCAACCACTTCCCATCAACTTTGTTATCTGGTTTCACCCTTACCTACTAAAATGCTTAATTCCGCCTTCCGCATGATGACCATCCGCTACCTTCAACAACTACTCCACAAACCTCGTACTTTCCTCTACCGTGCACTAACTAAGTTCCCTGATCACCGAATGCCAACTACCAATCCTACATCAACCACTTCCATTCTCCTATTAATTTTACCCTGACGTACCCTTACCTACTAAAAAGCTTCCTTGCTCTCATAGTTCCAGACATTCTACCTACCGCTACTCGCCCACTTTCCGCTACCTACTACTACTACCACAAAGCAAACATCTTTCCTTCCCCTACAGAGCCCTGACACACCGCAGGGTTACCTATCGTACACTGATCTCCCACTGCCAACTACAATCCTTCGATTAACGCTTTCTCATCCACTCTCATACCCTGTTTAACCCTTATGTACTATAATGCTTAACTCCGGTCACAGCGTCATGACATTCCGCTACCTACTACTACTACAACAACCACAACAACAACAACAACAAAAAACCTCTTTCCTTCCTCTACCGTGCCTTAATCCACTCAACTGGGCTCCCTGATCTACGAATGCCAACTATAAAATCCTCAATCAACCACTTCCGTATCTGGTTTTACCCTTACCTTCTAAAATGCTTAATTCTGCCCTCCGCATCATGACCTTCCGTTACCTACAACGTAACTACAAACCTACTACTACTCCGTTACCTACAAACGTACCAACTACAAATCCTACATCAACCACTTCCATTCTACTGTTAATTTTACCCTGACGTTCCCTTAACTACTAAAAGCTTTATTGCTCTCCCGTGTCCAGACCTCCTTCTACCAACTACTATCCCCCCACCTTCCGCTACCTACTACTACTACCACAAAAACCTTTTTCCTTCCTCTACCGAGCCCTGACACACCGCAAGGTTACTTGGCGTGCCCTGATCTCCCACTGCCAACTAAAAGTCTTCGATTAAACTTTCTCATCCACTCTCGTATCCTGTTTTACGCTTACCAACTACAATGCTTAATTCTAGTCACAGCGTCATAACCTTCCACTACCTACTACTACAACAAAAACCTCTTTCTTTCCTCTACCGAGCCCTGACACACCACAAGGTTACCTGGCTTGCCCTGATCTCCTACTGCACACTACAAATCCTCCATCAACCCTTTCCGTTCAAATCTAGTACCCTGTTTTACCCTTACCTAATAAAAAGCTTAATTCCGAACCCCGTGTCATGACCTTCCGCTACCTACTACTACTACAACAAAAAATCTCTTTCCTTTCTCTACCGAGCCCTAATCCAGTCAACTAGGTTCTCTGATCTGCGAATGCCAACTACAAATCCTACATCAACCAATTCCATTCTACTGTTAATTTTACCCTGACGTATACTTACCTACTAAAAAGCTTCATTGCTCTAATGTGTCCAGACCTTCTTCTAGCTACTACTACTCCCCCACCTTCCGCTACCTATTACTACTACCAAAAAAACTTCTTTTTTTACTCTACCGAGCCCTGACACACCACAAGGTTACCTGGCGTGCCACTGCCAACTACAAGCCTTCGATTACCGCTTTCTCATCCACTCTCATACCCTGTTTTACCCTTACCCCCTATAAAGCTTAATTCCGGTCACCGCGTCATGACCTTCCGCTACGTACTACTTCTACAACAAAAACCTCTTCCTATCCTCTACCGTGCCCTAATCCACTCAACTAGGTTCCCTGATCTGCGAATGCCAACTGCAAATCCTTAATCAACCACTTCCCATCCACTATCGTATCTGGTTTTAGCTTTACTTACTTTTTCCTCTACCGAGCCCTAATCCACTCAATTAGGTTCCCTGATCTGCGAATGCCAACTACAAATCCTCAATCAACCACTTCCCATCCACTATCGTATCTGGTTTTACACTTACCTATTAAAATGCTTAATTCCGACCCCGCGTCATAACTACAACTCCGCGTCAACTACACCTAAAACCTCTTTCTTTCTTCTACAGTGCCCTAATCATCTCAACTAGGTTCCCTGATCTGCAAATGCCAACTACAAATCCTCAATCAACCACTTCCAATCTACTATCGTGTCTGGTTTTTCCCTTACCTACTAAAATGCTTAATTCCGCACACCCCCCTCATGACCTTCCACTACCTACAGTTACTCCAAAAACCTCTTCATTTCCTCTACCGTGCCCTTACTACGTCCCTGATCACCGAATGCCAACTACCAATCCCACATCAACCACTTCCTGTCTACTATTAATTTTACCCTGACGTAACCTTAACTACTAAAAAGCTTTATTGCTCTCCCGTGTCCAGACCTTCTAACAACTGCTATTCCCCCACCTTCCGCTACCTACTACTACTACCCCAAAAAAACACCTTTCCTTCCTCTACCGAGCCCTCACACACCAAAAGGTTGATGGGCGTGCCCTAATCTCCCACTGGCAACTACAAATCTTCGATTAACGCTTTCTCATCCTCTCTCGTACCCTGTTTTCCCCTACCTACTACAATGCTTATTGCAGGTCAACATGTGTTGATCTTCCGCTACCTACTACTACTACAACAAGAACCTCTCTTTCCTCTACAGTGCCCTAATCCACTCAACTAGGTTCCCTGATCTGCGAATGCCAACTACAAATCCTCAATCAACCACTTCCCATCTACTATTGTATCTGGTTTTACCCTTACATACTAAAATGCTTAATTCCGCCCTCTGCATCATGACCTTCCGCTACCTACAACAACTACTCCACAAACCTCTTCCTTTCCTCTAACGTGGCCTAACTAAATCCCCTGATCCCCGAATGCGAACTACAAATCATACATCAACCACTTCCATTCTACTGTTAATTTTACCCTGACGTTCCCTTACCTACCAAAAAGCTTCATTGCTCTCCTGTGCCCAGACCTTCTTCTACCTACTACTACTCCCCCACCTTCCGCTACCTATTACTACTACCAAAAAAAACTCTTTCCTTGCTCTACCAAGCCCTGACACACCACAAGGCTACCTGGGGTGCCACTGTCAACTACAAGCCGTCAATTACCTCTTTCTCATTCACTCTCGTACCCTGTTTTACCCTTACCAACTATAATGCTTAATTCCGGTCACCACGTCATGACCTTCCACTACCTACTACTACTACTACAACAAAAACCTCTTCCTTTCCTCTACCGTGCCCTACTCCACTCAACTAGGTTCCCTGATCTGCGAATGCCAACTACAATCCTCAATCAACCAATTCCAATCCACTATCGTATCTGGTTTTACACTTAATTACTAAAATGCTAAATTCCGCCCCCCGCGTCATAATCCTTCCACTACCTCCTACGACTACACCTGATACCTCTTTATTTTCTCAACCGTGCCCTAATCCACTTAACTAGGTTCCCTAATCTGCGAATGCGAACTACAAATCCTCAATCAACCACTTCCCATCTACTATCGTGTCTGGTTTTTCCCTTACCTACTGAAATGCTTAATTCCACACCCCCGCATCATGACCTCCCACTACCTACAACTACTCCACAAACCTCTTCATTTCCTCTACCGTGCCCTAACTAAGTCCCTGATCACCGAATGCCAACTACCAATCCCACATCAACCACTTCCTGTCTACTATTAATTTTACCCTGACGTAACCTTACCTACTAAAAAGCGTCATTGCTCTCCCAGTTCCAGACCTTTTACCTACCGCTACTCGCCCACTTTCCGCTACCTACTACTACTACCATAAAGAAAAACCTCTTTCCTTCCCCTACAGAGCCCTGACACACCGCAGCGTTACCTATCGTAACCTGATCTCACACTGCCAACTACAATCCTTCGATTAACGCTTTCTCATCCACTCTACCGGTTTAACCCTTACCTACTATAATGCTTAACTCCGGTCACAGCGTCATGACATTCCGCTACCTACTACTACTACTACTACAACAACAAAAAACCTCTTTCCTTCCTCTACCATGCCTTAATGCACTCAACTAGACTCCCGGATATACAAATGCCAACTATAAAATCCTCAATCAACCACTTCCGTATCTGGTTTTACCCTTACCTACTAAAATGCTTAATTCTGCCCTCCGCATCATAACCTTCCGCTACCTACAACGCCTACTCCACAAATCTCTTCCTTTCATCTACCGTGCCCTAACTCAATTCCCTGATTACGGAATGCCAACAACAAATCCTACATCAACCACTTCCATTCTACTGTTAATTTTACCCTGACGTTGCCGTACCTACTAAAAAGCTTCATTGCTCTCCTGTGTCCAGACCTTCTTCTACCTACTACTACTCCCCCACCTTCCGCTACCTATTACTACTACCAAAAAAACCTCTTTCCTTACTCTACCAAGCCCTGACACACGACAAGGCTACCTGGGGTGCCACAGTCATTTACAAGCCGTCAATTACCTCTTTCTCATTCACTCTCGTACCCTGTTTTACCCTTACCAACTATAATGCTTAATTCCGGTCACCACGTCATGACCTTCCACTACCTACTACTACTACAACAAAAACCTCTTCCTTTCCTCTACCTTGCCCTACTCCACTCAACTAGGTTCCCTGATCTGCGAATGCCAACTACAGTTTTTCAATTAACCACTTCCCATCCACTATCGTATCTGTTTTTACATTTAATTACTAAAATGCAAAATTCCGCCCCCCGCGTCATAATCCTTCCACTATCTACTACGACTACACCTAAACCCTTTCTTTCCTCTACCGTGCCCTAATCCACTCAATTAGGTTCCCTGATCTGCAAATGCCAACTACAAATCCTCAATCAACCACTTCCCATCCACTATCGTATCTGGTTTTACACTTACCTACTAAAATGCTTAATTCCGCCCCCGCGTCATAATCTTCCACTACCTACTACGACTACACCTAAAACCTCTTTCTTTCTTCTATCGTGCCCTAATCATCTCAACTAGGTTCCCTGATCTGCAAATGCCAACTACAAATCCTCAATCAACCACTTCCCATCTACTATCGTGTCTGGTTTTTCCCTTACCTACTAAAATGCTTAATTCCGCACCCCCGCATCATGACCTTCCACTACCTACAGTTACTCCACAAATCTCTTCCTTTCATCTACCGTGCCCTAACTCAATTCCCTGATTACGGAATGCCAACTACAAATCCTACATCAACCACTTCCATTCTACTGTTAATTTTACCCTGACGTACCTTTACCTACTAAAATGCTTCATTGCTCTCCTGTGTCCAGACCTTCTTCTCACTACTACTACTCCACCACCTTCCGCTACCTACTACTACTACCAAAAAAACCTCTTTCCTTCCTCTACCGAGCCCTGACACACCACAAGGTTACCTGGCGGGCCACTGCCAACTACAAGCCTTCTATTACCACTTTCTCATCCACTCTCGTACCCTGTTTTACCCTTACCAACTATAATTCTTAATTCCAGTCACCGCGTCATGACCTTCCGCTACTTACTCTACTACCACAAAAAAAATCTCTTTGTTTCCTCTACCGTGCCATAATCCAATCAACTAGGTTCCCTGATCTGCGATTGCCAACTACAAATCCTCAGTCAACCACTTCCCATCTACCATCGTATCTCGTTTTACCCTTACCTTCTAAAATGCTTAATTCCACACCCCCGCATCATGACCTTCTGCTACCTACAGCAACTACTCCACAAACCTCTTCATTTCCTCTACAGTGCCCTAACTAAGTCCCTGATCACCCAGTTCCAACTTTCAATCCTACATCAACCACTTCCAGTCTACTAATTTTTTTCTGACGTACCCTTACCTACTAAAAAGCTTCATTGCTCTCCCGTGTTCACACCTTCTACCTACCTACTACTACTACCACAAAAAACCTCTTTCCTTCCTCTACCGAGCCCTCAGACACCACAAGGTTGACTGGCGTGCCCTGATCTCCCACTGCCAACTACAAATCTTCTATTAACGCTTTCTCATCCTCTCTCGTACCCTGTTTTACCCTTACCTACTATAATGCTTATTTCTGGTCACCGCGTCACATCATTCCGCTACCTACTCTCTACTACTACAACAAAAACCTCTTTCTCCTACCGTGGCATAATCAACAAAACTAGGCTCCCTATTCTCCCACTGCCTACTACAACTCTTACCTGAACCACTTCCCTTCAACCTTTAAGGTGTCTTCCGTGTACCGACCTTCCTCTACCAACTACTGGCTATTACTCCCCCACAGGCCTCTTTAATCTACTGTGCCATAATCTACCCTTACCTACTCAAAATCTCCCACCATCTGTTATCGTACCTTTATAAACTCTGACACACTACAAGGTTACCTGGAGTGCCTGGGTCTTCCACTGCCTACTACAACTTCTACATTAACCCCTTCCCATCCATAATCGTACACTGTTATACCTTATCTATTAAAATGCTTTATTCCGCATCCGCGTCATGACCTTCTGCTACCTCCTACTAGTACACCACAAAACTATTTTATTTTCTCTACAGTGCTATGACTCACCACAAGGTTACCTAGCGTTCCTTGATCTCCCACTGCCAACTACAAATCCTCCTTAAACCCTTTCCTTACCAATCTCGTACCCTGTTTTACCCGTACCTACTAAAACGCTTAGTAACGAACCCTGTGTTATGACCTTTTGCTACCTACTACTACTACAACCCAGTCTTCTTTCTTTCCGCTACCGAGCCCTGCCACATCGCAAGGTTACAGAGCATGCCCTGATCTCCCACTGCTTACTACACCATCACAACTCCTACCTGAACCACTTACCATTACCTAATAAAATACTTAATTCTGCTCCTGTGTCCTGACCTTCCACTACCAACTACTATTCCCCTACCAACCTCTTTCTTCCTTCTACCTCACCCTGACACAGTTCAAGGTTATCTGGCGTTCCCTAATCTCCCACTGCCAACTACCTATCCTCCATCAACCCTTTCCGTTCCAATCTCGTACCCCGTTTTACCCTTACCTACTAAAACGCTTAATTCCGAACCCCGTGTCATGACCTTCCGCTACTTACTACTACTACAACTAAAAACCTCTTTCCTCTACCGAGCCCTGCCACACCACAATGTTACCTGGAGTGCCCTGATCTCCCACTGCCAACTATAAATCCTCCATTAACGCTTTCCTATCCACTATCATTCCCGTTTTTACCCTTACCTACTAAAATGCTTAATTTCGCCACCCACGTCCCTCCATTTCGCCACCCACCTTCCGCTACCTACTACTACTGCACCAAAAACCTTCTTCGTTCCTCTACCGTGCCCTAATCCACTCAACTAGGTTCCCTGATCTGCAAATTCCAACTACAAATCCTCAATCGACCAGTTCCCATCCTCTATCGTACCCTGTTTTACCCTTACCTACTAAAATGCTTTTCCGTCACCCCCGTCATGACCTTCCGCTACCTACTACTACTACACCACAAACCTCTTTCTTTCCTCTACCTTGCCGTAATCCACACAACTAAGTTCCCTGATATCTGAATGCCAACTACAAATCCCACAACAAACACTTCCATTCTACTCTTAATTGTACCCTGACTTTACCTTACCTACTGAAAAGCTTAATTGTTCTCCCGTGACCTTCTACCTACTGCTACTCCCCCACAAACATCTTTCTTCTACCGTTACTTAATCAACATAACTAGGTTTCCCGATCTCCTACTGCCTACTACCATACCTGAACCACCTCCCTTCCACTGTAGTACCCTCATTTACCATTACCCACTAAAACGCTTAATTCTGCTTTCGTGTTCGGACCTTCCACTACCTACTACTGGCTATTACTCCCCCACAAACCTCTTTCCTCTACTGCGCCCTAACCTACCCTTACATAATCCAAACCTCCCACCAACTATTGTCTTACCTTTATAAACCCTGACACACCACAAGGTTACCTGGCGAACCCTGATCTCCCACTGCCAACTACAAATCCTTCATCAATCCGTTCCGTTCCAATCTCGTACCCTGTTTTACCCTTACCTACTAAAACACTTAATTCCGAACCCCGTGTCATGACCTTCCGCTACCTTCTACTACTACAACAAAAAACCTCTTTCCGTCCTCTAGCCCATACACACCACAAGGTTACCTGGCGTGCCCTGATTTCCTACTGCTTACTTCAACTCCCGGTGGCGCAGTGGTAGCGCATAGCTCTTCCGTGCCACAGGTCCGGGGTTCGATTCCCGGCTCCCGGGCTGGGCAAGGTCCACTCAACCTTTCTTTCCTTGAGTGGGTCGATAAATTGAGGACCAAGCGTGCTTGGGAACAAAAACACTGGGTGTCTTGCGTTAGACTGACCACCTAACCGGGACATATGCCTTGCACCCCAAGGCCCCACCGTCAAGAAAACGAAGATGGGCATCGTAGGACTTGGCCCATTATAGGGCTGTTGCGCTGATGAGCTTTTAGTTTTTACTTCAAAATTCTACCTAAACCACTTCCCTTCCACTGTCGTACCCTGACTTACCATTACCTACTAAAATACTTAATTCTGCTTCCGTGTCCTGACCTTTCGGCTACCAACTACTATTCCCCCACCAACCTCTTTCTTTATCTCTACCGTGTCCTAATCCACTAAACTAAGTTCCCTGATCTGCGACTGCCAACTACAAACCCTCCATCAACCCCTTCCCATACACTATTGTACCTGGTTCTGCCATTACCTACTAAAATGTTTAATTCCGCCCCCGCGTCATGACCTTCCGATACCAACTACTATCCCCCAACCTCTTTCCTCCCTCTTACCACGCTCGACACACAAGGTTACTTGGCGTGTCCTGATCTCCAAATGCCTACTACAGGACACCTTCAACACCTTCCCTTCCAGTTTATTACCATGACTTAGCCTTACTTACTGAAATGCTTATATTCGCTTCCGTGTCTTCACCAACTGCTACCTACTACTACTCCCACACAAACCTCTTTCTTTTCTCTACCGTGCCCTGATCCACACTATTTCTAACTCCAAAGCTACTACCACCTGTTTCCTTTCCTCTGTCGAGCCTTGACAGACCACAAGGTTACCTGGGTAAATACAACTCCTCCATCAAACACTTCCCATCCACTACCGTACCCTAACTTACCATTTCCTAATAAAATGCTCAATTCCGCCCCCGCGTCATGACTTTCCGATACCAACTACTATCCCCCAACCTCATTCCTCCCTCTTACCACGCTCTGATACACAAGGTTACTTGGCGTGTCCTGATCTCCCAATGCCTACTACAGGACACCTTCCACCCCTTCCCTTCCAGTTTATTACCCTGACTTACTGAAATGCTTATATTCGCTTCCGTGTCTTCACCAACTGCTACCTACTACTACTCCCACACAAACCTCTTTCTTTTCTCTACCGTGCCCTGATCCACACTATTTCTAACTCCAAAGCTACTACCACCTGTTTCCTTTCCTCTGTCGAGCCTTGACAGACCACAAGGTTACCTGGGTAAATACAACTCCTCCATCAAACACTTCCCATCCACTACCGTACCCTAACTTACCATTTCCTAATAAAATGCTCAATTCCGCCCCCGCGTCATGACTTTCCGATACCAACTACTATCCCCCAACCTCATTCCTCCCTCTTACCACGCTCTGATACACAAGGTTACTTGGCGTGTCCTGATCTCCCAATGCCTACTACAGGACACCTTCCACCCCTTCCCTTCCAGTTTATTACCCTGACTTACTGAAATGCTTATATTCGCTTCCGTGTCTTCACCAACTGCTACCTACTACTACTCCCACACAAACCTCTTTCTTTTCTCTACCGTGCCCTGATCCACACTATTTCGTACTCCAAAGCTACTGCCACCTGTTTCCTTTCCTCTATCGAGCCCTCACAGACCACAAGGTTACCTGGCTAAATAACACTTCCCATCCACTATCGTACCCTAACTTACCATTTCCTAATGAAATGCTTAATTCTGCTACCGTTCCCTAGCCTTCCGCTAACTACTACTATTCCCCTACCAACCTCTTTCTTTTCGCTAACATGCCCTAACCCTCACTTACCAACTCCAAAGTTCCCACCAACTGTTTTCTTACCTTTATCAAGCCCTGACACACCACACGTTTACCTGGCGTGCCCTGATCTCCCACTGCCTACTACAAGACACCATCAAACCCTTCCCTTCCACTTTATTACCCTTACCTACTAAAATGCTTAATTCCGCACCCCAGGTCATGACCTTCCGCTACCTACTACTGCTACACCACAAAGCTCTTTCTTTCCTCCACCGTGCCCTAATTCACACTTACCTACTCCAAAGCTCCCACCAACCGTTTCCTTTCTATCAAACCTCCTCCATCAAACACTTCCCTTCCACTACCGTACCCTAACTTATCATTACCTATTAAAATGCTTAATTCTGCTCCCTTTTGTCCTGACCTCCCGCTACCTACTGCTATTCCCATGCCAACCTCTTTCTTTCCTCTAACATGGCCTAATCCACACAACTAAGTTCCCTGATCTCCGTCTGCCAACTACAAATCTTCCATCAACCTCTATGTTACCCTGTGTTACCCTTACCTATTAAAATGCTTAATTCCGCCCCCGTATCAGTACCATCCGCTACCCACTACAACTACACCACAAACCTCTTTCTTTCCTCAACCAAGTTAGAGTACCTACTCGTTAACTTGTTTCTTATACTAGACAGCAACTTAAGTTGACCCTATGACGTCAATAACAAACAAAGTAGTTCCCATAGCAAAGTCTGAATTTTGAGTGAAATGAAGAACGTCAATTTAAAAATATGATTATTTTGTTAAACCCATGCATATATCGTGCTTTTCAATCACGATTTGGGTACTGAAACTCCTCCTAGAAACCCAACAGGCTTTGTGTTTACCGATTTCTCCTTCCGCATTTGTGACGTACTGGGTTCAAGAAACGTTGCTGTCGAGTATAGTTTAATAAACATTTTTCTAACAGAACACAATATTGTTTTAATTTGGTTTACAGTTTTTTTCTCACCTTTCTTTAACCTAACCTGCCATGTTTTAAGCAAAAATAAAGTTTCCATACCTATATCACTTGCGGACCTGATAAGGTCTCCTCTCAACTTCTTTAGTCGTTCATCCAGAGATAAATGCTCCAAACATGGTGCTGCAGAAAAATATATTTCAGATAAAATTAAACATTCCATCTGCAATATTTAGTTTAGATTAACTTAGATTAGTTTAGATAACGAATTTTTAGAGGTCTCCAAATTTGTTTTCTTATAGTTAACGTTGGTTTAATACTATCCTAAAGACTGATGCGTTTAGGAAATGGCGGTAATCTGAAACTGAGAACAAATGAAAATTGCTCTTCCCTTGTTCAATTTTTTAGTACTACATACCTTCGACGTACAGGAGAAAGGCGCTTATTCACTTTTGGAGAATGACAAAAGCGGAAGAATTTCCCAAATCTCGCCAAGCTGAAAAGCGATCAGAATGCTAGTGAAATTGCATGGCGCAAAATAAAGCGATTGGACATCGCCAAATTTGGCGTAACCTCGTACAGAGTGGTTGAGCCAAAAGTGACTTATTGCCTTTCGCCTGTAAGCTGACTATATTTTTGTAAACAATTAATTTTGTCTCTTGGTTTCTTTAAAAAAAAATTAAAGTCTCAAACAAAGGAGAGGTGTGAATTCATCGAATTTAGATTTATATTGTAAAAGGTATCCGTGTGTAGCCTTAATTTGAACCACTGGGCTGGAGGACACAATTACGTGAATCGTTGGGGACAAGTAATTTCAACTTCAACTCAATATTTTATAATTTTGAGTTTACCCCAATGAAAAGAAGGGGCACTTCCATGTACCGCAATTCATCAATTTTTAACATGGAAATTACATACATATACATACTATCTCTCTACACGCGAAACCTGAACTAAAATTTTGGTCACGTTTGGAGGACAGGATCTCTATGGATTCACCATGCTGTATAATCTTTTATGTTTTACGAAACATTTTAAATTAAAGAAATAAGACCAAACTTTATAAAAATATTTCTCTGCATTTAGTTCTAAAATTTTAAATAGAATAGAAGAATAGAAAAAGAATATATCTAAAAATAGGATCAATTGATTGTCAATTTATGGGGAGAGTTATGCTAGTGTCATTTTAGTTTTCAGACCCCGTTTCAGAGAATGCGCAAAAAAATCTGCCAGTGAAAAATGCGGTCATAGAAAACCAAACTTGACTTTAACCTCATATTACAGCTGATAGTTTCGCCCAACGAGAAAGAGGTTTTTAAGCATTGATACCCATTTGTCTCCAAATATTAAATCTATTTTCTAGACATTTATTTTAATTTAAAATAAAAATTACATCGATCTCTCTCAAAGCATAATATGCAAAGAATCAGCGGTAATATGTAAAATTATGTATTGATTTTATGGTCATTGTCTTTGTTTTGCATTAGTTTTTAAATTAAAATATTGACTTCGAAAATACATATTAGGAAAATGTTGAGTTAATTATTGAACATATCAGGGACTTTCTTCATATTATATCCATGATTATAAAACCAAGTTTTCATCAGTCAAAATTAAACAAAGTGCTTAATAACCAGAATCAGCCTTAGCTTCAGAAACAAAACTTTAAATTGAATTCCTAGCAATTTTTAAACACGCAGATCATCCCCATTTTGTTAAGAAAACATCCGGAATTTACCCCCAATACAGGCAAAGTACATTTATTTCCACCCACATCATGGCCATTTAACCATTAAAGGAATTCAAGAGGTTATGGAGAGGAACTGATACCCTTAACTATAAAGTTTTTAATTTACATTATTTTCTTACTGAAAACTCCAAAGAAGGAAATTTTCTAGCTTAATTACACTATGTAGCGTGAAAGACCTTTCGTAACCCTTATTCTAGAATTTCAGTCAACTACAGAGTTTTCCTTAAATTTACTTGAATTTCAGAATGGGGACTTTCTGTTTTCAACTGAAGATAGGTCTAGCAAAACGCGACATCTCTCTTAAATTTTCAAAAAACGTGATTCGTAGCCGCGTTAGATTTTAAAACTATACAAACTCAATCAACAACTTCCTTCCTCCGCCCCTTACCTTGACCCTTAATTACAATTTTTTATCTCGACACAAGGCGCAGTTACTGGGAAAAGTATTTTAGTTTTGTTTAGTTAAAATTAAACATCTTTTCAAACAAGTGTGGAGATGTTTAGTTATGGGAAAAAATCAGCGAGTTAAGTTATAAAAAAATGAAAGGAGATGTTATGATTTGATCAATTCAAACGTGCTTCTACCAATGATTTTTGGGAATGTGGAGATATTAAGTTTTGAATAAATCGCTCGTTTTTTCAATGCTTTTTTGAGGGGGAAATACCGATTTTTGGAATGTGCTAATTTTGCCACATGTGTAAACCTAGAACCTCAATCCAAAACTGCAATAGAACCTGTTTTGGTCGAGGTTAGAGGGAAATGTTTGATTTTGCTATAAAAATCTCCCAACTCTTTTAGGGGACCTCCCAATAATTTATTACATTATTTACTTGAAAGATTATTTTGGCATTGAATTGCCTTTCCAACTCAAATGATTATATCAATTTCGTTAATTTTCAATAAGGATAAAATTCTAAATTAATTGTTTTGTTAACCGATTTTAACACTGACTGATTTTTAGCGACACCGTAAGGGAAAATATTAAAAATGACTGATTAGAACATAAGCTATAATTTGAGAGGTTTCCTATGAGGAAGAAATAGGGCAATTTTCGAGTTATACTGTTTATTCAGAATATCAGGAAAATGTATTTACCTGAAACAGATCAAGAAATCAAAGTTCTACGGAACCGTCCTCAGCAATGCCACTGTGACTATCTCGGTCACCACTTTCAAAGCTAGAGATCCGTCAGACGCCTGCAAAACATTCAAAATGATGAACCATCGAATATGAATTATAGTATGTCTACCTCTATAAACTTAAAAAAAAACAGACTTAAAAATAGTTCAATAAAACCTGTATATATATAACCATAATGTAGAGGGGGAAATATTTTTAGAGGATTTTGTATTAACAACATTGGCCTCGTGGGGACCTAAGAAATGCATAAGTGGGGTTACATCATGTTTAACATAGCAGGGTTTCCAGGCCTTTAATAGACTAAAAATAGAGAACTTACAGGGTCTTTAAAATTCAATTTTAGGACCGTTTAAAAACGTTTTTATTCTCTAATCTAAGTTGTTTTAGTTTAGGATTTAACTTGGCATCAGGGGATATGACGCCATACACTTTGTTTAAAATATCCAGAAAAAGTATTTCTAATATACGCCCAGCACGAGCATATCGAAAAGTCTCAATATTAAGATGTGGCGGGTCCAAGGGGGTCCTCTCCAAGAAATAACATAATAGAATTAAAAAAAATTCCGTGAGAGGACCCACAGACAGGGTCCCAACCTGCGTCCTTCAGGTCACAAGCGGTCTCATAGAGAGCTTCAAAAGTAGGCCGCAATTTAGTAATAAAAAGGTAACGCACGAATTTGTCAAGATCTGCCCTTATAGGCAGATGAAGCCCCTTTAATTTGGAGAAAACGAAGTCTAATCATGGTATTTTTCATTAATTTTAAAATATGGTATTTTGTTTTTCTTTTATTATTTTTACTCAGTGGCGGGTTAGTCCACAGAGGCTGCAGCACCCCCAACCCTAATTTCCCAAAATCCAATTTTATTTCTTTACAAATTAAAAAAATATCGATATCCCTTTTCCTTTACTTTGTCTTCTTTATTCTCATTCAATTTATAATCCAAAATTAAAATGCTAGAAGTCATTCCTCCAATTGAGGAGAAATCCGTGCATCAGTTTACCGATCAAGTTTTCAAGTTTGTCAAGATCATCAAGTTTTACCGATGGATTTCTTCTCGGGGTGCTCAGATCCCGGAAATATGCGGAATGCGGGATCAAAACTGTTGAGAGCATTAGCTAAACATCAAAATATCAAGAATTTAGCATGCGAATCTGCTGAAGAGGAGGTTCACTGATGTCTCGGCAGCCCCAAAACACTAGCGCCAGCCAAATGAGAGTGTTTATTTTACGATTGTGGAACCGTATGTAAGTAGAAAAATATCGGATCTTCATTCTTAATTCTCCATTCATTAAATAATTCTATTAAGCTAATTTCTCATTTCAATAATATATATATTTTTTTTACTTTTTGTATTCAGTCTATTCATGAATTTTATTCTTTTTTTATAACAAATTTAATTTTGGAGAATGTATAATTTTTCAGTCTTATTTTATTAGCGTGCTGATGTGATGAACTCGTCGTAGTATATGGATGGTACAGTGAGTTAGGTAAGAGCACAAGATTTTAATTTCAAATGAATATTAAGTAAAAGGTGTGTTCTAGTTCTTTTAGTTGATATTTTTTACGAGCTTAATTTAATTTTCATATGAATAGACTGAAATTAAGCTGTAAAAATACCGGTTAAATAAAGAGTGATTTTGTTCTACAAACTTCTATTAACTTGTTTAATTTTAAATTGTAGAAAACAAAGTAAAATAAAATGTAATTTTGTTCTATGATCTCGCGAATGATAGAGTCAAAAAGAGATAAAGAGAGATGATGCTAGGTGAATTTGCATCTGTAGGCGGTTTTTTTATATGACCTTCTGTTAACTCTATCTACGTTTTCCAGAATTTTATTTGTGATTGCATCAGCACCGAAGCAGCACCCCTTATAATTAAGCTACGAGCTTCCTTTGTTTGTACTGTTGTAAACTTAGCCAAAATAAAATTTGATTTTCATTTGAAGTTGGTTTTTAAGATTTTTTCATCTGGAATTTCATAAGGTTTGAAAAAGAATACGTCCAACAACTTTTTTCAACTGCAAAATAATTTTTAATGTACTTAAATTTTTTCGATGATTATTCTGTACTCTAACTAGTATGTAATAAACATTAGGAAATTCCAAAATTCGACCTAAACAATGGATTATTTTTTCTATTTTTTTTATACATAAATCTTCAGATTCGGGAATACTTAGGATATCTATTTTGTATTTTTAAAAGTTAAAATTTTGTATAAAAAAATGTTTTAATTCTTTTTTAAAAATTGAAATTATTTAATGGCTTTCAACTTTAAAAGGACTTAAATATTAAGTTAATCTTGATATGTTTTGTTTTAAAAAATGTAGTAATAGGAATGTTATCGATCACCAAAATTTTAATTAAAATTACTTACGTTTACAATGAGACCACGTAGATCACACGTCTGTTTCGAAGGTCTATCGCCTCGTCATCCAAGAAGGAGAAGAAAGCAGCAGCTCGAACAAGTGGATAAGAGATAGAGAAAAGAGCATTAGAATTCAGTCATTTATACATTCTAAAAATACTCTAAAAATCATCCAAAACATGTACAGACTGCATAGGAAAGTCCTTAAGTATTTTCAGGTTAAAAGGACTTTCCTGTGCACCCTGTACCTTAGAAGAAAATTGGTATAAATTTTGCCAAGTAGTTTTCCTAGTAACAATGTGAAAAATGTATACAATTTCGTTATCTATCGCGTTAAAATCGCCAAATAATTTAGAACACCACACATTATCACTATTTTTGTCATAAATACAATCAGTATATTTTAATTGGTGAAATTTTTTGGGATATTTTTCATTTTTGGAGCCTAAAACAGCTTGAAAGCTTGAGGCTTTTTAACAGGAGAGATAACGTAAAAATATTAAAAATGTTCCGAACCTCAGTAATTTTATAACTTAAACCTTCTCAATTAACACTCATTAAAATATAACATCACTGGATAGAAATTGTATCGATCCTTCCTATGCAAGATTTTTGCATGCTCTTGAAGTTATTAGAAAAAAAAATGATATCTTCGACTTCCAGTTCCAATCATGATTAGCGAGAGGAGGGCAAGAAAATTTCTTTACTCCCTTTCAAGAATCCCATTAAGCTACAAACATAATCATGCCCCCACTTTTTTTTCACAAATTAACAACGAACAGGTATCTCCCCATTGGCCCAGCAGCAGAATGTCTTTCATGAATGCACTGCTCTGTCTGCTTCACGTGTGTACGCTTTGGATTCCCAGCATCGCTGGACTTCCCATCTTCAGGTGGTAAGAATCCTTGGAGGAAGAGTCGGCGCTAGTGACTTCCCCGTATCCATGGAGACAGATAAAGAGTTTAAGGAGATTCGGAGAGGGGAATCGGGAGTGCTTTTGGGATGAAACTCCCGCTTCGCCCTTTTTCCCGAAATCGGGAGTCAAGGGTTGAATTGCTGTCCGGAAGGTAGTTCCCGTATTCTGATTAGGGAACAATCTTCTCAGCTTCAGTGTACGAATGCATGAAATAAGTAGCTGTTTAACATTTGATGCGAAGTACAATGCTTCTTTAAGTCAGGATTGACTAAAATGTAATTAACTTTTAACTATTACGATGAGCAAATAACTTTTCATAGTTCTAAACCAACTTTTATAGAATGTTACCTCAAGCAGCAAGAGATGAGATATATGATTGATTCGTAAAGTTTAAGGTAATAACGATTTTAGTATTAGCTTTAAAGGCTTATTCTTCTTATATATACCCATCAGTGGAAATCAGTGATTTTATCACACGTTACTCATAATAGATTATTTAATGAAATTTTTCGGAATTCAAAAACTTTTGATTTGGGAGCTTTTTGAATCGTTTTTAGTTCCAATGCTATGGGTTTGGATATTAAATAGGATTTTTTAAGTATTCTTTATTACTAAAATTTAAAATTATATTTTATAGGTTAGGCAGCTTCAATACTTAGGTTTTTCATGGCCGAATATACTTTAAACTTTCTTAGGTTTAGGGTTTTTGAAAAAATTTAAACTTTCAAGATTATGGCTTTTAATAACCTTAATCTTTAAATTTCTTATTTATTTTTTAATATAGTATCCTCTCTAAGTTTTGCTTTTGGTTGTTTTGTCTTCGTATTTTCCTTTGCATTCTTTTTTGTACTATCTGTTTAACTTTCACTGTAAAAAGTTATTGTTTCACCTGAAGGACAAAGGACAAATGGTAAACAATATTGTATTCCTTATTTCCTGTTAAAATTCTTATTCGATATCTTTTACCAGGTAATTTGTAAAAAAGTTTAAGACATATTAAACTTTATTTATAGTTTCAGAAATTTGTGTGAGCTTATTTTTCAAAATAAATAAAAGTTAAGAATGTTTTAAATCACCAAGTAAAATTATCCACAAATCAAACTTTACTAAGATATCTAAGTAGTAAAATCCTGGCAAAAAAATTGACTAAGAATCGAATATTTATGCTAATCATATTTTAAAAGTACAAATTTTTTACACTAGCCAAGAATCACCAAGTCTTAGGCCAACTTCACGATGATTGTCCTAAAAATATTTAAAGTTTCCTATAATATATTGCTCAATGCAGTAGTTCTAGGTGTTAACCATTGAACATTCAAAATTAATTTTTTAAAAAACATCCCGAGGCATTTCGACTTTAAAGATTTTTTAATTTGTTTAAAAACTCCAAATTCATTAAAATATATTACCAATCATAATTATTGTAACTTTGAAAACTCTTCAATTTATAAGTCTCAAGTAATCCTTAACTGCACTGTTCGTTCAGCCGCTTGCATCTCATTAACATATTTTTAAATATTTAGAAACATATTTTTAAAGGGTTTGGTCACAATGCATGTATGAACAGGAACGCTTATTTTGTTTCCAGTTGATAAACTTTCTAAACACTTAGTCATTAAAGGGCATTAACTATTTTTAGCTGTGAAATTAAAAATCACCCCAATTCGAAATAACAATTTTAAATACTTTTTTAATTTTGAATTCACTATTCTACATATAAAGCAATTTTTATAGGCAGACTAAGCGATCTTACACTCATGAAACTATTCTATTTAAAAGCAGCTTCAAACTTTCAAATAACCTACATTTACATCTGCTTAAACCTCACTTTTGAACTTAGTTCATTGTTTTTATTCCATACCCAATGAGAAAAAGAAACGTCAAGTTTCTGTTGCCTCTATGGACAAATTATTTAATTTGAAGTACATCACTTCTGGATTGTCCTAAAATTATTTCTACCAAAAATTACCAAACCAAACATTTATATTGTAAAGTTAAAAATGACAAACAAATTAATCCTTTTTTTTTAGACAAGAGCAAGAAACCGAATCAAATTCATTTCATTTGTCTCACAATTTTACAGGGAACAGATGCAACTTTGCCATCTTTGGTTATCTTCGCAAACAACAAAACAAAAAGATGGATCAAAACGCATTGTCGCTAGTTCATCCAAAAACAGTGCACACTATACATTAGGGTGTCTCAAAAAGTGCATTTTTTGGTAAAAGTTTGAAAAGTGATCGGGCTAAAAGCTAAAAAGTTTCCTTTTGGTGTTAGAAGGTCAGTTGCAAAATTAAAACAATTTCTGTCCACTCTAACTATTGCCTCAACGACAGCGAAATCTCTATAATGACAAGAAAGCAACCTCTACCACTAAAACACTAACGCGTCGCAATGACCTTGAAAAACTGTCACTGTTGACCGAATTTTCCGTTAAAACATTAAACTTAACAAATAAAAAGGTTGTCTTCATTAGAACAATTTCTGTCCACTCTAACTATTGCCTCAACAGGAGCGAAATCTCTGTAAAGAGAGCCAAGCAACCACTAACACTAAAAACACTAACCGGAATGCAATGACATTGAAAAACTGTCACTTTTGACCAAATTTCCCTTTAAACATCAAACTTAACAAATAAAAAGGTTTAGTCTTCAAGGGAATACACCAAAACCAAGGAAATTTTAGGGATTTCATTCCAATTATATCCATTAAATTTTTAGATCCAAACAAAACATTAAAATAGTAATAAAAACAAACTCTGAAAGAAAACACTTAATTAGACATCTACTGTAGGATAGATAAAATTATTTCTTCTAAAGGTTTCATATTTTATTCTTTTCTAAAGCGTAAACATTCCATAATAACACGAGGTGGAAGTAGGAGTTGGTCGCTTTTCTGAGAGAATGAGACATGATTAATTTTAAAGATCAAAACCTGAAAATAGCTATGTTCAAAACACTATTTCATCTTACTTCAAGGGAAGAAGAAGGTTTGCTTCAAGTTTTGTCTCTTCGTTGTATTGCTGTACGTGAAAGCGTGGTTTACGGCGCCTTCAGCAACCGCTGCTCCTTTTCATAATTTAATTTTTTTGCAAGAGCTACTGGCCTTTGAAAAGGTAAACAATAAAACATCTGAACTGGCGGTAAACATATTCTGTGGCCACCTCTGGTACCTGGGAGAAGAATTTGTACCAATGTCTCCCTTTGGTTCATCAGTACGATTTGATTCATCAGTCTAAAATACGATGAGGGTCCTCCTGAACCTACAAAACAAATTATGCTCAAAACAAAAGACGCCCCAGCATTCGCCAAAAAGGGGTTAGAGGAGTTCACATCAAAAAAAGTTGATGAACTTATTTCAAAGATTTGGATTACCAATCAGTTTCCTTTCAAAGTCTACTGCTGAATGGGAAAGCTTAAACGAATTTCAGCGGTGCCGACATTTCTTCAACAACTTGGCGGTCGTCAATAATGTTGCTGAACGAAGAGTGGCCTTAACCCAGGAATACCTCCAAACCTTGAAGACTGAAGCCCAGAAGCAAAAACTTCTACATACAGTCAAAAAATATCGCTCAAAGTTTTCCAAGACAGACAAGTACTTTAGCTCACGAGTTTTAAGATGATCATGGAGCATGAACAAAAAGTGCATTTTAGTGCAATGAAAACCTGTGATATATTAAAGGCATGTATTTGTTATTTACAATATATTAACCCTAAACAGTTGAAAATTGGTAAAAAAAGGAAGCAAAAGTAATTAGTTGTGTAATAGGATGCGTTGTGTAGTAAAACTAGCGCTGCGCTCCCTACCAGGCTTTGCTCGTAAATTCAACCGCTTTGAGGCAATAGTTAGGATTGCACCAAAATTCTCAAAATTTCAGGAAAGTTTATTTGTGCAATTAGGAAACTTTTTGGCCTTTAGCCCGATAAAATTTCCAAAGTCGGAAAAAATGAGACACCCTACTATACATTGCACCTTTTAACACACTTTAACACAGAATAACAACTTCAAAAGAAGTCTCGGCATCCAGCCACCAAGTCGTGCACGCTCCCACGTGAACCCCTTATGAGCTCCAGGGCAGGAGAGGTCTTCCGGTTTTGGAATGCCAGATTCCGCCTCTCCCGGCCACAGGTGGTCCGGAGACCTTCGGATGCTTCAACACTCGGTGAAGACGATGTCTCCCGGGCGCTACGTGCCGACTCCCCCGGAAGCAGGAGCCGGACACTAACCGTCCGGCATTTCAGGGTGCGAGGACCTATCTGGAACCCGGCGGCACCCCGGGGTTCGGGAGAACGGTATCACCATCGTTCGTCACCAACATCGTCAGTGATTAGAACAGAAGACAGTGCAGGGGCACACACAGAAGCAGAGGGGAATGCCCCTCGGTCACAGAGTAGCCGAATGATGGCTGGGATGCTTATCAATTTACAAGCAAGGTTTGAATTTCTATTGAAATTCAATAAAACCCCATTATTAAGGGTTTTTCAATCAAAATTTTACTTTTGTCTACTATGAGGCCCTTTATATTAATTAGGAAGAACTAACTTTGCATTTTATCCAGCTCTCTGCCTCGATTTGGGAAGAAAAATTTTCATCTATAGGTTTTCAAATTACTTTTTACTATTTTCATTTTTGCAATTACTCTTTAACACACTTGAATTGATAAGGCTTCGTTGGCTCTTTTGTCTACTTTCTTTTTAAGGAGTTTGATGTCTGCCATTTTCAACTTTACAACGAGTATGGTTTTCTAACTGGGCATTATAGTAAATATTTTGCAGTTAACATATATAGGCCCAGTTCTTTTTTACATTTTGTATCTAATTTTAAGTATACGATACTTTAAATACACCCAATATATGAAAATATTTTTTATACAATGCTTCAAAAATTTCTAACGGTTAAAGCAGTTGCAAATGTAGGCTAAATCAAAGTTTATAAGCAATCACAGCATAATATTTTCAATATAAATTTCAATATCTTTATTCAGTCCCGAGTAATTTTCTATTAAATTCTATTCTCGATTTTAATAAAATATATCGAGAGATTGTTTCACTATGATAAGGGGAAATTAAATGTAGAGCTGGAAGAATAACAGCTACAATTTTTGTTGCACAATTACGAATATTTTATAACACATGTGTTATTCTGCATCTGTATTTTCTCATTTTAAACTTCAGTATAAAAAAACCATTCATTTAAAAATGAGATTAAACGGATAGGGGTGATTTTAATTGTATTGATTTTCATTATAATTTATAATCAATTATCTCACTTAGCCATTTTATCTTAAGAATTTCAGAGCTTTTAAAACTTTTTTTAAAGTTTACTTATAGGTAAGTTTCACGGCTAAATTACAAAAATTATATCTATCTTTAACTCATATTTTTACTGTTTATATTCCACATAAAAAATTAATACATTATTTGACCATAAATAATTTTGTAACATTCTTTCTTAATTAAAATCAATTGTATATAAACTAGTAATTCAGAATAATCAGGAATACATGCTCTCTAAAACTAGCTTAATCTCACCCGTGATCTAATAGATGGCATTAGAACATACAATTTTAAACTACAGGCTTTCTGATCATATTAATATAATAGTTTTTCGAATTAAAAAAATATTTTGATGGTATGCCAGCAGCTGCTTGGACAGTACAGTATGTATCTCAGAGACCCGCAGGCTTTTTTAAATATTAAAAGTACTAAATTAATTTTGAAAAAAAAAATTGTCTCACCATTAGGCTTTTATAGCTCTTTTTAGTGTAATTTTGGTTAAGAATAGTTAATCAGGAGTAACACGTAAGGATACATAAACCAAATTTTAGTTGAAGACTTAGGTTTCATGTCTTTTCAGTTAGTCATTGTTTTTATCATAATTGAAAACTTGAATGTATTTTACCTTACCGACCAATTTTATACAGAAACAAAAATGTAAGGCATTGTAAAGTTGTGACCTAAAAAAAAAAAAAAAAAAAAAAAAAAAAAAAAACATGTTTACTAAAATAAGTTTTCACTTAGGATTTTCAATCTGTTATGTTGGGTTTTTTTCAGTTCAGATTTGTATGAAAAAGTCAGTTTGATTTGTGGACAATTTATTTTAAGGATATTCGTAAGTAATGTTTTTTAAGACTGAATTTATAAAAAGCAAATTTTTAAAATAAATGTTTAACAATTAGGATTTATTTTAAAAGGCACTATTAAAAAGATTTACTAACAGCTAACAGTTTTTAATTCTTTAAAAATTTTTTTTGAAATCAAATTTCTATAAAATAAATGTTTATTTGTTCAGATTATTTTTTTTAATTCAATATATCCTGGTTATTGAATTCGAGGGATATAAATGCATTTTAAATGGATCCCTTGTAAACCACATCATTTCGTTATATTTCCACTTTCTTACAGTATCTTTAAAAAGGAAATATTTTTTAAAAATTCAGATTCAAAAAGTTCGAAAATATAACTACGTATTTCAAACAGTTCATTTCAGCTTTCTTATTGCATAGAAATCAAATACATTTTAAGAATTCTCAATCACGGCATTTCGCCTTTTATCAATTTAATCATGGTGATATTTTTAAAATTCAGATTTTAAAAGGGCGATTATTACCAGTTTCAAATCAAGTGATTTTAGTTTGCTTATTGCATAGAAATCAAATACACTTTAATTATTCCTAATCACGGCAGTTTATGATACTTGTTTTACTAGTTTTAATATTTGAAAACCTTATTAAGCCGAGATACTATCAGATAACATATTTGTAATTGAATACCACCAGAACCAATTATATTCCTAAAAGCTTTCGTCAACATAAATTGAAGCCAAGTGTAAACTGACTGATATTTCTTCACCGTATCATGCTTAACAAATGTTTACACCTTCGCAAAACCACGACTTACTAGATATACAAACAGGCATAGGTGTGGCTTAAGAATTCTTAAGTACGTCTTTGGTGAGAAAGCAGAAAAAAAGTTCCAATCGGAAGTCCCTAGATACTTATGGTAATAGGAGACTTATTTTTCTACATTTTGGCAAACCTTATTTATTCAATAATCTTTTAGATATATCAAAATTTAACTGAAACCAACTTATAGAAAATAATTATATTATTCATTTAAATGTTTAATACTTAATTCAATTACTTTTTATTAATGCATTATTTAGTTGGCAACGTTTATTGTAACATTGTTAGAAAGAAAAAAAATTAAAATACCTAGCTTCTTACATTTTTCTCTTTTTGGCTGTTGTAAATTGGAAGCAAATAAGTTATTTTTTACAAGCCTACTGATTTGTATGCTTCCTTCTGAGTTTATTATCCCAATGGTTGTGACTTGAGTGGGAACCAGCGATCCTAGCGGGAAAATGTTTTCAAATATTTCTTATCATTCAAAACCTGACAAAGTCTGTATAAATCTAGTAAGCCGTGGTCAAAAGCAACCGTGTAGAACTATGAAAAGTTATTCTTTCATCGTAATAGTTAAGAGTTAATTACACTTTAGTCAATCTCGACTTAATGAAGCATTGTACTTTGCTTCAAATGTTAAACAGCTACTTGTTTCATGCATTCGTACACTGAAGCTGAGAAGATTGTTCCCAATCAGAACACGGGAACTACCTTCAGACAGCAATTCAATCCCTGACTCCCGATTTCGGGAAAATAGGGCGAAGCGGGAGTTTCATCCCAAGAGCACTCCCGATTCCCCTCTCCGGATCTCCCAAAACCCTTATCAGTCTCCATGGATACGAGGAGATCACCAGTACCGACTCTTCCTCCAAGGATCCTTACTTACCGAAGATGGGTAAAGCGATGCTGGGAATCCAAAGCGTAGACACGTGAAGGAGGCAGAACAGCGTATTCGTGAGACATTCTACTGCTGGGCCAAGGGGAGACGCATCTGTTCGTTGTTAAATTGTGAAAGAGTGGGGGCAGTGACTATTATGTTTGAAGCTAATAGCATTCTTGAAAGGGAGTAAGGGAATTTTTCTGGTCTCCTAGCTAATCATGATTGGAGAAGTGGAGGTCGAAGATTACCTGTTTGTTCCTTATAAGTTTAAAATTATGCAAATAACCTGTATTCTAGGAAAGAAACAAGATATCTAGCCTTAATCACACAAGGATAAAGTTCCCTAGTTATCAGTGGGTATGATAAAGGAGAATGACCGAAGAACTGAGCTTTTCTATGAAAGGCTTGTTTCATAATTAGACCCACAAACCTAAAGAAGAGATAGTAGGCATCATGAGGATGAAGAATTAACCCTATACATGGGGTCACCAACCACATTTAAGAGGCAAAAACCCCTAAAACAATCTGATACCTAAAACCCCTAATTGCGTTGTATCCATAATTATGTCAAATTAATGTTTCTCTTCTAATTATTGGTCACCTCCCCCAAGAAAATTTTGCTTAAAAACAGCTATTTTTTTTTTCGTTTAGAAAGGAGTCCGCCTAACCCTCGCATTTCAGCAAATCTCTACTTAAGGGGTTCACACCCCCTTAACGTGGTTGGCGACCCCCTGTATGGGGGTAATTCTTAATCCTTATGATGCAACTGTCACCACTGCAAGTTCTTCGATCGAATATTGTAATACCCTGTATAATGAAAATATAGGGTGTGAACGACAAGGTCTTGTTTACCGCTGATAGGAAGGCATTTGTGTAAAGGTATTTTTAAACACGTAAGAGCGAGAAAATTGCTTCCTCACCTCATATGAAACAAGTTAATACTCCAGATATTGATTTCGGGAAGGGGGTTAAATCAACATTAGTGGTAAAACAACCCCCCCTTACGAATATTTTCATACGAACAATTTTAGCTCACAAACGGATAGTATTTGAATCTTAGTGCACTACACCTAATGTCCATTTTAAATATAATGTAACCCCAAGAAAAAGGGGGGGGGGCTAGGGCTCCTCTATAAGAAAATGTTTGGAAATTTGACCCTAAAAATATATTTTTAACTAAAAAAATCAAAAATACTCTACTTTTAACATAAAAATTAATCAAAGTAATGAAAATTTAAGTGTTTTGCAAGGAATTGCTGCTGAAGGCCTGAATTCAGTCCGTCGTTTCTTATTTAGAAATACAGTGAAACTATGATAGTTTGAAGCTGTAGAGACCAGAAAAACTTCGAATTATCGATTACTTTAAATCAAAGAAATTCCTTATTCCTGCCCCACTGAATAATTGAAAAAATTGCTTTATATTTCGCGAATTGCTATGTTATTTTCTATTCAGCATTTGCAAAGTTTTGGTTCTGAAAGCGTGGTTTACTTTAATAACATCCTTAATTAACCACTATTAAAATTTCACGAAGCATTGATCACTCCCAGAAGATCCGACATTTTCACCCGGCCCTTTGAGATCGAAATAATAAAAAAGAAGTTTTACATAGAACCATGAGGCCGACGAAAAAGGGCAGGTGTTAAAGCTAACACAGAGAGTGGAACTTTGAATTTCAGCTGCCGAGTTAGCGCAGCATTCACATGGTAACCACCAAGCACTGAAGGAGGTTTTATCATGGACATGGAGCTATGATTTTTATCCAGTTTTATCGACCAAACGGCAGACAAATTAGGTTTTACGAGTTTCTCAACTCAAAAGGAATTCGATTAATTACAACTAAGGATTTTCATTTTATCAACCACGTTTGCAGATGACCGTATTAAAAACCCCACAGACAAAATTCTAACTAATCAATTAAAATATACCACTTCAAGTGAGAAATAATAATTTTAGTTTCTTAAAATAATTTTGTATTTGTGAATGTCTTCGACTTATTAGACTGATTAACTAAAACTACCGGTTGATCAAATAACATGCAAAAACTGGCATTTCAAATTATTAGAGGTAATAATGCACAAGGTGTATTACATACAAATTTTCGAGATGCGGGGGTCCGTGGCTTACCACGACACTTAAAAAGGGTCTACGAGTCTAAACAAATTAGGAACCACTCGACTACATCATAGGTAAATCCATCATAGCCCCATATGTTAATTGCTAAAGAAAAAGTAGTTAAACCTGATTAGCATAGTGTTGAAAAACCTTTTAAATGCCATCCGATCACCAGTAAAGAAACAAGACACTGTATTTCACTGATCTGAGGTTCGGATCACAATATAACTTGTTATACACTACGGAATACATGGTAATACACTAATAACAGGGCGATTCAAATTCACTCACAAAAGTGCTTGAGGACCCAAAGGAAATTAAGAATCAACCTGGAAAGGGGATCTCCAAAGCAATCATTGGGTGCTAGAGCGTGGGCAAATAGTTAATGAAATATGGGTTATTGTACGCAAACAATCGGGGGTAAAAAATATAATTACAATACCAACTATCATGGTTTAACTTAGTAAATAGAAGATTTTTGTCCTTAACGGGTCTTTTTTAAATTGCGATAAATAAAAATGTCATTATTTTTACTGTTCAAATTTTAAAACTTCCTTCAAAGACAAAATTTCCCCCCAGTTATAATAAACAAATTAAGTCATGATAATTGGCACTGGAATCACTTTGGAACTTTGTTCACGAGTTTTGAATCATCCTGTGGATACTTTAGCAAGAATCTTTTACAAAATAAAACAAGAAAATGAAAATGAAAAGTCTAATTAATTAGCATTAAGAAAGGGTTAAACAAGAGCACAATCAAACAAAACAAACAAGTTTGATAAACACTGTAAAATCTTGGAGGATTGATTAACCTTTTACCTGCCGATGTTCCCAAATGGGAACATCACTTTAGGGAATTTTTTCACCGCTTAATTTTTCATGCTCGAATTTGATACTTGGTAGTAAGAAACTCAAAGATATGAAGTTATTTTACATGCAAAAGTTTTTACCGTGCAATTTAATCCTTTTTGTGGAATTTATATCAAAATAACAGATTTTTGGCTCTTCCAAAAGTTGCACAAGTTTCAATTTATGATAAATTTAAATAAAATTAGTTTAAAATAATTATGCTGTGTTTAGGTAGCTTAAGTACACATCTTTTCAATTGGCTTGGAAGAATAGCTCCATATTCCAATTTTGGAGAGTAATTACCAATTCAACGTATATGTTCCCAAATGGGAACATCGGCGTTTGGGGTATAGTTTCTGAGGGTATTTTCATAACATGTAAAAATTCAAGCTATTTCTTATTATCCTTAATTTTTTTAATCTTTTCTGTTTCAAAGGATCTAAACAGGTTAATCATGATGTTTTAAATTTCTAAATCTATAATTTAATTTTTTTTCTCCTGATTTATGGAGGAATAAATGCCAAATCTTTATAGCAGATTCCTACTTTTGTATATTTTTCTAACTCCCTGACCGATTAATTTTCAGTAATTGTTATTATGAGTTATGAAAAGGGCATATTTGGAGTACTTCTGAGGACTTGGGTACTTATTTTGTTCAAGTTCTCTTTTTTACATAGAAATTTTAGGTATAAATTTGAAGAATTTTGAAAATAATGAAAAGTTTGTACATCTAAAAACACTTTTCTAACGTAAGTTGGGTGTAAGAGATATGTTGTTTAGTTTAGAATCTTCCATGAGAAACGCAGCTTTAACAAATCAATGGAGATAGTTATGATTATCACTTTTGAAAGCTAATTAAATTTGAATGCAAATCATGGATTTTATGCTAGATATCCAGATAGAACAGTAATTAAACCTAATTTTTCACCCAGAAAGATAACTGCTTAGCTTTGAAACGCATGGGGACATTATTTCGTATTTTTTATACCGAAAAATTACCCATTGTGCAGTAAAAATGTACGGAAAAGTGTCACACATGTAATAAATATGTAAATTTTTTCTTATGAAAATCTTTAAAATTTTACCCAATCGCCCAACTATGGGAATTAAATACGAAGAAGCAGTCCAATATGATAAAAATGTTCAAAATTATTAAGTAGAAACCTATTTCAGTAGTTTTACTTGAATTAATTTTGAAATATATGCCTTTTGGAAATCCCCCTAAAAACTTCACTCCAAACGCCGATGTTCCCAAATGGGAACATCCTGAAAATCCTACTTAGGATTTTTTTTCTGCCAAAAAATGTCAAGATTGGTTTTAGTAATGATGAAACAAGCCATTTTAGCCAAAAATCAGAACCTTAAATTTGAAATTTGAATTGCGGCGTTTAAAAGGTTAATAGCTGGCATGCAAACAATACGTTAAGGACAAACAATTTTTTTTGGATGAAGGTTCTAACAACGAAAATATAACGTTTGGGTCCCGCCAGTGACCGAGATTTGAACTCGGATCACTGGATTCAGAGTCCAGAGTGCAAACCATTACACCAAGGAAATCATCTTCCCATTCTGGGAATCGAACCAGGGTCGTCTGGGTGAAAGCCAGGAATTCTAACCACCATTGACCCCATGAGTACTAAATTAACTAATTAATTGCTGCTAATTTAACTTAAAAAATTTATCTAAATAAAAATGTCTAAAAATAATTTCTTAATCTAAAGATCTTTAAAATAATCGAAATGTCCATAATAAGATGAAATAATAAATGCTCTTAATTGTAAGATTATTTGTAATACTTAGTAAATCAAAAAGTAACCTAATAAATTATATAGGGTGCCAGAAAATGAAATGGCTGCGAAGCATTGCTTTATAAAAGCTAGGAAATTTAATTTCCTTTAATCTTCTGTTGGAAATGTAATTTTTAAACACACATATTTATTATGATGAGGGTTTACTTTTCATACCCATATAAAAACGCTTAACCACATTTCTTGGAACACTTTTAAGAATTCTATACCACTGGCCGGGACATAAGTTTCTTATTGAATCTTCAGGGAATGCTTCAATTTTAACCTTCATTTTAAAAATGATATATATTTTATTTTTATTCCTAATTGAATCGTTTATTTGCGAAACAAGTTGAAGCCCATTGGATTAACACAGCGTTTAACTTGTTTCTGAAATAAACGATTCAATTAAGTGGATGGATATCATGAATTGGATTTGAGGGAGGGGTTTCTATAAGGGATTTCGTAACATTTTCTACAAACAGTATCAATTAAAGTTAAATTTAGATTAAATATTTAACCGTTTTTAGCTACATTGAATTATTTATATGAATAATTCAACTTAGGATGAGTTTGCAGTGAATTCTAGTTGTAGTCGATTTAAAAAAAAAAATTGACATCGTGATAGCATGATGATGGATAGTAAGGATTAAACTTTCGATTCAAATCTGAGAACCAAAAAAAATAAAATCAAACCGGATAATCGGTGTAATGCAGTAAATCCCAAAGTATGATGAGTACCATGAGCAGCTCAGAGGGATGTAATGAATTTCTCAGAATATCTGAAAATAATATCCTGATTATGGTGCCACGACTTCATACCTGGACCTTCATTCTGGAAAAAATATATTAAAAAAATCCATTTGAGTAAATATTTAGTGTTTATATGATTTTTGAATATCTATAGATCCTTACTCCACAGATTCACACAACGGACTGCATATCTATTTCTTGGGGAGACATGCAAGTATTTGTTAATTTTTTTCATGAGACCATAGAACCGAAAAAAAAAACATTTTAATCTTTAAAAATAATGACTTTTAATTTGAAAAATACGTATTGGACGTGGATGAATTACACGAGCTAAAATGTTTCAAATGAGAGCATAAAATAGCATTTAATACACGACAAAAATCTCTTTAGTAACGACCATGTATATAAGAGTAAAAAATATAAAATGATTCGTTCGATAGATATTATAGAAATGGGATGACGTAAAAACATTCCGTTTTTTTTTTAAAGGTTTCGCGACATGGAAATCTGGTTACCCCTTGGTGTAGTGACTTTCGGAAATGCGTAAGTTCTTTTCATTTAGACCCCAAAACTGTAAAGCAGTCTCTCAGAAGTAGGAAGAGTGAAAAGAAATTCAGGTGCAATATTGCAGATGCATCACCAAGTGCGTTTACAAACCTCAAAAGTTCTTGATGAATCGGCAATGATTCCAAGATGGACTACTACTGCCAACTCCTTTTCAATAAGGAAACATATGGGAAAACGCAGCTAAGCAGATAAAGCGCGTCAAAAAATGTTTTAGCATCAGTATTGAAATGCACGAAACATGTTGATAATTAAAATTACCAAAACGGATAATCGTAAATTAAAAGTAAAATATATTAGATACAATTTGAAGAAAAACTCAATGTACTCAAGGGAACTATGGAAGTCAAAGTGGAACGCTGGGAGATACCACCATACATTTTTTTCTTATGAACATAGGAGAGATCCTTGAAAGTGTACAATATTTCTCCTGACATCTGATCATCATCTCGATGAATCCCTACATCTTAGAGTTCGTCTTAACCAATGTAAAACAAAAAAAAAGTGGAAAATAAAAACAAAAATACATAACGCTTTTTTTTATAAATAAATAATTATTACCACCCTTAAGATTGATTTTGTTCCCATTTTATAAGTACCACATATATATTCTTGGAAGTTCTAATCACCTTATCAGAAAGCTGGAGTATCACTTTATATTTCCAAATAATTAAAAAAAACAGTTTTGGAAATCATAATTCAAAATTTCAACTACCACAAAAAATATTTCTTAAGATATTATACATTTGTGGAAAATTCATAATAAGTCTCATTCTTTAGAGACAAATTCTTCCTTATGTATCTTTAACGTGCAAAACACCTTTGCAGACAACTCAAAGAGTGCCTTAAGTATTTACAATGAATTACAACGACTCAATTAATGAGTAAGATATTAATACAACACATAATTTGTCTCATTTTCTAGAGACTGATATTTTTTTAAGAAATATTTTATTAAAGGAGTGCATTGAACTGGATAAGGTCAAACTGAATATTCCCTAAAATTTTAAATAGTACCTTTTAAAGGTGATTGAAAAAATTAGTAAAGAAAGCTAACCTAACCCTACTGAAATATTGGATTGAATTGACCATCATTTTTACTTAGCAATCCACTTTCAATGCACTCATGGAAGAACAACTAGGGTTACCTCCATAAAAAGAGGGATATTCTTCCTTATGTATGAATCTCAGAGATTCCTGAAGGTGCTTAACACCTTTGCAGACATCTTCAAAGAGTGTCTTAAATATTTACAATGAATTACAACAACTCAATAAATCCACCCCATATGTCCAAAATGCCGTGGCCATCCAGCTTCACCGGATCATATTCTTGGATGCGTCGGACTTTCCAAAGAGGACTTCTCATGAATCTGACCCTCTCATGGTCATTGACTTTTTGGCGGTCAACAACTTGATGGAGTTGATCTGACAAATGTCAGATAATTTTAGAGGATCAGCAACAACAACAACATGAGTAAGAAATTAATACAATAATACTTAATTTGTCTCATTTTTTCTAGAGACTGATATTTCTTAAGAAACATTTTATTAATGGAGTGTACTGGACTAGAGATATGGTCAAACTGAATATTTCCCTAAAATTTTGAATAGTACCTTTTAAAGCTGATTGAAAAATTTATTAAAGAAAGCTAACCTAATCCTACTGAAATATTGTATTAAATAGACCATTTTACATTGATCAATCCACTTCCAATGCACTCAGGGAGGATCAATGTCGTTATCTCCCTTAAAAGAGGGATATTCTTCCCTTTTATTGAATCTCAAACAGATTCCTAAAGGAGTAAATCACCTTTGTAGACAACTCCAAAGATTGTCTTAAATTAATATTTACAATAACAAACACTTAATCAATGAGTATAAAATCAATACAAAAATATACAATTGGTGTTAACAATCAAAGTAAAATTCTACAAGGATTTTGTAATCAAGTTTTTTACAGGGAAGTGTGATTAGCCCCTTCGCCAAACCTTCCAACGGAAGGGCCCGGATATACCCCCGGGAGCTGGGTACACATTTTAATCGCCTTTTTTACATTGGTTACAGTGGAATTTTTTTTTCATGGTCCCACGTGGGGAAATCTATACAGTTTATAACAACTTCACTCTTTAAAACTTAATTTAACAGTGAATAGAATACAATGCAGCAGTGTACTCGAATTTCATTGACTTCAACAAACCATTTGACTCTATCACATACATATATTAAGGCAAGTTTTAGAAATTTATGGCTTCTCTCAAAAACATTATCAATAATGATTTATACAACAGTAGCCTATGCGGTTGAAAATGAATACAAAATACATTGTGCATTTCTTATCATTACAACAAACACAAAATTAGGCTCAAATTCTAGAGACTGATATCTCTTAGTCACAGGGAAGTACCTTCATAAAAGAAGTTTTTTTTTTAAAATCTCAGAGACATTCTTTGATATATAACACACATATACAGACAGTTACAAGGAGTGTTTAAAATTAAAACTTTAAATGAGTAACAAGAAATCAATTCATTAGTTCGAAATCAGCACAAAATATAAAATTAGTCTCAAATTCTAGAGACTGATATTTCTTAATTAAATATTTTATTACAGGAGTGCATTGGACTAGATGTGGTCAAACTGAGTATTTCCCTAAAAATTTTTAATACCACCTTTAAAAGTTGAGATTAATAAAAGATAGCTAGCCAACCTTTTAAATTTGGAATTGACCATTATTTTATATTAAGCAATCCACTTCCAATGCACTCATGGAGGATAACAGTGAAAGTAAGAAGGAGTCTTCAGTTTGTATAAATCACAGAGATATCTAAAGGTGCAAAACACCTTTGTAGAAACCTCCTAAGAGTGTCACAAAATAATGTTTACTGTGAATTACAAAAACTCCATTCATGAGTTGGAAATCAAGGTGAAAAGATATGATTAGTCTTAATTTCTAGAGGAAAATATTTCTTAAGAAAATATACACTACTGAAGGGTCACAGGAAAGTACCTCCATAAAAATAAGTATTTTTTTTGTTTCTTTTTTTTGTTTCTTTTTTTTGTTTCTTTTTTTTGTTTCTTTTTTTGCTTCTTTTTTTGCTTCTTTTTTTGTTTACTTTTTTCTTTTTTTCTCTTTTGGTTTTTTTTCTTTTTTTTTATGCATTTTTTTTTCTTTTTTTTTTTTTCTTTTGAATCTCAGAGGGATTCTTTGATATATAACACTCATTTACAGACAATTACAAAGAATGTTTGAGTGTTTTAAATTAAAATTTTAACCGAGTAACAAGAACTCAATGAATGAGTAAAATATTAATACAAAACATAATTTGTCTCATTTACTAGAGACTGATAATATTTCTTAGGAGATATCTTATTAGAGGAGTGCACTGAACTGGCTAAGGTCATATTGAATATTTCCCTAAAATTTTGAATAGTACACCATTTAAAGGCGATTTAAAAATTTATTAAACAAAGCTAGCTTAACCCTACTGAAATATTTTAACGAAAAGACCATTTTATCTTAAGCAATCCACTTCCAATGCACTCATGGAAGAACACAAGGGTTACCTCCATAAAAAGAGGGATATTCTTCCTTAAGTAGATTCTTTAAGGTGCAAAACACCTTTGCAGACAACTCAAAGGGTGCCTTAAGTATTAACAATGAATTACAACAATTCAATTAATGAGTAAGAAATTAACACAATAATAATTTGTGTCATTTTCTAGAGAGACTGATAATATTTTATTAATGGAGTGTACTGGACTAGAGATATGGTCAAACTAAATATTTCCCTAAAATTTTGAATAGTGCCTTTTAAAGGTGATTGAAAAATTAAATAAAGAAAGCTAACCTAGCCCCTACTGAAATATTGTATTAAATAGACCATTTTACATTAATCAATCCACTTCCAATGCACTCTGGGAGCATCAATGTAATTATCTCTCTAAAAAGAAGGATATTCTTCCCTTTCTTTGAATCTTAGAGATTCCTGAAAGTGGAAATCACCTTAGTAGACAACTCCAAAGAGTGTCTTAAATTAATATTTACAATAATTACAAACACTTAAATAATGAGCAATAAATTAATACAAAAATATACAATTAGTGTTAACTATTAAAATAAATTCGAAATTTTTGGATTTCGAAATCAAGATTTTTACAGGGAAGGATGATTATCCCTTCGCCAAACCTTCCAACGGAAGGGCCCGGATATACCCCCAGGAACTGGGTATACATTTTAATCACCTTTTTGACATGAGTAACAGTGAAACAATTTTTTCCTGGTCCCACGTGCGGAAATCTATCCAGTTTATAACAACTTCACTCTTTAAAACTTAATTTAACAGTGTAAAGAATAGAATGCCGCAGTATACCCGAATTTCATGGACTTCAACAAAGCATTTGACTCAATCACATAGATATATTTTGGCAAGTTTTAGAAGTTTATGGCTTCCCTCAAAAACATATTATTAATAAACAATACAAATTTCATAGCATAGAGCATTTTAAAATATTATTACAACAAACACAAAATTAATCTCAAATCTAGAGACTGATAATTCTTAAGAAAATAAACACTATGGAAGGGTCACAGGGAAGTACCTCCATAAAAAGTACCTTTTCGGTATTTTTTTTATTTTCTTTGGTTTTTTTTCTTTTTTTTTTTTGCTTTTTTTTTTCTTTTTTTTTTCAATGTCAGACATTCTTTGACATAAATCACTCCTTAACAGACAATTCCAAGGAGTGTTATAAATTAAAATTTTAAATGAGTAACAAGAACTCAATTCATTACTTGGAAATCAACACAAAATATAAAATTAGTCTCAAATTCTAGAGACTGATATTTCATAAGAAAATGTACACTATTGAAGGGTCAACAGGGAATTTACCTCCATAAAAAGAAGTATAATTTTTTTTGTTATTTTCTTTCTCTTTTCTTTCTCTATTTTTTTTTTTTTTTTTTAATCTCAGAGACATGCTTTGATAGAGACTGATATTTCTTAATTAAACATTTTATTACAGGAGTGCACTGGACTAGGGATGTGGTCAAACTGAATATTTCCCTAAAAATTTTGAATAGCACTTTTTAAATGGGATTAATAAAAGATAGCTTGGCAACCTTTTTTAATTTGGAATTGACCATCATTTTACATAAAGCAATCCACTTCCAATGCACTCTTGGAGGATCACAGTGATTACCTCCATAAAAAAGAGGGAAATTCTTCCCTTTGTATAAATTTCATATTCCTAAAGGTGCAAAACACCTTTTTAGACAACTCCTAAGAGTGTCTCAAATTAATGTTTACAATGAATTACAAAAACTCCATTCATGAGTTGGAAATCAAGGCCAAAATACATGATTAGTCTTAATTTCTAGGGAAAAAATATTTCTTAACAAAATATACACTTGTGGAAGATCACTGGGAATTACCTCCATAAAAAGAGGCATACTTTCTTTTTAAGAATCTCAGAGAGATTCTTTGACATTATAAACACATTTACAGACTATTCCAAGGAGAGTTTTAAATTAAATTTTTAACTGAGTACCAAGAACTCAATTCATTACTTGGAAATCAACACAAAATATAAAATTAGTCTCAAATTCTAGAGACTGATATTTCATAAGAAAATGTACACTATTGAAGGGTCAACAGGGAATTTACCTCCATTAAAAGAAGTATAATTTTTTTTCTGTTATTTTCTTTCTCTTTTCTTTCTCTATTTTTTTTTCTTTTTTTTTTAATCTCAGAGACATGCTTTGATAGAGACTGATATTTCTTAATTAAACATTTTATTACAGGAGTGCACTGGACTAGGGATGTGGTCAAACTGAATATTTCCCAAAAAATTTTGAATAGCCCTTTTTAAATGGGATTAATAAAAGATAGCTTGGCAACCTTTTTTAATTTGGAATTGACCATCATTTTACGTAAAGCAATCCACTTCCAATGCACTCTTGGAGGATCACAGTGATTACCTCCATAAAAAAGAGGGAAATTCTTCCCTTTGTATAAAACTCATATTCCTAAAGGTGCAAAACACCTTTTTAGACAACTCCTAAGAGTGTCTCAAATTAATGTTTACAATGAATTACAAAAACTCCATTCATGAGTTGGAAATCAAGGCCAAAATACATGATTAGTCTTAATTTCTAGGGAAAAAATATTTCTTAACAAAATATACACTTGTGGAAGATCACTGGGAATTACCTCCATAAAAAGAGGCATACTTTCTTTTTAAGAATCTCAGAGAGATTCTTTGACATTATAAACACATTTACAGACTATTCCAAAGAGAGTTTTAAATTAAAATTTTAACTGAGTAACAAGAACTCAATTCATTACTTGGAAATCAACAAAAAATATAAAATTAGTCTCAAATTCTAGAGACTGATATTTGATAAGAAAATGTACACTATTGAAGGGTCAACAGGGAATTTACTTCCATAAAAAGAAGTATAATTTTTTTTTCTGTTATTTTTTTCTCCCTTTTCTTTCTCTATTTTTTTTCTTTTTTTTTAATCTCAGAGACATGCTTTGATAGAGACTGATATTTCTTAATTAAACATTTTATTACAGGAGTGCACTGGACTAGGGATGTGGTCAAACTGAATATTTCCCTAAAAATTTTGAATAGCACTTTTTAAATGGGATTAATAAAAGATAGCTTGGCAACTTTTTTTAATTTGGAATTGATCATCATTTTACATAAAGCAATCCACTTCCAATGCACTCTTGGAGGATCACAGTGATTACCTCCATAAAAAAGAGGGAAATTCTTCCCTTTGTATAAATCTCAGATATTCCTAAAGGTGCAAAACACCTTTTTAGACAAATCCTAAGAGTGTCTCAAATTAATGTTTACAATTAATTACAAAAACTCCATTCATGAGTTGGAAATCAAGGTCAAAAGACATGATTAGTCTTAATTTCTAGAGGAAAATATTTCTTAAGAAAATATACACTTGTGGAGGATCACAGGAAAGTACATCCATAAAAAGAAGTAGTTTTTTTTTTGTTTCTTTTTTTTTTGTTTCTTTTTTTGTTTTTTTTTTTGTTTCTTTTTAGTTTACTTTTTTTTCTCTTTTGTGTTTTTTTTTCTTTCTTTTTTTTACTTTTTATCTTTTTATTTTATTTTTTTTTTGTTTTTGTTTTTTTTTATTTTATTTTTTTTATTTTTTATTTTTTTTCTCTTTCTTTCTTTTCTTTTGAATCTCAGATAGATTCTTCGATATATAATACTCATTTACAGACAGTTCCAAAGAATGTTTGAGTGTTTCAAATTAAAATTTTAACTGAGTAACAAAAACTCAATGAATGAGTAAAATATTTATACAAAACATAATTTGTCTCATTTACTAGAGACTGATATTTCTTAGGAGATATCTTATTAGAGGAGTGCACTGAACTGGCTATGGTCATATTGAATATTTCCCTAAAATTTTGAATAGTACACCATTTAAAGGCGATTTAAAAATTTATTAAAGAAAGCTAGCTTAACCCTACTGAAATATTTTAAAGAAAAGACCATTTTATCTTAAGCAAAACACTTCCAATGCACTCATGGAAGAACACAAGGGTTACCTCCATAAAAAGAGGGATATTCTTCCTTAAGTAGATTCTTTAAGGTGCAAAACACCTTTGCAGACAACTCAAAGGGTGCCTTAAGTATTAACAATGAATTACAACAATTCAATTAATGAGTAAGAAATTAATACAATAATAATTTGTGTCATTTTCTAGAGAGACTGATAATATTTTATTTATGGAGTGTACTGGACTAGAGATATGGTCAAACTAAATATTTCCCTAAAATTTTGAATAGTACCTTTTAAAGGTGATTGAAAAATTAATTAAAGAAAGCTAACCTAGCCCTACTGAAATATTGTATTAAATAGACCATTTTACATTAATCAATCCACTTCCAATGCACTCTGGGAGCATCAATGTAATTATCTCTCTAAAAAGAAGGATATTCTTCCCTTTCATTGAATCTTAGAGATTCCTGAAAGTGGAAATCACCTTAGTAGACAACTCCAAAGAGTGTCTTAAATTAATATTTACAATAATTACAAACACTTAAATAATGAGCAATAAATTAATACAAAAATATACAATTAGTGTTAACTATTAAAATAAATTCGAAATTTTTGGATTTCGAAATCAAGATTTTTACAGGGAAGGATGATTATCCCTTCGCCAAACCTTCCAACGGAAGGGCCCGGATATACCCCCAGGAACTGGGTATACATTTTAATCACCTTTTTGACATGAGTTACAGTGAAACAATTTTTTCCTGGTCCCACGTGGGGAAATCTATCCAGTTTATAACAACTTCACTCTTTAAAACTTAATTTAACAGTGTAAAGAATACAATGCCGCAGTATACCCGAATTTCATGGACTTCAACAAAGCATTTGACTCAATCACATAGATATATTTTGGCAAGTTTTAGAAGTTTATGGCTTCCCTCAAAAACATATTATTAATAAACAATACAAATTTCATAGCATAGAGCATTTTAAAATATTATTACAACAAACACAAAATTAATCTCAAATCTAGAGACTGATAATTCTTAAGAAAATAAACACTATGGAAGGGTCACAGGGAAGTACCTCCATAAAAAGTACCTTTTTGGTATTTTTTTTATTTTCTTTGGTTTTTTTTCTTTTTTTTTGCTTTTTTTTTCTTTTTTTTTTCAATGTCAGACATTCTTTGACATAAATCACTCCTTAACAGACAATTCCAAGGAGTTTTATAAATTAAAATTTTAAATGAGTAACAAGAACTCAATTCATTACTTGGAAATCAACACAAAATATAAAATTAGTCTCAAATTCTAGAGACTGATATTTCATAAGAAAATGTACACTATTGAAGGGTCAACAGGGAATTTACCTCCATTAAAAGAAGTATAATTTTTTTTCTGTTATTTTCTTTCTCTTTTCTTTCTCTATTTTTTTTTCTTTTTTTTTTAATCTCAGAGACATGCTTTGATAGAGACTGATATTTCTTAATTAAACATTTTATTACAGGAGTGCACTGGACTAGGGATGTGGTCAAACTGAATATTTCCCTAAAAATTTTGAATAGCCCTTTTTAAATGGGATTAATAAAAGATAGCTTGGCAACCTTTTTTAATTTGGAATTGACCATCATTTTACGTAAAGCAATCCACTTCCAATGCACTCTTGGAGGATCACAGTGATTACCTCCATAAAAAAGAGGGAAATTCTTCCCTTTGTATAAAACTCATATTCCTAAAGGTGCAAAACACCTTTTTAGACAACTCCTAAGAGTGTCTCAAATTAATGTTTACAATGAATTACAAAAACTCCATTCATGAGTTGGAAATCAAGGCCAAAATACATGATTAGTCTTAATTTCTAGGGAAAAAATATTTCTTAACAAAATATACACTTGTGGAAGATCACTGGGAATTACCTCCATAAAAAGAGGCATACTTTCTTTTTAAGAATCTCAGAGAGATTCTTTGACATTATAAACACATTTACAGACTATTCCAAAGAGAGTTTTAAATTAAAATTTTAACTGAGTAACAAGAACTCAATTCATTACTTGGAAATCAACAAAAAATATAAAATTAGTCTCAAATTCTAGAGACTGATATTTGATAAGAAAATGTACACTATTGAAGGGTCAACAGGGAATTTACTTCCATAAAAAGAAGTATAATTTTTTTTTCTGTTATTTTTTTCTCCCTTTTCTTTCTCTATTTTTTTTCTTTTTTTTTAATCTCAGAGACATGCTTTGATAGAGACTGATATTTCTTAATTAAACATTTTATTACAGGAGTGCACTGGACTAGGGATGTGGTCAAACTGAATATTTCCCTAAAAATTTTGAATAGCACTTTTTAAATGGGATTAATAAAAGATAGCTTGGCAACTTTTTTTAATTTGGAATTGATCATCATTTTACATAAAGCAATCCACTTCCAATGCACTCTTGGAGGATCACAGTGATTACCTCCATAAAAAAGAGGAAAATTCTTCCCTTTGTATAAATCTCAGATATTCCTAAAGGTGCAAAACACCTTTTTAGACAAATCCTAAGAGTGTCTCAAATTAATGTTTACAATTAATTACAAAAACTCCATTCATGAGTTGGAAATCAAGGTCAAAAGACATGATTAGTCTTAATTTCTAGAGGAAAATATTTCTTAAGAAAATATACACTTGTGGAGGATCACAGGAAAGTACATCCATAAAAAGAAGTAGTTTTTTTTTTGTTTCTTTTTTTTTTTTGTTTCTTTTTTTGTTTTTTTTTTTGTTTCTTTTTAGTTTACTTTTTTTTCTCTTTTGTGTTTTTTTTTCTTTCTTTTTTTTACTTTTTATCTTTTTATTTTATTTTTTTTTGTTTTTGTTTTTTTTTATTTTATTTTTTTTATTTTTTTATTTTTTTTCTCTTTCTTTCTTTTCTTTTGAATCTCAGATAGATTCTTCGATATATAATACTCATTTACAGACAGTTCCAAAGAATGTTTGAGTGTTTCAAATTAAAATTTTAACTGAGTAACAAAAACTCAATGAATGAGTAAAATATTTATACAAAACATAATTTGTCTCATTTACTAGAGACTGATATTTCTTAGGAGATATCTTATTAGAGGAGTGCACTGAACTGGCTATGGTCATATTGAATATTTCCCTAAAATTTTGAATAGTACACCATTTAAAGGCGATTTAAAAATTTATTAAAGAAAGCTAGCTTAACCCTACTGAAATATTTTAAAGAAAAGACCATTTTATCTTAAGCAAAACACTTCCAATGCACTCATGGAAGAACACAAGGGTTACCTCCATAAAAAGAGGGATATTCTTCCTTAAGTAGATTCTTTAAGGTGCAAAACACCTTTGCAGACAACTCAAAGGGTGCCTTAAGTATTAACAATGAATTACAACAATTCAATTAATGAGTAAGAAATTAATACAATAATAATTTGTGTCATTTTCTAGAGAGACTGATAATATTTTATTTATGGAGTGTACTGGACTAGAGATATGGTCAAACTAAATATTTCCCTAAAATTTTGAATAGTACCTTTTAAAGGTGATTGAAAAATTAATTAAAGAAAGCTAACCTAGCCCTACTGAAATATTGTATTAAATAGACCATTTTACATTAATCAATCCACTTCCAATGCACTCTGGGAGCATCAATGTAATTATCTCTCTAAAAAGAAGGATATTCTTCCCTTTCATTGAATCTTAGAGATTCCTGAAAGTGGAAATCACCTTAGTAGACAACTCCAAAGAGTGTCTTAAATTAATATTTACAATAATTACAAACACTTAAATAATGAGCAATAAATTAATACAAAAATATACAATTAGTGTTAACTATTAAAATAAATTCGAAATTTTTGGATTTCGAAATCAAGATTTTTACAGGGAAGGATGATTATCCCTTCGCCAAACCTTCCAACGGAAGGGCCCGGATATACCCCCAGGAACTGGGTATACATTTTAATCACCTTTTTGACATGAGTAACAGTGAAACAATTTTTTCCTGGTCCCACGTGGGGAAATCTATCCAGTTTATAACAACTTCACTCTTTAAAACTTAATTTAACAGTGTAAAGAATACAATGCCGCAGTATACCCGAATTTCATGGACTTCAACAAAGCATTTGACTCAATCACATAGATATATTTTGGCAAGTTTTAGAAGTTTATGGCTTCCCTCAAAAACATATTATTAATAAACAATACAAATTTCATAGCATAGAGCATTTTAAAATATTATTACAACAAACACAAAATTAATCTCAAATCTAGAGACTGATAATTCTTAAGAAAATAAACACTATGGAAGGGTCACAGGGAAGTACCTCCATAAAAAGTACCTTTTTGGTATTTTTTTTATTTTCTTTGGTTTTTTTTCTTTTTTTTTGCTTTTTTTTTCTTTTTTTTTTCAATGTCAGACATTCTTTGACATAAATCACTCCTTAACAGACAATTCCAAGGAGTTTTATAAATTAAAATTTTAAATGAGTAACAAGAACTCAATTCATTACTTGGAAATCAACACAAAATATAAAATTAGTCTCAAATTCTAGAGACTGATATTTCATAAGAAAATGTACACTATTGAAGGGTCAACAGGGAATTTACCTCCATTAAAAGAAGTATAATTTTTTTTCTGTTATTTTCTTTCTCTTTTCTTTCTCTATTTTTTTTTCTTTTTTTTTTAATCTCAGAGACATGCTTTGATAGAGACTGATATTTCTTAATTAAACATTTTATTACAGGAGTGCACTGGACTAGGGGTGTGGTCAAACTGAATATTTCCCTAAAAATTTTGAATAGCACTTTTTAAATGGGATTAATAAAAGATAGCTTGGCAACCTTTTTTAATTTGGAATTGACCATCATTTTACATAAAGCAATCCACTTCCAATGCACTCTTGGAGGATCAGTGATTACCTCCATAAAAAAGAGGGAAATTCTTCCCTTTGTATAAATCTCATATTCCTAAAGGTACAAAACACCTTTCCTAAGAGTTCCTAAGGCATTCCTAAGAGTGTCTCAAATTAATGTTTACAATGAATTACAAAAACTCCATTCATGAGTTGGAAATCATCCTTTGTATAAATCTCATATTCCTAAAGGTTCAAAACACCTTTTTAGACAACTCCTAAGAATGTCTCAAATTAATGTTTACAATGAATTACAAAAACTCCATTCATGTGTTGGAAATCATCCTTTGTATAAATCTCATATTCCTAAAGGTTCAAAACACCTTTTTAGACAACTCCTAAGAATGTCTCAAATTAATGTTTACAATGAATTACAAAAACTCCATTTATGAGTTGGAAATCATCCTTTGTATAAATCTGATATTCCTAAAGGTGCAAAACACCTTTTTAGATAACACCTAAGAGTGTCTCAAATTAATGTTTACAATGAATTACAAAAACTCCATTCATGAGTTGTAAATCAAGGCCAAAATACATGATTAGTCTTAATTTCTAGGGGAAAAAATATTTCTTAACAAAATATACACTTGTGGAAGATCACTGGGAATTACCTCCATAAAAAGAGGCATACTCTTTTTTATGAATCTCGGAGAGATTCTTTGACATAATAAACACATTTACAGACAATTACTCCAAGGAGTGTTTTAAATTAAAATTTTAAATGAGTTAAAAGAACTTACTTAATGAGTTGGAAATCCACACAAAATATAAAATTAGTCTCAAATTCTAGAGACTGATATTTCATTAGAAAATGTACACTATTTAAGGGTCACAGGGAATTTACCTCCATAAAAAGTAGTATGAAATTTCTTTTTTTGTTATTTTTTTTTTCCTTTTCTTTTCAGACTATTCCTTTGAGTACCCTTTAAAACAACATCCACTTAATTTTAAAATTTAAGTAAAGAGTGAGAAATAAATTAAAAACACACAAGTCTCATATCAGTTTATCTCATGTCAGTTTATATAAAAATATAAATGAGAAGAGAAAGAGAGCGAAAAATATTTTTAAAAACATATTTGGATGAATTTTTTTTTTAAGTTTGATCATGTGGTAGTATACTATTTTTTTCATCGATTATAATGTTAGAAGTAAAGCTACTTCTTTCAGATTACATTATGACGTATACACCCTGGAAGTCTCAATACACTTAATGAAACTAATACAATGCTTGTTTTTTGCATTGGAATACTGATGCTGATGAATTTTAATTGGTAAAAGAAAACGTCATTGATTTTTATGTTAGTTTAGTTGTATGTCTGCACATACCAAAGCGGAAAAGGCAGAATTTTCCATCCCGGATCCCCACCCGATTTCAAAAGGATCGTTCGAGATTCGCAAACGCACTTGCTGAATCATGATTTCTTCATGAACGAACATTTGCTTTTTCAAAAACTTTTTTTTATCAGTTTCTGGGTCTTGGCAAGAAAATGAGTTAATGATGAAAAGATTTTCACGCATTTGCGAATTTCTCAACAGGAATAAAAAAAAATTATATGCATATATTTAGACTGTGGGGAACTGTGGGTTTACGACCAGTCTTTGCAATACCCAAGTCAAAGGACGTCGACATAACTACAGCTCCATAAATACAGATATACACCGGAGTGAATTTTTGTGATCATCTTTAGCTTCATAAATATTAATGCATTTAAGTGTCTTTAAAAAGCAAGTTTACTTCACGATCTAATTACTTTTAAGCGTCTCAACTAATATGCGTGAAATTGTGTCAGAAGCTGATGCTTAACATAAAAGTAGCAATACACCAATATAATGACAAAAAAGGGGGTTTTACAGCCCTGGAAACGCTACCAGTAGATTTGCAGAAAACTCAAAAACTATTGCGAATCAGAGTAAAAGCGTCTATTCTCGACAAATTTTGAACGAGTTTTTCCACGAAAATAGAAAATTTTATACTTTAGTTTAATGCTAGGTGGTTACCAGCATATTACTTCCATTAAACGATCGATACAATGAGAACCCACTGCAAATTCATCTTATGTCCGATAGTCCTATTCAGCTCCTAGAGCTCATAAACTCTACAACAGAGATGGTACTTTGTTTTAATACCTCAACACCTGAACACAAATAGCTAATAAAACGTAAGTAAAGGGGTTAAAGCGTAATTAAGAGTAAGCAGCAATCTGATAAGCCATGTAATTGAAACACACTCATGAAAACAAACAGTATATCAGAGAACAATTTTTAACCAAGCCTACTTTTATGACAGTGAAATCAGAGATTATTCCAGTTTATTACCCATGTAACCTTAGTTTAAAATTTCTAACCTAAAGACAACAATATAAACTAAACAAGTCATCAAAAAAACACCAATATATTCGATGCTTATATTAATTTCGAACATTGTATTATGGAATACACAATTTTATACTATAATATGCACTTAACACGGTATTAACAACCGGAAGTTAATCCAAAAATACTGGTACTCACATTTTGAAGACTTCATAGCGGTTAATCCACAAAAATATTCCCACGTAAATCACTGGAACAGTATATTCTTTTCTTCTCATGCTTCTACGATGTCTTCAACCACACGCAGCCGATAATCAAGCTCAACTGACGATGAGAGAGAAAAAAGCGTTTGTTTACCAACAGCACAGATCTCGCCATCCGATTGGACGCGAAAGTCGATTATGTTTTTTTTCGACCAATCAACTGAGCGCTCATCAAAATAGACAGCCAGGTGCGGTATGAAATCTGGAATTTAAAATCAGCGCTCTCGGATTTCAATTGGAATGCGTGAAAGGACCATAGAAAGGACAGGTTTCAGATTATAATTTGAACTTTTTGCGCAGTTATGAAACTGGCGTTTTGTTGGTTTTATTTTGATGAAATATTACCAGATTTTCATTCGATTCGGAACTTTTACCACAGAGTAACTTTTACGATCAAATAGAAATTTTAAAAAAGTGATTTTGAATTGATTTTCCGAATTATGCCCCTCGGATATATCAATCCCCTAACAAGATTGAACAAATGTTATTTTTAGACACTAATTTCTAGTAGATTATATGTAGTTTTTTATTATAATTTTAACATACAGATTTTGACCTTGAATTCAATTTTCAAAACTTTGGGGGTCTAACACAGAGTTTTTACCAATAAAAGGCATCTGTGAGATAAATGGTGGATCCAGAGTCTTCGTGGGCTTTTCAAACTTAGTAGGTATTTTTAAAGTCCTTTTCACCTTATATACAGCATGATTCAAAACTAGAGAGGAAAAGGCAAGAAGGAGTCTGGCCTAGCTGAGTAGGAATCACCCAAACATCACAAACGTCCAAGATTCGTCCATTTTTTTTCATGTATGGCCAAATTTCGTTTACTTCTAGTCCCAATTACGTAAACTCGATCATTTGGCATGAGTTGGGATCCCTTTGTGATCGAATTTTAACAAACAATACCATTCGATTCCGGTGTTTTCTTTTTATTTAAAACCAATATCATAGAACACCAGCTGAAAATTCAGCTGTTCTATCTGTCTGTGTGCTTGTGCCGGTCTGTGTGCTTGATCTCAAGGATCTGCTTATAAACATGAGAGCTAATTTTTGAACTAAGTTTTTGATTATCGTAACCCCTCCCTCCTTCATCCAAAAAATTTTCATTGACTACAACTAAAAAGGTTTAACTAAAGAGAAAAGAGATATCTTCTTATCAAAGTAGTTTTTAGGTAGATTTCTTTAAAAAAAATTAATGAAATGTAATAAATTTTATAATTGGATACTTTAGTAGACACGAATTCATGGTTGAAGATTTATTTATTATACCTTTAACACAACGTTTGAATTACGAATGAAATAAATATTTGCGAAAACACTTTCATTTAATTTTGATGCTATTTACAATTACACAACAAAACAAGTCCAAAAACAATCACCAAGATATTTGCATTTCTCACTATTTTTAAGAAGTTCACGTGCGCGTGAATGAAATATTAAAGATAAAGGGTTTAGTTGTAAAGCAGCAATTTCATCTGTTACACACTTCCCCTCAACCTGCGGTTTAAACGTCCTCGTAACGCAGGTTGGACGTTTTGGAGGCTGGATAAGACGAAGAGATCAGATTCTCCATCTACTTTCTGGGCTTTTCTTCTACTCGACCTTTTATTTGTCTAGCAAATTTGGCAAATCTACGATCTATTCGGGCAGAATGGTTGCCGTAGCCGTATTCTCGATCTCGGTCCCAATCACGTTGGTCCCTGTCTCTGTTCATGATACGACCACTTTCAATCCTGCGAGTTGGTTCCCTTTCACTATTAGAGGAACTCCCAGGTCTCCTGGCCAAGAAGGACTGCTGTATGACGTGACAGCCTGTTCCAAAGCTGCGTCGTTGTGGACTAAACACGATGCCCTCCTTAATCTGCTCCTTCGGATCAGAAGACTTGCGCTTGTGGCTCAAGAGGCCGTCGTCCCGTTTATGGCGTCCGTGCTCCAGAGGAGACAAGTGATCACTGCCGCCGTGGTTCATAAACCATCGCTCGGGGTTCCTCTTGCCATTCGCGTTGTTGTATGCGGGGTCCAAACAGGCAGGCCAAGTCAGAGACAATGGACTAGTGGAAAATTTCATCAAGTCTTCCTTTGAGTAAAGAGAAGGCATTACAGGAGATATCCTACCTGGAGGTACTGAAACTGGTGGATTATCTCCAGTATTAATGAAATGTTTAATCTTGGTGGTTGCTGCTTCCCCTAGACGGACAATACGGGAGAAATCTTCCAATAATGAATTTAATTCAGCACTTTGGGTTTTATTGATGTGTTTCCTTTTATCGTCTCTTAGACAGATAGAATTGACATTGATATATGCTTTATCGTTAGGAGATAATACTATAACTTTATCTTCAGAAAACCTGAACCTCTTCCTAGGTCTACGAGCAAAGAACCATTGATGATGTGGAACATCTATCACAATTCCAGCTCTTTTCAGGAAATCAATCCCTAGAAGAGTTCGGTGGTTCTTAGTGGTTTTAAAAGCAAACAATTCTGTTTTAATGAAACGATCTTTTATTTGGATTTGAACTTCTGTCTTGTAAACTTCAGTTTCCCTTTCAAACCCATCAGCAAGAGTAATACTCATTTTTGTAGCCTTAAACTCTACCCCATCTTCTTTTAAAAGATTATACAATTTTGTGCTAGCAATTGTATGACTTGCTCCAGTATCAGCGCATCCCGTCCCTTTCCTTCCATTGATGGATATCTCTAGAAGAGTGTTGTACGGTTGTTTATGTTTATTTTTAAAAGAATTAAGCTTTATAGAATTGAATGTAACGCTATCTAATTTATTTACGGTGCAGGTGGGACAATTAGGTTTGATAACGCCCTCTTTCCCACGTCCATAGCAGGATAGTTGGGGAAAATCCTTGCTCTTTGCTATTCTATCAGAACGTTTCGTTCTAGAAGAATTCTCTGAATCATCTTGGCATTTTGGATATTCACTTTTCTTTGGTACCTCTGTAACACTTCTTAACTTCAGGCATCTAGCTTCTTCATAAGAATCAAATTTATCAGCTAATTCTTTTGGATCAACCAGCTCAGACCAGTGATCAATAAAATGTTCTTTGTATTCGGGAGGGGCAATTTTCTTAATTTGATCAGAAATAATTAAATTTTTAAGTTGATCAAATGAATTTATTTGCAGCTCATTTAGCCAACCTTCAAAAGAACTTTTCAAATGAAAATAACAATCTCGCCAAGTACTGCCATACTTTCGGCGGTGTTGAACAAAAATATTCCGGAATTTTTCGGCACTGATTTTAAAGCGCTTCAAAAGAATTCGTTTGACGTGTTCATAGTTATGGGCATCCTCATCAGTTTCTTGGGCTATCAACTTAGTTATGTCACTTGGAAGAAGCCCTACCAAGTAAACAACCCATTTAGAACTAGGTACTTGGAGGAATTTCAGCTGTTTTTCAAATAAATTTAAAAACAAACCGATATCATCAGTCGTTTCATTGAAACTGGGGATCAGTTTCTTTAATTCCAATTTAGGAATATCCGTGACAGAAGACGACGATTCTTCTGAATCAGAATCTGAATTTTGGGTTTGAAGTTTTAACTTTTCTAATTCGAAACCCCTTTCTTTCTCTTTTTCCTCCCTTTCTTTCTCTTTTTCATTCCTTTCTCTCTCCCTTTCTCTCTCCCTTTCTTTCTCTTTTTCCTTCCTTTCTCTCTCCCTTTCTTTTTCTTCTTTTTCACGAAATTCTTTTTCCACTCTATCAGTGATAATATTGTTAAACAATTCTTTAGTGAATTCCTCATCATAGGTATCACTTTCTATGATAGCATTCCTTAAATTAATTCTATTCAAATTTCCCTCAAGGGTAATTCCGAGTTCTTCTGCTAAGAAGATTAAATCTTGTTTTTTACCTTTAGCTAAGTAACTCATTTTCACGTTTAAATAACTTAAATAAAGCAATATTATTTTGATAAATACATATGCATTTAAATGAACTGATGTTCGTTACTTGTATCGGAATGATCACTTAGCTTAGACATTTCAACATCGGATTACTTGGTCGGCATCGACTTTATCCAGATGATGGGACCGTGTTTCGGCCCCACGTTGGGCGCCAATTTAACACAACGTTTGAATTACGAATGAAATAAATATTTGCGAAAACACTTTCATTTAATTTTGATGCTATTTACAATTACACAACAAAACAAGTCCAAAAACAATCACCAAGATATTTGCATTTCTCACTATTTTTAAGAAGTTCACGTGCGCGTGAATGAAATATTAAAGATAAAGGGTTTAGTTGTAAAGCAGCAATTTCATCTGTTACATACCTAATTTTTTTTTATTTGCTTTGACGTGACCAGCTTTCTCGAACTGAAAATCAGGACATACCAACAATAAGGGTTATTTTTGCAGATGATCAAAATATTACCAAACTGAAGAATTTCAGATTTAAGCTAAAGAATAAATTCGACTTCAGTTGCTGCTCCCCCAACCTTCCCGCAGGATGCAGTAACGTAAAAATCTGTTGGAGGGGCCACCGAAGTTGGCCACCAAAGTTAGAGGGGCCACCGAAAAAATAAGTTTCGTCACGAAACTTATTTTTTCGGTGGCCCCTCCAACTTTGAATTTTCCCGCAAGATGCATTATCTCCATTCTCCAACTCTATGATTATCTCCTTTCCTCTTTTAGTGGCTCCATCTAGAAGTGATTGATAAATTTTAAAAATTGTGAACTATATGGAGTTTCTGATGTCTTTTAAAATAAATGTGATGAATTATTATGATTTGATGATCGTATGAAACTTGAAAACATCTGTAAAATATTTTATAATAATTTAAATGCATCTTGTTTTTCTTATTATAGTTTAGTCTCTTGAAAGTACTCCATTTTCCTAAATCCCATGAAAATCAAAAATAGATTCCTTTTAAAAGAAAGTTCTTCAAAGTGAAATAATAAATCCTTTTTAAGTTCAATAATATTTGACAAATCTACTAAGGAGGGAGGCTGTCAGAAAGAAATCAGAATCTTTTTATAGAGCTACAACCCTCTGCGGTCTCTCCAAACCTCGTAAACTGGCCTTCAGACCTTCGCAATCCTCACAGAACCCAGTTTTCTGTCCTTACTAACATAAACACTCATACCAAAAATGCCTTATATGGATCAGTAGTATAGTTAAAAAAGTTTTTTTTTACATAAATTTAAACATTCCTAGTGGATTCTTTGTTTATTGTATTATTCTTTAAATGAAGAATATGTGACACAAAAGAGTGTATATGACCCATCAACAGAATGTTTACAAATTAAAATATGTTTAATAAAAAGATATTTTGGAATGCAACATGTGATTAGATTTTTTAATACAATTTCAGGAATTATAAACATCTGTTTCTCACACATGTTTTGCTTGATATACTTCCTCTACCAACACGGTGAAATAAAGACAAAGAAGAGAGACGAGCTGTAAGTAAACAACGGCAGATGGAGCTTCCGATATTTTAAGCAAACTGCTTTTATAATAATAAGATTCAGTGGCACAGCTATAGCACAGTGAATGGGCTTAGTAACGTTTTCGAATTCAGCGACACGGTCGAACGTAAAATGGGTCGTTTTATGGTTTCGTAATTTGTCTATATTCCCTTAAAAAATGGCAGCATGAGTTAGTTGGACCCATGATTGGACCTATGATTGGACCGGACCATTGCAACCTTTTTGGTTCTTTGCTTTAATTATGAGAAAAAGAAAACATTCGATGCTCAGTATCATTCCAACATGCACAAAGAAACATGCATGCTATGCATAGCCATGCTTATGGTTTGTCGGTTTGTGAATGAAAATATGACAGCTCCATGCACCTGGCAGATGCAGATGTTTTGGTTTTGTATGAATAATTTGAGTGGTTTAATCATGGATTTAATGGAGTGAACCATATAAAACGGATGTCATGGAGCGAATGAGGAGAGTTCTTAGCTTGAAAGAGTTTGCCCATGAGTTTTGAATCACCTGCATAAATCTTCCTCACTAAAACAACGCACCGTAAATTTTTATCTTAGTCAAATACACAATAAAAAGTCAATTCCATGGCTAAATAAAACGATATTTTTCACTCCAACCGAACGTAGTACTTATAATTCAAATCACAGTCGACTCCATTTTTCCATACAAAAAAGCTCTTCCCCTCACCAATAGTAAAACCCCTTTTCAACAGCTTCCTTTTTCCATGAAGAGTGAGCACATTACCATAATTGAATCCCGGATCAGACGCATTTTCATGAGCTAATGGATTTTGTATGCGGCTGTTTTTGGGCAGAGAGAACCCCCTGTGAGGGGCTGAAAGAAGAGCAAATCGAATAAATCTGCTCAACAGTGTTTCCATATACCGCAACGATATTGAAATGTATGGGAGAATGGATTCCGAGATTTGAGGTTTTTTCCCACCACGAAAATAAAGTTGTCGAGGTGAATAAGTATCACATTTTTTTTAGTTGGATAAGAAGAGGAGAGAAGTATGTTAATTTATTTTGTGTATCTATGGTGATATGAAATTTTTAAATTCCTTTGCGGGTTTCATTTAACTGTTATTGTGTTATTTTGTTCACAGTTATCCTCTTATAAAAGACGTTTAATTGATACATATATAGAAGAAGAAGAAACTTGGCATGGATTTGATGATTGTTATTACGACTTCAATCAAAGGAATATGCAATTTAGGCACAGGCAGACATGGGTGAAAAAAATTTCTAAAAAGTAAAATGTGACAACAAAACTTACAGGCACAAAAATATTTACTGTTTTTCCCAGTTAATATCCTACAATTTCTTCTTGCAATCACATTGTGTTAATTTTATAATAATCTCAAATATGTTTAATGAATAACCTTCTAGCAATTCTTAGGGTAATCTATAAATTATCTGCAATACCTTGACGCCAAAAAATTATTTTTTACTGCATTTAATTTCAAGAAAGAACTAGGCACATTAAAGAAATATAGTATTAAGAAAAGTTTCTAGGATAAACTTGTTGACGTCATTTGACGCCAACAGGATAAGTTTATTTTCTACTCGCAGAATTTTACTGTTTTAATAAATATTAAGTCTTAATAAAAGTGGGCATTGATGCTTAAATCATTTTGAAAAGTTGAACAACAAAACATGTTTTCAAATTTTATAATTTAATGCATAAAAATAGCAATTAACAAGAAACATTATTCTTACCTTTTAAAAATGTTATGAAATGTTCTCAATGTTAAAAATCTACTCCATTATGAATTTTATTTAAGTAGAATAACTTTCTTATTCTTTTAAAGGTTTTCAAAAACCATTGTTTCAATTCATTAATTGAATTTCCCCTTTGATTCTGTCGAAAAAATTTTATTCTTGAAAAGATCTATGTAAAAAAACTAGTGATACATGTTTAGAGGTTTTAGGATTTTAATTGGGCTATTTCACCAATTAAATTGAATTTTAAATCTTTAAAAATTATATAATAATAATATTAATAAAAGTATCAGAGAGGATTTAAAAAAATATATTGAAGTAAAATGTTACAACGCTTTTCAAATTATTATCTTTCATTCTAATGCATTCTAAAGAAATAACCTCATCCCATTGAGTTCACGTTCGTTATTCTTTTAATGTTTAAAATTAAAAACATAATGACAAGTAAACAAAATTTAAACCTACTCTTGAAATAAGAATCAATTTCTTAGAATCAATTTCTTCAAAACTCCAAAGCCCCCCCCCCCCAAATTTAGTACATATTTAAACAATAGGTACTCAACATTTTCCCAAAACTTCACAAAATTAAACTTTTAATTATCCTAAGAAGATAAAAGTCGATAATTCTTCTAAAATCTTTTAAAGTCAGTTTATGTCTTGTGTTTGACTTTTAAAGGAATGCTTACTGTTTGTAATACATTTTCATACATGTTTGAGTTGTTTCTATGGCAAAAAGAATTAAATTTTTTTGTTTCATTTTAACCCTATTTGGGGAAGAATCATTCATTAAATTGAATGTATTAGTTTGATGGATATGGTAAGAAATAAATACTCTTTTCAAGGTTTAGGTTTTGAGTGTGAAACTTTAAGATTATTCTTATATTATATTTAAGATTATTTACTGATTATTTTTTTTTATATTTCCAATAGATTTTTTGTTATTGAAGGTGATGGTTGATCACGTCTCCCGTGTGCACAAAATCTCAGTATTTTAAAAAAAATCCCAAAATAGCATATGTTATCTTCCTAAGGGATGGAAATTTCCTCTACAAATGCCGTTTGCAAGTTCTTTTTTACAAAGAAACTCAATCAGACATGCTTGCATTTATTTTATTCATTGTATTTAAATTGTTTCTCTCAAGTTAAATTTAATATGTAAATCTTGTATTTATTATAAAATTAATTTTATGATTTTTGTAAAAAAAGTCTTGAAATTTAGAATTTACAATTTTTGGATTTTTTTAAATTTTCTGAACCTATTAAAGTATTGATTAAAAACAAACGGAAATTTTAACTTAACATCATACACATTACTTTCTGTTTGGTTGCTTTCATAATATATATTTTCTGTTTTTATCATGTGAGATCCCATTGAAGTTAGAAATACTGAAGTAACGAAAGTATTGACTTTTTAATCAAAGTCGATGAAGCTCAATCATTAATATTTTGAAATAAAACTCCTCCTGATCTAATTTTTAAATAACGCGAACCTAAATATAAAAAAGTAGCGAGTTTGATATTCAACTCGAGATTCAATTCACTACCAAAATTCAATTCCTATAGATAACAAAAACACTATATATATTTCCTCATTCATTTTTTGACAAAAAAAAAGCGAAGAATTGAGTATTAAAAACAAACAATCGTTGTTTTCCGGGACCATCTGACATTTTTCCTTCGCCCGCCGATAACACAGCAAAAGCCACTCTCTTCGGTCCTCTCACCCACGCACCAGGCTGAGAGAGGTTGCCATTGGCGACGGCCACCATCAGCTGATACCGCCAACTTGGCGACATTCTCAGACTGACTGTGAGCTTTCTCTTCGTTACTAATCAGATCTCTAGCGAGAAAACCCTGTGGAGTTTCATTTGTTAATTCAAATCTTTTGGGATGAAGTTGCGTGGGTGGGAGAAACCCATGAGGTGTTTGCTTCTCTCTTTGTCCCCTAGGTTATGCAAGAGGACCCTTTTGAAAGGATTTTTGAAGTGTTTTTCTCTATCCGTTATTACGTCTGCAATTTCACCGATCGAGTAAACACGAGTGTTTACTACAGTGAATAAGTACGAAATTTGATGTAAACAATTTTTTTTATTAATCAATATAAGCTCGAGAGCTCATTGTGAGCTTTGGCCTCGTGCGAAAGTATTTTCCAGTTCGTCCTTCTTCCAGATATTGACTTTTTTTTTAGCTGGAGAATGGCGAAAATCTTGAGTAGGTGTTTTCTTCAGTCTTTAGATCTTTATTAAAAAAGAAGTGGTCTCAAAGATATTTCTATAAAAAAGAGACTATTGTTAAATCCTTAAAATTTAATTAACTTGTGAGAGTGAATCAATATATTTTTAAAGGATATAAATATACAGATAGAATCTCCTAAGATGTATATTCATTTAGTCTTTTCGAAAAAAAAATCAATATTGCGAACAAGGAGATGTCGTAGTTGGTAAAAAGAGATCAATTATTCATGGTGTAAAATGATATTTTTATCTGGAAATGGAATATTTTATTTACGTTTTTCGGAATTTTAGGTAAAATAAAATGTTTTAAATTTCTCTCTTTATATTAGGGCTCTTTTTAATCAAGTTTATATTTCCTTAGTGCTTTTTGTAACTATTGTTGAATATATTCCAGCTTTATAATTATTCGGGTTTTATATTAATATTCTTATTTTTTTTTTCGAAAGTGATATTGTTTACTGGATATTAATTTTTCAAATTGCTATAGATGTATTGTGAGTTGCTTGTTAAATTGTTAAATGAAGAACTATGCCCCCAAAAATGTACAATAGGTCAGAAGAAGATACATAAATAGAAAAACTATATTTATTAAATAAATTTAATTATCTATAAAATCCCACTTGAATCATTTCAAACGCCTCAAATAGGTATCCTTTACTATAGGAGTTAAGATCAAATATTAAAATTATTATTGAATATAAGAGTAAAAAAAATAAATAAAATTGTGTAAAATAATTTCTTTATTTGCTATCAAGGGAAAGTACAACGGATATATAATATATTTTCAATTAATCAGGTTTAGTGATGAGAATTTCTGCTAAGTTGATAAAAAATGCGAAGGGATACAAATTAAATGCATCCCTAATAGAAATTGAATAAAATATATTCTTAGAATGATTAAAACACTTGCAAGATAAAAACAACTTCCATTTATCTTGTAAGTGTTTTAAACATTCTAAGGCTATATTTTATTCAATTCCTATTTCTATGAACAATTAGAATGCAATTGTTTTTGCTTATACTGAAGATAGCCCATAAGTCTCAGGTGCTCCTAAATAAACCATTGTATAATAAGATTACTAAATTTTACAGTGAATAATTTGGTTTTTTTTATTATGCCGTGTTATAAATAAATCGATCTTCAATCTGTCAAAATACTTGATATTAATATTTTCTCGTGGTGTCTTCTTTACTTGAAATCATTTCATTTAAACGTAAAAGATGAATTTTATTTGTATCCCTTTTTCGCATTTTTTTCACCTTAGTGGAAACTTTTACTCACTTATTGATTACAAATAGATTGTTCTTTCCTTTGATACCAAATACAGAAATTATTTTACGAAATTTCCTTTTTTTTTTTGCTTCTATAATCTTCATTTTAAAAAAAAATCCACTTGATTTTTTTTCTGTTAGGTAAATTACTCTTTCATGAAACGAAATATACTTTTGTGAAAATTTCATAATCCTCCAATAACACATAACAATTCAAATACTACATAAGTTATACTTATTTACAAAATCTAACTATAAAAAAATAGAGTACAAGTTACCTTAATCCCAAATTTTCCTTTAAAATGTAGTCTTGCTCCAACTTACTTTTTAGTTTCACAATTTGTGAGGTTTGCAATTCAATTCCAGAAAAACCTAATCAAAATATTTTTCAGTAAAGTGAAATAATCATGAAAAATTATACTTTTTACACGCAAATGATATCTCTTTATTCTATTTACAAAAATTAAAAGAAAGAAAGAGAGAGTCTACAAGGGGTATCTAATACAAAATCTCTTCGTACAAGTTCCTCTCCTATCGGAAGGAACTTGGATTTAGTTTGAAAAGGAGCGCACTTCTACTGAGAGTGAGTCCCGATAAAGTAGATCAGGAAAGAGATAGGAGCAGAGCTTTGAATGAAAAGAAGCGTCACAATGCGTCGCCTTCCTCTTGCGAAGTTCCGGAGCGTAGTTCAATATCACTCGAAGGAAATTCATAGTCTTCCTTCATTTACATCGAGGGAAATATATTTTGTAGAGTGATATATTTGTGAAAATATAATTCATTGGGTTTCATCAGCTGCTGTTTTTAGTATTTGTTTATGGATTAGTTTGTGTGGTTCTTTTCAACAGTTTTGAATAAAAAGATGTTGAGCATTGAACGCTTGGCTTATCTAAAATAATTTGTGGAATAAAAGATTGTGCTATTAGTTTATGTTCAGTTGAAACCAAATATTTTATATATTTCGCATTTACGTACTACCTAAAAATTTTACATTTAAATCAGTTTCTGTCATGCTCTTATGTTATAACATATTAGGTCATTGTATTGTCTAAAAAAGTTTTTAATAAACAATATTCTATGTAATACCTATAACATTTTCTTTCAAAATCTAAGTAAATAAACCAGTTACACAAAGCCACTAAACATAATTTTAGTTTTTTTTAACTCCACTTACTTAATTATTATGTACCGTATTTATTTTAAAATATTAAAATAATGAAAGTAAAGTATTACTTTGGTTAGTGAGTGGAATTTCCTTTTCTAAAGCTTTTCGCTGTTAAAACTCTCACAGCAAAAAAAAAAAAAACATTTAAGGCTATTAACAATTTCTTACTTTAACCATTTCATCTTGAAAAGCATTTGATCTTATATCTTACCAAGAACGGATTCAACTCATTAACTTTTATTCAGTCCGTACATAACTCTCAATAAAACACAGTCTCGCAGGGAAACCCACAAACTCCTACATCATTCCAATAGCGTAGAACCTTTATTTCCCTATTAGTACATAGTACTAAGGGCCCCGAAAACATTCCTAACTAATCACCTCTCTATTTGTCTGAAAATAGATCATTTTCAGTGAAGGACAGACTTTCCCCGGCGTCCCCTAAATGTTCGAAATTGATTGCATTTCGCTCCATTCCGAATGAAACAGTGGGAAGAGACTCCTCTTCTCGAATGTCTGCGCACTGCTTAATTAGTTTGCTTGCGAATTCCCATGGGGATCCAATTACAGTTGTATATAGCAACAAAGTGCAGTTGCACTTTAGTGACAATATCGGTTGTGAAAGTTGCATTTAAGAATTAGAAGGGAAATGTTGTGGGGATATTTTTTTCCTTAACATCGAATATATTTTTTGTTATCGGTACAAATTTATTTTAAATATTAATATCTGTAATTAAAACTGTCCAACTAAGCTAACAAATGGGTTGTATGAGTATAAATAAACATTTGACTAAATTACTATTGAGATTAAAAGCAGAAAATTCACAATTACTTTTGCGTATGATCAAAGTACGTGTAAGTGAAGCTATCTTACTCTGAAATTTCAAGACCTATATTGCCTAATATTTTCATATTTCAGTCATAAAATATGTATGGAATCAATGCCGTATTTAAACAATTGTAACAGTTATAACGTATTTCTTTTTGTTTCCTCATAAGAATTCGTGATTTATAACTTTGTAAAATAAAAGGTGAATTTGAAGGTAACTAACGAATTTTATTTAATTATTTTATGCATTGTATTATACTTAATAAGTTAAGTAATCTCTGACGTTAAACTGTGTAATATTTTTCTTAATTTCTTCTATGGAGCAATTGATGATCGTAAAAATATTTATAAGATTTAATTTTACTAAATATAAATAATTTTGTTAAGTAAAATAGAAAAGTGTCATTATGGGGCTGACTTTTCCTACAAAATTACTTTTCTCATGATTTTGCCCGCCGTCGTTTTACATCAAGTTAAATTTATTTTATGGAGATGCATTAATGTTAAGTTAAAACAACTCTTCATAATTACAGTTAAATAATATTTTAGTACATTTGCTTTATGAATCTAATGAAAATTTTCTTAGAATGTAGTTTTAAAAGTTTTTTTTTGTGTATTGCATTTATACCTTAGAAATGAAACGCACAGCAACTTTTCAATTGTCCAGAAGCTCCAATTGTCGTGACAATAATATCGGGAAAAACGTTCTTTGAGTTCCTCTGAATTTCTTAATTTTATTTGTCTTTTAAAATTCACAGTTGAATGACCCAATCAGAAAACAATGGGAAAATTTAATTACGAAGGAAAGTGGAGTTCGGATTTTAGGAAGCTGAATTTTAATGGGAAATCTGTTTGTTTTACATGGGAGAGTAATTAGAATTTCTCTAACAAAAAAAACTGTGACTATTCCCTTTTAACTACTATTTCGACTCACTTTATTTAACTAATGGTTAATGCGTCTTGGAAATCTTTAGTTTTTAATCTGTTATTCCCAGAAAGTAATCGACTTTTAGCAAAATTTAAGTACTTCAAAGCTCCCTTAAAAGAACATTTTATTCTAATGTTTTAAGGTTAAGAAGTAATCTTCTAATTATTAATTACATAAAAATTGTAGATTAAATTTTAAGCAGTTTTTTTTAATTTTGGAAGAGTAGAAAATATGTAACATATATTTTCTTTTTAAAAAAACTTCCTTCTTTAAAAAATCCCATCTTGATTATATAAATCTTGCAATTCGCAAAAAGACAATATTAGTGAAAATTAATATGCATTGTATGACTTCACTCATTAAGTGAAAATATTGAGAATAATTTTGTTGTCTTTGTTGCGACATTTGTCGAATAAATAAAAGAGAGATGATTAACTGGACTCTTAATTTGTAAATAACTCTTTTTTATAGACTTCAAAAAGGAGGAGGTTATCAATTCGTCGAATATAAATGTTGAATCTTTGCCAGGCCCTTTTGGTATGTTCTACTGGACCGATTTGGACGCGGTTTGATGCATTAGATTAGAATTGTTTTCAAGTTAGTCCCATTTAAATTTAAACGCCCTCTAGCAGATACCAGAGGAGTTATGATAAATAAATCAAAATCTTGTGGCGAGCTTACTCACAACTATAAGAGTCAGATTATTGAAACGGGGAATAAATACCGACTGAACCTTACAAAACTCTGAAGTAAAGAATCTGTTTCTTAAAAAAAAAACTTCATTTAAACGACGCCGAAGGCGTCGTGGGTCGGGCGGATAAAATTTTTTTCTTTTGGCATAAAATTTCTGGAGCCACAGGCGACTTGATATAAAAAGAATGAAATAAATTAATTTTTAACAAAAAGAGACCGACTTCAAAAATGCGCCTAAAAGTGAGAAATAATTTTTATCCAAAAAACAACAATACTACTTTTTAACATAATTTTTGAAGTCGAAACACTTTCACAATAAGTGACGAAACCACATGTTTGATAGTAATTCTAAATACAATACATATTACTAGTAGAGAGGTCCTAACTGCACTCTTTTCGTCATGTCATTCGTCATTCGTCAAACAGAAAATAATATATTGTGCCTTTAATTGTAAATCTTCTTTTATCTTATGTTATATGCTAATAACGTGTTCTTTTTTTAATGTTAGCGAGGAATGTTAATTTATTGTGAAAGTGTTTCGACTTCAAAAATCGATTCGACTTCAAAAATTATGTTAAAAAGTAGTATTGTTGTTTTTTGGATAAAAGTTATTTCTCACTTTTAGGCGCATTTTTGAAGTCGGTCTCTTTTTTTGTTAAAAATTAATTTTTTAAATATTATGTTTTTAAGTTAATAGCAATATCATTATTCTTAAAAAAAAATTAATAGTAAAGGTTTTTATGAGTAATTTGTAGCAAGTTTATTCACCTTTCTAACAGTCAGATTAATCAACTAGACTAGAGTATAAATATCGATTGAAGCGAATACAACTTCGGCGTATACTTTTGAGTCGTAGGACATTTTGGATGGGTATCCCCCGTACAAAGTTAATAAATTTGTTGCATTCAAAATTTAGAGTAATTCGTGAAGTTCTTTAAAATCTTATTCATTAGGGGAAAAAATTAACTTTTCATTTACTAAAATAAACTTACTGCAGATATAATATGAACAGATAATTGAATCTATCGCTCTAAAAAGAATATCTATTATTTCTTCCGAAACTAAATATATTTTTTAGAAATTTTAAGCTGAATAAGGTTTTTATGCGAATATAACTTTTTTCTCGGTTTATGACTTTAAGGCAAATTATGATGATTAGAGTATCAAAAAACTTCATTTCTATAACAAACACTACCTAATTTAGAGAAACTATTTTAAAAATTAACTTCACAAAAAAAATTCATAAATTACATCAAAATAGTTATAAAATTCTCTGATAAAGCTAGGGATTCTCTTATGACGATGTATTAAAGATTCCCGACTCTCTCGATTGCCAATAGAGTGATCAATACCCAATCTTGGCAACCTTATTGGCAGAACTGTCGCCAGGTGCTTTGTTGTCAATCGGAAGCAGTGATCCCCACGCATGCTCCGTTGTTTCTCCTCCGACCATACGGTGACAGAGCGGGTTTTAATCTCAGGTGGGACGCTTTCGAAATTAAAACCCAAACTTTTTAAATCACGTGGCCGAGGTATCCGGGTCCGGAACACCTAAGCTCGTGTCTTTCATCGACTTTCTGGAGTTCTCCCGTTTTTACCCGGGCTTGGAATCAAAGAGGAATCGGCGAAGCGGCACTTGTGGCACAACAGCTGTTTAAGCGCAAGTGGATTTTGCTTGGGTTTTTTTTTTACGTTCGCCGCTTTTTTTTTATCGGTGATCTGGTGGACACAGACTAATACCGATACACTGCTTTATTCCTTTTTTGTTGAGAATCTGGATGTTTGAGGTAAGTTTGTTTTGTTAATTGCTTTGGGTTGAGGTGTTAGAGAGAGCCGGCCTCTTAAGAAACTTTTCTATCAGCTGTCAATCAAACTTCTTAAAACAAACTTTTGATGTTGTATTCATTAAGTTTATTAAGTAAGAAAGGATTTATACTTTTGTAATAAAATATTTTTACGGTAAAAATTATATAACATGGTTGTTTTGCAAAATAACTTCATATTACTGAATGCTTTTACCTTTATGAAAACCTATCATTAATGTATTTCATTACTACTGAACAACATGATACTTATGTAAAAAATTACGATTCTATTTTAGTATACATTTGATCAAAAACTAGGGGAAATGAAGAACATATGTTTAGAGTTCCTTTATTAAAAGGAATGTATTAGCTAAATTATTACGTGAACATTTTTTAGAAGGTCGTAATTAAAAAATGAAAATATGAAATTTAATAGCTTAAAGTTGTTCATTTTGCAAAAAAAGTTTAGTAATTAAGTTTCTTAATTTTATGATCTTTCATACTTTCTTATCATAAAGCAAGCATCGTTCATTGATGTATTCAAAAACCCATGTAAATTAGCAATTAGGGTATTTAAGATGTTTTTTTCCACTTTAGCTATTCTTTTGTTGAAATTTATTCTAAACCATTGATATTTTACATGTAAACAATGATTAATTAATTAAATTTTTGAGTTTAATTATGTATTTTTGGATAAAAATATTTTTACTACACAGGGCTTCTAAAAACCTTTTAGTGAAGAAATAAAAAATCTTCCGAAGTTTACAATGGGTTTTTGATTTTTTAAAAATCTTATAATTGAAACCATCTTGCCACTTTCCTTGGAAAAACTGGGCAGCTGGGTTGCCCTTTTTTCCAAGTAATGTTCCTGGAAAATAACAGGAACGTTACAGTAAAATCAATCAAAGATAATACCAGTATACCAGTATTTTACGGCAATGTTCCTGTTATTTTCCAGGAACGTTACTTGGAGAAAAAGGGGAACTCAGCTGCCCAGTTCTTCCTTGAAACGTTCCAGGATTTTTTTTACAGTGAATGATTAAAATTGCATATAGGAAATTTATTATATTATTTTAAATTTTTAATTATTTCTAAAATGACAATTCACTAGAATTTAAAACTTGATACATTTCTAACGAATAAATTGTTAAAGAAAACTTAAGTGTCATTTGAATAATTTTAAATTGAAAATATACCTATCAAAATCTTTCAACAAAAACCAAATGAATTAAAAGCGAAGAAAATTGAAAAACTGTTAAAAAAATCATTTCTTTATCACCTATCAAAGGTTAAAATTCTAATCATATGATAATCTCTGAAAAGTATCCCATCTTATCTTGAGCAGTGATTTTATCTCGTTCTTTTAAGAAAATAAATCATATTCAATATTAATGTAGTTAATGTTCTTAAAACAGAAAAATGATTGTAATATGCTAGTTTTTATCGTATAATATGAGTAAAAGATGTTATCAGTTTTCTTAATATTACTTTTTTAGCTTCTAAAAAAAGACAGATAGCCGTATCTAAATCATATTTCATTAATACATCATGAATTATTAATTAAAATCAATTATCAAAACATTTACATAATTTGTATTTCATTTTCAGTACAAAATTTCTGAATCCTTTTAGTAATCTATTTACTTTATTGAGTTCTAAGTATTTTAAATGCAGTTTTATGTTCCTACAATCTGTTAACGTTTCTCTATTTTATATTCAAATTATTTTTTAGTTTCTACTTTTAAAATCTAAAACTTAAACTTCGAATCAGTATAAATATAATATTTTCTCTCAAGATATACTTATGAAAAATCATAGGACCATGAAACATTTTAAAGGTTTTAAAGGTTCTAAATTGAATTATATCTTCTGTTTTAGTTCTGTTGAATTAAATTTCAATTAACATTGACGAAGTGAATCTATATACTTCGCACTTCTTTGAAGCATTTGATTTTATTTTAAATCGTTATCCAGCTTACTGCCAAACGCGCTAACATCATCTCTGAAAAAATTTAAATGCATTTCTATACATATTTATTGAAAACCATCTTCGATCTAGCCTAAATTATAAAGTTCCAAATCATGATTTAATCCCAAACTAATTTTTAATCTCTGATCTATAAAAAAATCTACATTTTCTAAAAAAAAATGTTTCAATTCGAAATCTCAAAAATATCTTTTATTTCTAATTAACATACCTACATCTATGAAAATTATCTCATATTAAAATTCGTGTTTATAAATCTCCTCAAAATACACAGATAAACCTCCATAAGATTTATCAATTCTATCTGACATAAATCAGATAAAAACCTCCTGAATTCAGAAGTACATAACCTCCCTAAACTTATCCCTTCAGACTCCGTGAGTCTCGGGTTATCAGCAAACGGCAAGCCACAGGTATCAGTCGATTATTGTTTGAGTTCGGGAGAGACCCCTTTCCACCTGCTTGTCTCTGCATACGTTAGAGCAGGTGGTATTTCTCCGGATTCTGTCTCCATGCCAGATCATGGCAATGATCTTGGCAAAGGAAGGGGAAATGGGCTTTTGACGTTTTGCGATTGACGTGTTCTCTGAACGGATATTGTATATCGACGTTTCCGAAGATTGTTTTTAATGATTTATAGGACTATTTAGGAATTACGTCCCACAGTTTTATAGGATTTTATATCAATTTATCACCCAATGTCGCAAGTGGTTCCATTTCAATAATATCTCCTTCTCCCCGTTGCGATATGACACTTTGAAACTAAAATTGAAAAAAGGGAATAAGTCCATAAACCAAGTTTTGAGAAAATCGAGAAAAAAAATGTATATGTGACGGGATTTTCGTTGCATAACTACCAAATTTTTACTGGAAACTCAGAACCCTATTTAGAATTCAGAATAATCATCGAAAAAATATAAGTATATTCATAAATATTTTACAGTTGAAAAAATATTTGGTGGACTTATAAGTCCACCAAATTTTTTCAGGAAAAAAAGGGAGAAAAGGGAATATATTTCCTTTTTCAAACATACGAAAATTCGGTTTCATTATACAATAGGGTGCCACTTGTTTTTTTGTTTGTTATACTGGATAGTGGATTATAATGGGCCAACAATAGCGGCCAACAATAGTGGCACCCTGTTGTATAATAGCACCGAAAATTCCAGTTGAAGAAAAATATTAAAAACCAATTTAATTGACAATTAAATAATTTTTCAATATAAAGTGAAAAATAGAAAAAATAAGACAAAGAAAATTAAAAATTGTTGTGAAACATTAAAGCATTATTATTACATTAAGGGAGTATCAATGGAGCCAGTGAATATCAATGGAGTCAGACATTTACTGGATAAAATACAGGAAAAACTTATTTAATAAAATACAGGGTGTTTCAACAAGTCCGCCCAGATTTTGCACAAAAAAAAATCTTCGCGAGGAGTACATAAACAATGCCCAGTAACTATACCTCTGCGACGAACATTTTTTCAAAAAACAGTGACGTCATGTCTAATAAAAACTTTACCATTTCATTCCACATTTCCACAGCGCAGGTATGCATGCACAGGGGACATTTTAAAATCATATTCTGTGATAAAGTAACCTTTTTCGCGTTTCCCATAAACTTATTTTACCGTAAACCGGATTATATACATTTTTCTCTAACAATTTTCTTGGAAACTATATAGTATACGTCGTAGAGGTATAATTCTTTGAGCATTTTTATGTACTCCACGCAAGATATCTGAGTGCGCAGAGCTTGTACGTTCTTGTTGGAACACCCTGTATAACTCTTTTATTACTGTATTAAACTTAGCAGTGGAAGAAATGCTTTAAATTCATACAAAAAAAAACACAGTTTAACCTTGTGTCACACATACAGGATCTCTTCCTCACAGGATAGAGGATTTCCTCTATATATGTGTGAAGTAATTTGTACCTACATTGCCTTTTTGAGCTTTTTATAATTAATATCCTATTTTGAAATAAGTTTATCATTTTCTTTTTGTAGAGATTTTTAGTAAACTCAATTATTAAAAGTTATTAGTTTTTTTATTGAGAGTTTTTAATTATGCAAAACCTTTTTTAATTTCGATTTTAATCTTTTTTAACTTTGAAGAATGCATTTTAGGTTTTTAAACTGTAAAAAACAACGTAGATTTTACTGATTACAAATTTAATGAAGTATTTTTCAGAACTACTAAAACCTATTTCTAAATAATGAATAATTCATTTGTTTATTTTAAATCCATAAAATATTTGTTAAAATAGTAAATTCCACTTTAACTTTTGTTACTAATGGTTTTTAGAGAAAAAGATAAGCAACTCCTTTACATTTTAAAACATATTCTCCTGGAAAAAAAATAATGTAAACTGTTAAATTCCGTTTTCAATTTAGCTGCTTTAAAATTTAAAAGAATTTTAAATTGCTGTTAAGTCTTGATAACATTACTACCTTAAGCATATTTGGACAGTTGTAAAGAAGTAATCATGTGTCGCAACATATTTTTCAATCTTTCTGCAATTAACTGAGAAAAAATTATAATGAAATTTAAATATTAACACTGGTAAAAGAGGCAAATTTCAGTAAAAATAGCTTTTACTTGCATTTTAAAATAATCCTTTTAGTAATTATCTTAACTATCATAATTTAATTGACGTTGGTTTAAGACCATTTTCCAATTACTAAGTATGACTAACGTCGTTACTCGTTATGTTCACTCTGAGTTCTGAAAGATCAAAGAGATAGTCTAAAATTTAAAACACCGAATCGATTCTATAACTAATGAACTTTTAAAGTTTGAGAAATGCATTTCTTCATAAAAACTAGCAAGTGTTAGGTGTAATACATTTGGGCACTTTATCCTCTAATTTATTTTCACATGAGTTTATCACATCACACATTCTTAAGAGACTCTAACCGACATATAAAATACTAACAAAAAAGTATAATACAACTCTTTGTATAACCCCACCACCCACTATTAATTACTTTGGACTTCTTAAAAAGGCGACAGTTGATTAGTAAAAGCACTGTTTAACCCCGTATCAGTAAGTTATTCTCGCTAGCGAGGTAGTCATAGCAACCGGAATTCTGCGTCACAGAACTCAGGGAAGTGACAATAGCTTTTTGCTACCAGTTTTCTATCATCAAGTCTCAGTTTGTAATTAGAGGAGAAACTTGTTAGCACGCGACTTGGGAAAGTGAGTGGGCGTTTTAACAATCCGCATTTGTTTTGGTTCTCCAGGGAACGTTTAAATGTGAGAAATTCGTGCTTTAGGCGTTTAATATTCATGTAATACATAAATCGGGAAATATTTATAAATTGCCTTCGTATTGAAATTTTCGGGACTTGTTATGTTTTCCAGTAAATGGAATGGATTAAATACTCGTGTAAGGTTGTATGTATGAACTTAGAAAAAAATATTTTTTTAACCTTACAGTTTATTTAATGTTTGGGGCTTATTAATTATTAATACTGCATTGAATTACTTAGATTATCATTATAATATGTTTGAATACTGTATTTCTAAACCTGTTTTGTAAAACATATAAAACACTTTTAAGAATTTATTAAAATCAAACAACTTTACCTAGCTAAAATAATTAAAATAGTTTTCAAATATGCCGGCTTTAATTAAACCGCATTTTTAATGAAGCAGACTAAAAATCATTCTAAATTTCAAAAAAAAAAAAAAAAAAAACCCAGGTGTTGACCAAAAAAAGAGTTTATTTATACTAAAACATATCATTACATATTCTCTCTTTATTACGCATCATTTGCAGAGATTGTTTCAATTGGCGCGGTTTAAATTGAAGTCGCTTTAATTACTTCTTTTTAGTTACTTTAAAAAAATTCTATACAGTGTGTCATAATAAATGTAAAAACACGGTACAAATCAAGCTATCAATATTAGGATGTCATAGTATCTATGTAAAAACATGGTGCAATATTTCATAATATTAAAATACTGGCTGAACTCCGCTGATTTTGTTCATTAGCAATTTTATCACCGTCTGAAGGCAATGATCATGATTTATTTCTTGCCGATCTGAGAAGAATTATGTTATCATTTCATTCCCTTTCGATGGTGTCCTCTTCAAGTAAACTTTTTACAAAAAATTAGTAATGAAAATAAAATAATAAAATAACATTTAAATTTAGTAACTTCTTTAAAACTAATTACATTTCAGAAGCTTCTCTTAAATTCTTTTAAAATGAAATATTCTTTCTTTTTAAAATAAAATTCTTAAATAAATTTTAAAAAATAATATTAAAAAAATATTATTTTAATAATAAAATGTGATTAATGATGTTTTATTTTCTTGCGTCCTAATTTAAAATAAATAATGCCCTATTAGAAAAGAAACTTCAAACGTTTTAATTTATGGATTTTTATTGAATGTTTATTTCGTAAGATGATATAGTCCAATACAATTCCATTTTACTACCATTTAAAATACTCTTTTTGAGATTATCTACCTACATATGTTTTTATGATCTTTTCTATGTATTATTCGTCGCTGAGTCAATATATACTTGCAGTCTTAAAGATATTCGTGGGGTTTCAGTTTTGAATAAGACTGACTGTTATTGACGTTTAAAATAATGCTTTACACATCATAGCTGAGTAATTTTTTAAGAAAACGCTTTATTTTCATTTTGTTCAGCACGGTAAATACGGTGTATTAACTTTTTTCGGTCGATCCTTAAATGTTCAATATAACCTTCACTTTTAAATATTTTTTTCTGTAGTACGCTGCAATTTGGTTTTAAAAAATACATAGAATTTACTATGGTGTTACTAAAAATTTTCATACTGAAAGTTCAGCATTTTTGTTGCATTTTTTTCAAGTATCGCTTAAAAATGTAATAATATGTAAATGTTTAATGTATTCTAGGATAAATTTTATGGTTGTGGAGCTGTAACTATAGATCATTTATGACCTTCTTTATATTGGATAGTGTTAGGTTTTTCCTCGGAATAATCCCATAGGGAATCTATAGTTTTCTTAAAGGGCAATGCATTATTACCTGGGTGATTTATTTTTTATCTCTAAATCTCAATTTCAAAACTATTTTAAGTTTTTATAGTTTAAATCCTTAAATAACATCCTTAAATTAAAAAGTCATAACAAAATTATATTAAAATAATTTTAAGATTGATACGACTAATGAAAAAAATCATTATGTTTACCTCGCTATTAACAAAGTAACAAAATATATTTTTCAAGAATTTGGTCATAACACGGTGTTTAACAAGTTAAATTTTCGACAGGGGACGATACTACGATGTTATAAGGTTCAACCCTCCGCCCCAAAACTTTTATAATTTATGTACAAATATGTTATATGTTTATAATATGTTATAAAATATGTTATGTTCTGAATATAGATAATATTCCGAATAGAACAGAAGTCAAAAATGGGCTAAAACACAATTTTTAAGAGTACCTAATCTTTAAAAAAAAATATCTGAGAGAGAACTTTGCCTCCCGAAACAAAAGCCTAATTACGGACCTTATTTTCTATGTTCTCTTGCAGCCCCAGCGTCCGGTGATGGCATGAAGTGGCTCCGCTGCTGCTATTGCTGCTGTTGCTGGGTCCCCAAGGCCGAGAAACTGACCTCTCTGGACGACGCCAGCTCCCTCATCCATGACCCCTCTGAGCCCGAGGACCCCAGGGCCTTCTACGTCCCCAGGAGGCATTCCTCCTTCAACACGAGTGAGTCAACTCTATCAAGATTATTGGGATTTTCACAAAATGTGCATTTTACCATCTTGAATCATCACCTTTCAGCATGTTTACACATAACTGCATGATTGATTATTGAATTTTTTAAATTAACAAATTAGTACTAGAGTTTATTATAGTATTTTAACAGTCTCCATTAATTAAAAAAAATGAAGAAAAAAAAAGGACATAGGGGAATGGAGGGTAAGAGTAAGCATAAAAATTATTTTAGGCTACAAAATTGAGAATTAAAAAGCCATAGCCTCAAAAATTTACTGAACATAAGTTTATTTAATCACAAATCTGTGGTAACAAAAAAAAAGAAAGTCTTAACTTTATCGAAAATATGCTAAAAATCACAAAGAAACTAAAAAATTGAATGGTACTTTTACCCGACGTGGCGTGGAACCCAAAAAATGACAAAATATATATCTTCGTGCTATACCTTACCCAGTGGTTGGACAGACAGTTCCTATTTGTTTATTTTGTCCTATTGATTCCTATTTTGTTTAACATAATACAGGTTTGAATGTAATCGTTTACTGTAGTGTGAGGCTTTCTAATATAAGTATGATCTAATGTATTTTTCTGTTTATTTCATTTTCCTTAAACTTACCCTTTTTAAATTCGAGTAATTTTATCAAAATAAAAAATATAAGGTGATAATTACCAGTTTATTAAATAAAGTAAAAATGGCGTTAACTCCAAACATAGGTTGTAGCAATAGTTGAAAATTTCTTTCCCAGTTTATTATTAAGAAAGTTTTTATAATTTTCATTTGTTTTACAATTCATTTTTAGAAGAGTATTAAGTTTTACCACAACTATCTGTTTATGTACCGTCATTTGGTCATAACGCAGCTGAGTACAAGTAACTCTTAGTCATCATTATATTTACTCGTCTGAGCGTGCACAAATGGGTTCATCAAAAGAGGAACTATAACTTCTTTAGCATTATACATATCTTAGTTTTATTCAATACAGACTTCATGGAATATTTTCCTCTGATTCATCACTTTCAAAAGGGACTAAGGACCGACTAAGGGGAATTTTCGTATGTGGTGCATTTTTATCTAGTTAAAGTAAATCTCTCCTTTAAATTACCTCGCTGCTATTTTTAATACTTAGATAATAACATTTTAACTTAACTCTTTATCCCTAGAGCAATATGACGTAACTTGGATCTTGGGCCATAAAACCACAACCAAACCAAATTAACTGTTTATCCCTGGAGGATATTTAAAATATATGAAAGACATATTTAATATTAATACAAGTAATAAATTCATGTATCAAATTTTGAGTGTCTACTGTTTGTGTAGCATAAAAATTTATGTACCTCATTATTTAGAACGAAAAAACACGACGTTATTAAATTCTTGGGTATGTTTTAATATATTTATTTATTTGAATATAAAATATTTTTTTCTAGAGATATATTTTTCTAGAGATATAATTTTTTATAGAGATAACAAAATATACAAATGTTCAAACCCTTTATAATATCACTGCAACTTTTATCTCTGACTAATGCATTTTTATCTTGTATATTCCTCTTCTCTCTAAATAACGTTTTGATAAGAGAAATGATAGATTAATCCAAGCAAGGTCAGGATTATCGGCTTACCAATCGGATTCATCCACTAATCCCGACTTTTCCAGCTTACAGAAACAAACTTAAATGGACGGTGGTGTTCCTTTTTTATGACGAGTAATATCCAACCTCTGACGTTATATTATTGAATTATTTCTGTCAGACTTGTAGTTGTTTAAATGTATCATATATCAATGGAATAAATTAATAGTCCTAAGGAATAGAACAAAATTTTGACAAATATATTTAGCAACATCCTTGGAGGCTTTTTAAATGTAACCTACTGGTTTCAAAAGTTCGGATTCTTGTAATATAATTCATTGGAAAATTTTAGAGAATTTTTTGGGCTATCAATAATTTTCATCAACGATTAATTTTATAAAATTCAAGTGTTAATGAATAAAATAATTTTCTCTCTTAAACAAAATTTGGAACTATGTAGTATTTTCTGCATTTTCAGAAAATCTAAAACCCACATTCTGGTTTATTTTTAATTAGATAACCTATAAAAAGTATATTGGTATAAGATATTCTTTACCATTTTAACATCCTAATTTTTTTTACTGTGATGGATCTTCTTCAACAAAATCTTAAGAGTGATAACATTTAAAAGAAAGGAGCACTTATAAAGATTACTTTTTCACTGACCATTCATAATTACATTTTTAAACTACGCAAACCTGCATCACTTGTTAACATTTGGAGTTTCACTATGAGCATTTATCCACTGCAAAAAAATAGTTGATTGTGTATGGTATGATATATTAAATCGTTATATCGATTATTTGATACCTTCCTTAAATCTTTACAAATGATTACATTAAACATTCCCTAAACCGTAAAACTTGTTTCAGGCTCATACAATGCTGTGTCCAGTCAACCGGGTCGTTGCCAATCGGACAGTGGATCGTCTACGGAGGACGAAGAGTCTGCCCCTCTAGAACAAAGAGGGCGCTGTTGGTCGGCAGTACCCGCCACCAGCGCAACCACGGACGTAGCAGCGCTCAACCACTGCCTCCACAACAACAAGTGAGTAAGGGTCTTATGGTTCTAAGTAAGAAATATATTTTAACTTCTGTTTTTGGTTGATAGATAGTTAGTATCGAAAGTTAAAATTAATTTCGTTTGCATGTTAGGGACTTGTTTTCAGAGGTACTTGTTTCATTTCCAAATTACATTTTGACTAGTTAGGATAAAGAAGTGCCTTCAGTACTTCTCCTGCATGTCTTTGGTCCACAGGTGCCCACTGAGTAATGCGATGTACTGATGTTGCACGGCATGTATCTCGGGCAATTACCTCAATTATAAGGACCGCCCTGCCTTTGGAACAAAAAATTCCATTCTAAATATGACAATCATGAAGTTTAAAGGTAAAAATTAATTAAAATACTTGGGAAACTATTTATTGATCACATTTTGAACATTATCATCATTGAAAACAAAACAAACATGCATTTATTTATTTACAAACAATGGAAATTTTAGTTATTTTTTTTCCAACTTCAATTTATTAGTTTTGGAAGATTTGTTCTAATTAGAGTCTTACAAAATATAAAATTTCAAAATGGCATATTCCCAGTCTAATTCATTGCTTGATAAATAAAGTTTACTAAAGAAAGTAAAAAACTAGTTTTTCTTCTTCTTAGAACTCCAGAGCCGCGGTCCCCTCTCGCGTTCGACCGACACCACCTGAGTGACATCCGGGAGAATGAGTCTCTCGACCGGGTGGAGGAGTGCGGGTCCACACCTAGTGACGACGTATGCGGGTACCTGCACTTTTCCACTGCTCACGACGACCAGGAACAGAAGTAAGAGAACCATCTTCTATCATATTATCATACAAATAAGAACCCAAAAAGATATATGTTTTGTAAAATTCAAAATTTAAGAGTTCATTTCTTCCCACATTATGTATTTCTTAAACATATATTAATTTAATAAATGTAAATTGCATACAGAAAAAAACAAACAAAAAAATGAAAATTATAAAAATATCATAAACATCAAAACTTATACAATTTTTTTATAGTGTCATTTCAAGTATTTGAAAAAATGAATACGTAGGGTTATGAAGGGCTAATTACAAATATCCAAACCACTTCAGTAAAAAATTATTCACCCCATTTGGCTCCTATCAATTCAGTTGTTTGGATGTACCGTAAAATTAAGCGAGTCTGGCGATCAAAAGTATTGGTCACCGAGGTGAATATTTGGAAGAAACTAGAAGTTAACTCGCATTCTAGATAAGGCCTTCAGTTCAAAACAGCATATTTTCCCTTATTTGAAGACCACACATCAAAAGAGAGCGAAGATTCAAAAGTTAGAAAGGATTCAATCTAAGTGTCATTGTCAACAACCCATAAAACCTGATAGTTCCTCATCTATTAATGATAGTTCATACAAAACCCAAAAGATTACCTGACATGTGTTACTCATCATAAAGAAAATAAATTCTAATATAATTTAATATTGGAGAGTAAAATTTTTGGTTTATAGCTTGTTTTTGTAGTCTTAAATTATGTGATTTGTCTTATCTTCAGTTACACGATTTATTTTACTTATGCATACTTATATGTGCGTTATTCCTATTCCAGATTGACAGTTTTTGTAGAAAAAGTGACTGATTTACCAAAAAAGTCCACTGTCAATTCGGAACATCAACTGTACAGCACGTATGTTCGACTTAGCATATCTTCATCAAGGAAACATTTCCTACTGACGAGAACGGTCAAACATTCCCTCAACCCTGTGTACAAAGAAGAGCATACTTTTCAAACTAACAGGTTGGAATCAATATGAGAGAGAGATTCAATTCCGTTAATACCGCTAAATAATAATAATCCGATAAATACCACTAAGCTGTTTTTAACACGAAACATTCAAATATCGCCAAATTTTTATGTTGTCATTTTCATAAATGTATATTTTAATCGATTAGTTTGCATTTTTCAGTATTATTTCTAACTTTTGGTGTCTAAAGTAGTTTGGCAATATTTATAGCGGGATAGTTAACGGAATTGAACCGAAAATTTTTATTACTGCATAATAAAATGACATTTTATCGGCGGCATGGCCAGTTTTACCGGGCATAAAAGTGGTCACTATTATATTACTTAAGTTGCTTCCAATTACTTTTAAGGGTAAGGTGAGTAAGGCAGACATGTTAAAATAGGTTGCTTAAATCTGAAATAAGAGTTAAGAGGAATAAAATTATTCTGAAATTCGTAGACATATTACTACTATGAATTTCAACGTCTTTTGACGCATTTAGATCTCCTTATTCTCATTTATCCACATCTAAATGTTCACTATTCAATAACTATCCAATAACTTAAAGAACTTTTTTTTAGATCCAAATGGAAATCTCTAGGGCTAGACTCTCTGAAGCTGAGTGTCTACGACAGTGATAGGCAAGGAAGGCACGACGCTATAGGACATGCACTTCTTCCCCTTTCCAAAATATCGGATGACGAAGAAAATTTCAGACTTCCACTCACACCTATGTCAATGGTAAATCATTTCTTGTGTACAAGCCAAGTTAAGGAAATATCAAATTCTAATGATTATTTGTAAATTCATTTGATTTTATAAATTACTGAAATTTAACGAATATTATTTTTTAGATCGTGAGTAATTTGGGTCAACTTCTGGTTGGTCTCTTCTACTCTGCCACCCAGAGCAGACTTTCCATTCACGTGATCAAGGCTAGGCATCTCAGACTGGACTCGGATTTTCACAAGAAGAGCCTCAGGCCTCTCAATAAAGGGAAAGGTAAAGGAGCAATAGAAGTTTTTTTAATATCTTCATTTAAATGCACGTTTAATAAAGTTATATTAAATTTCAATAGCTAAATATTTAAGATTTCACTTTAGATTTTACAAACTTAGAAAAATGATGGTAAATTATGGATCTTCCCATTTTGTAAAATATTATAGGCAAATTTTACGTCTTCTAAAGCCTAACATACGAACTTAGTAGTAGCTTGTCTTAAGAATTCGAGGTTTTTATCAAGTTAAAAATACAATGAAGATCTCAAATATACTGTCAAATATTTATCTTAAATGATGGACGCTCAAATGAGTTATTTAAGACTTCATTTTAATATGATTAGATTTAAAAAATTAATTCTATTATTCAATATTGCTATTTATTTCCTTGATATTAGTTTAAATAGAATTTTATAGTTTAATTCATATTGTTACTACTGTAATGTTACTTTTAATGACAAAATTAATCATTTCCATTTATCGATCATACAACAAGCTACCCGCGCGTTATATAGTGAAAAAACTGCGCCCTTCTGGCTCGACTGATCGGACTCTTACCAAAAGAAAAGTCAGTATTTAGATACATTTTATCTGTATATTATAGCTACTTTGTTACCTTTATTTTTTTTTCTATTTTTTATGAATACTTTTTAACCGTATTTCTCAGCTAGTTCTTTATTTTCCCTTAGTATTATTTTTGCATGTAAAGGTATCGTGTATTCTTTAAAACAGTTTTTTATCCTTTCAATTTTAAATTTTAAGTTTTGATCTAACTTTTTTCCTAAGGTTAGAACATTATTTGTATTTATCTTCGTATTTTGGTAATTTTGATAGTCTTTACAAGGCGAAACATATAATTTGAGTTCCTATACAACTCTTGGATTTCAAATATCTTTCGTCAAAGTAACTTGCAATGAAATTAAAATGCTTATTTTTCAATTACTATGCACTCACATTCAACAGCAGTTACTTAAACCCTTTCAGTCGCTCCAAATTTACTATAAAATTCAATATGAATCTCGGTCTGTCTAGGCCTGAAATGGTTAAATCAGATCTTCACGTGTGCAAAAAGAAGATTATTAAATAAGTACACATCTAACGTTCTTGTTCTGTGCTTTGCAGAATGTCTGGACACATTTGCCAAAATTACCCTGATGTGCGGAGGCCAAAAGGTGAAGACGAACCGCTCACAAGTAGTGACAGAGAAATCGGACCCAATGTATTCTCACAAGAGCGATTTCGTGGTCCCTCCAACGTTCCTGCCGGACTCTAGCGTCGTGGTCACCGTCATGGCGAAAGGCGTACTGGGGCGCAGCATCGCCCTGGGACGAGTGGCCGCCGGACCCTACGCCGAAACAGCCACGGGAACCCCTACGCACTGGGGGCGTATGCTGCAGGAATCGAGATCCGTTGTGCAATGGAGGAACCTCTATCTGTGACCTTGATAATTATGTGATTCCATTTGTCGCAGGGAAAAGAGGGACCTCTACATGTAACCTTGAGAATTAGGGGATTCTGTATATTGTATGGAATAACAAGTACCTCTATCATTGAGGATTATGTGATTCCATTTATTGCATTAAATAGAGGATCCTTCATCTGTGACCTTGAGGATTATGTAATTCCATTTAATATGTAACCTTGACGATTAGGAAATTCTGTTTACTGCATGGAAATAAGAAACCTCTATCTCTGACCTGAAGAACATGGATGAGAAGAGTTTTTGTAGAAAGGAAGAGAGAAAGAATTCAATTTTTTATTTAGAGGATTGAGTGGCCCTGTTAATTTTATGGTTTTATTTAGTCCAAGTTTACCATAAGAGGTTTACTTTCTTGCATGCAGTATATATGAGTTTGGGTCTAATATTCTGCTGACAAAGAGTAACTTGAAGGCTTGAGATGATGTTTCGTGGAAAACATGTAATACCGTGATACAAAAGAGGAATTTTTCTCGAAGGAGCATTTCCGTCAATTGATTGCATGCAGTTAAAATTAGAACGTAGTACTCCGGTCAGTATTACGCTTGTAGTGCTTTTCAATGTGACTTTCGTGAAAGTCATGATATTGCTTGCGACGGTTTTTTTTTATATGCAAAGGGGATTTTGTATGCCCGTCATTCACATTTTGTGTTTTCTAAAACCAACCAAATTATTCTAAAACAGATAAATGTCTAAGACACTGAGGTTCAATGCTTCCTTTCTTTTTAAAATTGTAATTAAGTGATGCATCTATTAAAGATTATCTAATGCAATACAAAGCATGCTTAAAGTATATTATAAGTAGGTTTTCATACTTACTATCTCTAACACTCTCAACTAGGAGCATTAATGACCTCTTTAAGAGTGGAATTAAGAAATTTTGGAGATTTTATATCCTTTATATTAAATCTATTGAATATTAATTTTATAAAATCTATAAAATATGAAAAAATATAAAGATTTCTTGAAGAGCTTACATTGCATTGGAGGGGATGTTGGTTCTTCAAACATCTATCTATTTAACCTCCTACTAAAAATTCAAACGTTTCCAAGTTTCGATATTAATGTATAAATGGGATCAAGGTTTATTACACTTATCATTTCTACGTTCAGCCTTTATGGGTAATAAATATCATGGACGCTAAAATAGCCATCTTGCTCAAAGACACTTTTTTAACAAGATAAATTTTCAAAAGCTCTGAGAACTTATCTCTGCACTGATTCTTTTTGTCTCTGATGTAGTTATATTTTATATATGTTATCCAAGTTACAGATGCATTAAGATTTTAAGAGAATGAACTAGTGGACTCCTTTAACATTTAAGTTAAACACTAAAGTTGCATAGTGTTAATACTATAAACAAACAACTAGTTGATTTAGATGTTTATTACATTAATACTAAAAAAAAGCTTTTGTAAATCATACTTTATTTTTTATATCTATTTCATTTTTATTACTACAGCTATTTTAGGCCTAAAATAAATAGTAGAAACAGCACATTAGATTCTAAAGGATTTATATAATCTAAGGATATCTTATTGAATGTTGATTTTCAAAAGTTTTAAATACCGTAATTACTCTACATGGTTTCAATATAAGGTAATAAATTTATCAGTAAAGAAGCGTATTTTATGTATTTTTATATAAACTGTGCATTGACCAAGTGAGCATACTATAAGTAAACTACCTCTAGAGCTCTAAAGACGCCCTATAACACTAGTATTAATTTTGTTCCAATGAATATAAAGGTATTTCAACAAAGATCCTATTGATTTTTTCGAATATTTAGAGCACAGTCGTTTCCTGTTTGGAAAACTACTGGTGTTCACAAATCACATTGAAAGAAAATGCATTTTTACAACAGAGATGTACTAGGAAATTTCTTGTAGGTATTATGTAGATTTATTTGTAGTAGATTTTGTGCATTTCAACAATTGTGTATATACTATTATGTATGCTTGTTAACAGATCGGACAGTATTGGTTCCAAGTTTATCTAGTCAAATGAATTATGTGATGTTATTGGGTTGTGTGATATTGGTAAATGTGTAGTTCTTTTTCCTTATGGAAGAGTAAACTGGTAAGGTATTAGTTAATTATAATTGATGTTCAAAGTACAACTTTTAAATGTTAAAGGCAACTTTTATTCATCAATACATATTTACTACAGCGTAAAAGAATCTTGACTTCAGTTAAAAATGTTAAATTTATATAGGGAAGAAGGATAACAAACTATAGTTAGAAAAAACTATGTTCATTTTTAGTTAAACCACGTCTTTTTTATTAATAAAGTGAAGTTTCTTTTTTGCCTTTTCGTTTTGTCATTTTTTTAATCCTTTGAAATAGACGTATCTTAGGTACAATTAGAACATGACATGAACAACACAATCAAAAATTCCAATCTTGTAATCCTATAAAAATTACTTGGGTTGTAAAAATTATAATTACAACTTTAATTAGGATACACACCGTGTTGGGCTGTTGGGGTTAGTACAAACCGTTTAACAGAAACTGAATTAAATATAAAGTAATATAGTATATTGCTGTTTTATATCATTAAATCGTTATATAAAGTATTTTCATGTTAATGCATAAAAAGTTTAATAATAAGAAATATGTTATTTGTGGTGATGCTGTGAAGAAATAATATTTGTAGCGCATTTCTGAACATTTTTCTCCAACTACTTTAAAATTTTTCCCTTTAGGGGTTTCCCACAGTTTCAGAAACGCTGCTTTGGTCCATGATAAATAAACAAGAAACGATATTCAACACTGAAAATTAATTTTATTCATAGACCACATCAGACAGTTTATGAGCATTTGAAGGCATTTATCATTTATTTTAAAGAGTTTCAGATGTTAAAAAAACTATAGAAATATACCAAAAAAAAATAAAAAAGAATTCATTCTTTTTAACAAACTATATTCTGGTTCCATTTTTCAATGTCTGTTCATGATATACACATACATATGAGGCAAAACACTCGTACCATCATCTAATAAATTCAACCCCACATTCACACAAACTCCAAATTTACTTAACCTATTTATAGTTTTATGCCTTCCCATTGAATTTTTAATGTTTTTTAAACACCAATTTTAATCTATCTTTAAAACACTTCATTCTTTCAATAATTAATATTTTATATCTCACCTGAACTGTATGAATTAGAATGATAAAAGGGTAACTTAACACTAGAACCGCGGCATTTTCGGTATAACTAAAACCGCGGGCCTGGGTCAAATTGACCCCGGCTTAAAAAACTGAGCTTTTAATGGAATATATCATATTATTTGAGTAAATTACTTTAATTTACTTCTTTGCTCTATAATAAGGTCAATAAATCTAGACATTATTATAATTAAAGTATTAAAATGCCAAAAACGTGTTAAAGACTTAGAACTTTTCAGGAGATGATTATATTTCTGAGGCTAAAAATTTCAGTAAACCCAGATAACAATAATTTAATATATATTTACTGTAAACATCACCGGCATTCCATAATTTAATGCCAAATATAGCGTTAAATTCATAATTTTAATTCAATTTTCAGGCTTTTCCGCCAAATATCGTGTAAAACTACTGCTGGTCAATTTTCAAAAAAATTCGTTTCTTTATAAAAACTAATAAAATTCCCTATACTTTTATTTTAAGTTTCCGAAATATTAAAATAGTATCGGTTTGAGGAAATTTTTATCGTATTTATTTTTATAATTGCAAATTCTCATTTTTCCACAAAAATAGGCTTTTGAGCACAGAAGCGCAATAGATCGGTGGTTCCAAAAATCATGCTTACCCTGAAATTACTAAGTTCTAAATTTCTTCTGCTGTAGCTACCTCTAGATTATGAAATTGTGTATTCAGAGCTTCAAAACAGATAAATTTATGATTTTTGCATTATTTTCTTCAAATAAAAAAATTAAGACTGCTTTCAGGGGAAATTTGGAAGAAAATTAACAGGATATGTATCTAAATTGCATTTCAAACATATTTTACCTTTGAAAAATGAATTACCCTCAAAAAATAGGGAATGGACAGAGCTCTTCCATGATTTTTTACCGATCCACCCATGTGTATTCAGAGGAATGCAATTTGCAACTTATCTGCTCGAAAAACCTGTTTCAAATATTCTTTATTATCCCAAACTGGTCTAGTGACCTTGACCTTTGTGGGAAAAGAGGGTAAAACTGATAAAACGAGATTCTTCAAATTTTTGACAGCACTTTACTGTGATTGCATAAGGGTAGAACGCTTTGGGTCAGGATGACCCGCCCCGCGGTATTAGGTATACAAGTTTTTTACAAAAAAATAGTAAAAGCTAGAATCCTCAATTTTTCACAGTTTACTATTAACAATGATTCAGGAAAAGTTACAAAGTTTTTTAAGTCTGCGTTTGTAACTTTTTGAGAAAAACGAAATCAAAACTTGTTTTGGGTCAAATTGACCCACTCCGCGGTTCTAGTGTTAAAATGTGTTTATTTAGATTCTCTTTTCGTTATTCGGGAATTGGAAGCTTAGTATTCAAAGAAACTACCATATCATAAATACTTGTAGACTTAAATTCCGGTATGTTAATTAAAATCTACCAAATATTTAAGTATGAATTAAATAATTGAAGGATAATATGTCAGAACAATAATTACACTGAAACTGTAGTTTCATTGGCCTAATTATCTTTTCCCCTTACATTTGTCCCAGTGTCCAGATTATCTTTGAGTTTTGAAACAAACTTTATTAAAACAGTTCATAAGTTATTTGGCCCAATCGTATTGAGTGGAAATGTTTTAAAAATTGTTGAAAACGTAATCATATCTTTGAGAGTTTCCTTTATAATATTTTTCCCCAAAACTTGCATGTTTACATTATACATGTTTTTATTGATTAAGTATAAATTCTGTGAAGACACAAATGCTTCAAAGTTTGAGATGATACACTATGACTACTACTTTGGACGATATTTAAACTACTTCTAAGCCCTAAGACTATTTAGATGGACTTGAATTTAATTAAGATATATTCTCATACACCCTATATTTAAATTCGAAAAAAAATTACAAATATTTTCAAGCCTAAATACACTTTTTTCTCAGAAGCATTTATTGAACAGTTGTAACCACAAAAGTGTATTTACATAGTTATTTCATACGTATAATTTTAACTTATAGATGAAGGCTTTCTCTATAAAAATAACTTTAGAAAATAAAAACACATTTAAACCATTCACAGCCTCGTAGAGCAGGTTACTGTTAGTTTAATTAACAAAGTAGTAAGAACAGTTTAATTTTTAATTTATGAAACTAGTCAGATTGTATTCTTCAGATTATTAAGGTATGACTCATAATAATGTGTCAGATACTTGGATTGAACTGAAATAAAACGAGCTATATTTATAAAAAAATGGTTACATAATTTAGTTTGTAATGCGTCTTCATTTTGCCAGATTTATTAAAATACTAATCATTAAATAATAATTCATTTTTAAACCGAAACAAAAAAAATTAAGGGTTTTCATTATTAGCACAATTTGTATTTTGCTAATGGTTTGGTTTAAAAAACCAATTACACTTTTTAATAAATATATTTCCAAAATTATCTGGAATTACTCTTTGATGTATAAAATTGTAATGCACTGCTAACTCAAGTATCATGCATTTCATGATTTTGTGTGGTTTACAGAAATCAAAATAAATATCCAGCTCAGAAACAATTTTTTTAAGATTTCACAAGAAATCTTGGTTTTTTCCAATTAATGAATATTTAAAAAAAAGTATTATGCCTTTGATACAAATATTCATTATATGGTTGTGGACATACATCATAATAAAATTTACATGATGTGAGAAAAATAACTGGGAGAAGAAAATGTGAAAAATACATCACAATAAAAAAATATTCAAGTGAAGTAGAATATAACTGTATCCTTATAGTTAAACACAGCGGTACAAGAGAAGAAACACAATATCACAAGAATCGGTTATGTATCTGTTATATACAAAGAGAATGAGTAGAAAACCTGCTTCACACTAAGTAAGAGCAACTCAATGAATTCAATGTACAGTATGAAAAGAAATGTACATGTATTTCACAATAACATTTGACATTGACTGAAATATTTTTAGAATGCACAATCACGATTTACTGCAAGCTTAGTTTTAAAGGACCACAAATGTAATATGTGTCACCCCATGTCCAATACATTATTTTCATGATAGGAATGGAATAAACAATTAACATATATTCAAAACCTGTTTTTATTTTTAAATTTATTTATCAAAAAATAATTAAAAACGTAGTTTCAGAAACTAGTAACTACTGTTTATGAAGTGTGATAGTCAATTTATTCACAACTATCATTAAAAGAAAATATATTTCTGAGATCCAATTTCTACAATATTTAAATTTTATTTTTTGACCATCCTGATAAGGACCCATCTACAGGTACACGGAAGCCATACTCAAAGAATACATTTCACGAGTTCTCTCTCAAGTTTTCAGTTATCTGGTCGTATGTATTTAATTACAAAGAGTCTCAAAGTAAAGAATCCCTTCATTCAACACTAATTTGCCTGAACTTTTATGTAACATCACTATTACTCTGCCTCTAATTTTGACTAGATACTGACAACTCCATTCACTTAACTAATAATTCGAATGTCACAAAGTAGCAAAGCAGCATGGAGTGTAAAACCTCTCTTGTTCTTGTTCCCCAAAAGTAATAAATTAGAGCATCGATAGGTGCCTTACAATACAAAAGTAAATACATCTCCCACCGCAAGACCCGCCACACAACAATGATAACACAACTCATCTTAGAACAAAAATCGAGATAAAGGAATGATCTCGTAGTTAGGGTTGGTAAATCAACAATCATACTCTTCAGCAGTGCCAAACTCAAAGGGTTGCCATAAATTTCAAATAAATGCCCTATTCCGAGATTTCAGTCCATCACCCGATTTGGCAACTTATCTCGAAATTGACTGATCAGATCAGACCCACAACTACGGAATCATCACCACTCTAACGGCCGTATTCGCCACTAACCTAACCTAAGTTTAACCTGGAATAAAGACCTCTAATTGGAAGTTACAAAAGGAAAACAAGCTTTAAGCCAATCAGAGTTGGCGAAAAAGCTTGATTCCAGGTTAACCTTAGGCCAGATTAGAGGTGAATGCAGCCGAAAGCCTTTCCCCATCAATTGTCACATCGCTTCTTTCCAACAGAATACGCATCAAAGGTGCATGACAGGTCTTCACTATGTAAGTACGTCACCCCCAGAAATCATGTCCTCAACTAAATCTCGAGTGATTCTTCTGACTAGTCGAAATGAAACGTCCCATCTCGAGGGGGTCCTCTCCTGCTCAAGGGGCCCTGACCCAGACGACGACCCTGGGCCTGACGACGGAGCCGATCTCGCAGTTGACCGTCCGGGTCTTCCCGTTGACGACGAAGAGGGCGTCCTGGGCGGCCGTGGCCAGGAAGGAGCCGAACACTCCCGCGGCGGCCACGGGGCGGTTGGGCGTGCCCCAGGGAGCGGGCGCAGGGGCGGGGCGGCCCACGCCCGTGATCATCTCCACCTTGCCGTCGGAGAGGTCGACGAAGAGCAGGTCCTCTTTGGAGGCGGAGGTGGCGTACAGGTCGTAGCTGTGCGTCGTGCGAGAGGGGAAGAAGGCCACGTCGCTGATCTGCAGGGTGGTCTTCACGTCGAACAGGAAACGGAGGCCTGAGGAGGGAGAGATATTTTATCATCACATAAAGATAGAAAGGTATTCATTTAGAAATAGTTTTCATATCCTAAGTGTATACGGGGGTCTGGTTCGAAATTCCGACAATCAGTTGCATGACAATTACATTTGCCCGACATCATCATTATTGTCAATACGAAGCAACGGGAAGGAAGGAAGGATAATTGTCGGGCAAATGAACGGATTTCGTATACGGAAATAGCTGCGAACGGAAAAAATTCCCCTTTGAAAAATGGTCGGGACCTTTCCTTTCCCATGCACATTTTTTGTCTCCAAGGTAGCCCAGAAGGGAAGTCCTGTTGAACGTATGCCAGGGGGAAATTACCTATGATAAGAAAGGAAATGCTGTGTACTGATACTGCACAGTTACGGGAGACAAAATGCTAGGAAATAAAAAAATTATATTCTCTTAATAAGGCTGTACTATAATACTACGGCTAATACAAATCTTATATTAGAACACTTAGAATTAAATTTTTATTTATAGAAAAAGTGGGAGAGGGTTGTAGGATTGAAAACTGTCAGCAATGAATCGTCAACTCAAAATATCGTCGGTTTCCATGAACTTTTTACGCTATTATGTCATGTTTAAGAGTAGCAGTTCTGTCTCCTTAACCCTTCCTTTCGATCTTGGCTGCTTTAAATATTTTTCATAGGATTTAATATAAATCTCTGAATGTCTAGGATTAAAATGATTAATAATTACTTTTTTTCAAACAAGTGAAAAAAGCTATGTCATAAAACGAGCTCTCACCGTCCTCTGTTATCTCTTGCGCCACAATGACGACGCTGTGGTCGTTAGCTTTAAGAGTGACGACTCTCCTAGAGTCTGGTGACACGTGGGGTCGTCCAAACAAGGTCGTGCTATGGACGAGTACAGTGTCTGTCAGGTAGTCCAGAACAATTTGTCCTGTAGGCCTTCCTGTAACTGGCTCCAGACATTCAAGTATCACTAGACCACCTGGAAAATCAACTGATTAGCTCTTGCACAAGTGATAAACAACTGCCGAAAATGAATGATTATGAAAAGCTTACTGTTTTAGTATATGCTTTTAGTATTAAGGAAAAATCGATCTGCATTCAAATGAAAATACACAAAATATAATAACAAATGTAATAAGACATTTTAGGTATTAGGGTAAATGGAAGAGATCAGTTATGTTATATTTGAAATGCTTCTTATAAAAATTATAAAATGGCAAAAAGTAAGTCTTAGTTTTGTATAGGTACAGTTTTAAATTTGAAATTGTAAACTCCGTTTGAAATAATTGTTTTATTTGAAATATTGTATCTTTTTACCAAAAGATGCGAAATCTGCAGACTTGGGAGCGCAGTTGTAAGGTGTCAGATCTACTGTTTTCAAATATTTCATGCCTTGCAAATCAAGTTTGTACATTCCTCTCTGGTTGGTGTGAACAACATAACCGTATTTCCAACCATGACCTAAATCTTGTGCAGATGGAACGAATAATCCACTAACCTGAAAAAAATACACAATAGGAATAATGTTTTTCGAAGTGTTACCAGTAATGGTTCCTAAAAAGTGCATTTCGATATACCTCGATATACCTCACTAAAAAGAGCATTTCGATATACCGATAACACATTGTCGTCATGTGACTCGTGAAGATTTTTTCCTTCTCTAAATATGTGATAAATTTACTTGTAATTTCCGCCAATAAGGGTCTCATGAAAATTTCGTAAATAGAGAGTCCATGAACCTTCCATTTTGGAAAATCATTCACTGCGCAGAAATTGCAGTGCACAGTGATTATATAATGAATGGAATGACCTAAATTCATTTCATAATAACGACCTAAATAAAAAAACATGTCGATATTTTTAAAACCTTTTTACTGGTGATTGGCGAACTCATAAAAGAGAGTTAATGAACTCGGGCTGGGGGGAAGTAGAAAACTCTAGAGAACTAGAATGAACTATCTCGTATACTCGACTTTTCTGAAGACCAGCAGATCACACCCAACTGATTGTTGTTGTTGTTTCTAATCCTCTCTTTAATCATCCCTCTACGAAGGAAAGGCACTTTATAATTTCACTTGCAAGTCTGGCCAAGGAAGTTTGCGAACTTCTGTCACATTTGATGCTTAGTAAAGTGCCAGGACTTTTTCTGCAGTACCAGTGATGCTTGGGTGTAATTGCAACTTGATTTTAATATTCATCATTACAATCCTCGCTTACCTAAGAATTCATATTTAAAAGATGAAAACTTTGGTTATCCCTCGACAAATAATGCAAAATAGTTTTTCCTTTCCAGTTACAACTGTGAAGAAGACTCCATGAAATGCTTATAAGAAGTAAATTATGATAGTTCAATTTCTAAATTAAATTTCTATCAAGAGCATTCGTTTCCGAACCCTTCCTCGTAACGCCAGGTGAAAAGGGAAATATTCAAGGCGAGGAAAAAATTGTCCAAAAACAATTTTTCAATTTTAAATTAATTCATAAGAGAAAAAACTACTAATTTATTTTTAGTGAATAACAGATACTTAGATTTTCAATCCTTGATGCACGAAATTCTAAGAGCGGTTCAAACTTTGTTAAAATATCCATATTTTATTCATAGAAAATCAAATTTCAATGAAAAATCTACCATACTATGACCCAAGTAATGAAAGTTCTATTAAAACCATATGGATGTACGCAATGGGTAGCTAATTAATTGTATTCACTCACAAGATCAAAGTGTCCATCGACGGGCTCTGGATGGACAGTGTGGTGTTTCTTCTTCTGACTGGCATCCCGGATGATCTGAATGGTCTTGGTGCCCTTGTCCTGATGACCCCTCCAGCACAGGACCCACACCTGGTCCAGATTGGGAACGTAGTGAAGCTCAACTGGGAACTTGTCCGTCACCACAACCTACCATCAAGACAAATTAATTATTATTTTTACTTATTACCATTGAAAAATTTTAAGATGATATGACTGGCAAAATAAAACTTAAATCTTACGTCTACGACAACCATCTGAAGTCTGGATAGTATGAGTATGCGGTCCCTGTTAGGCTGCGAGACGTAGACGTATCTGTCTGCCACGTTGATGGCAGCTCCCCAGGAGCAGTTGAGTCCCCTGTCTCCGCAGACGTACTCCTGGGTGCCCGGGATGACATCAGTGCTTTGGATCTGGTGGAAGAGTCGGCAGTTGGCCGGTTCGTACACGCTCACACCCCAGTCGTGGAACACGAAGAATCGGTGCTCTTGACGAGGAGTACCTATGACAAAAAAAGGTATACGTTGTGTAGTATGACGATATAAAATGTCTTGAAATATTCAGATTACATGAGAATTTGTTTGGCTGTTTAAAATAAGTAAGACTATGAAAACAATGTCCCGTACATCTATAATAAAAGCGTATTTGTTTGTTTTTTTTGTAAAAAGTTCATTGTACTAAACTGTTACAGTGGTCTTTTCTTTTTCATGTAGAGACCTCTCTTTCCTACTAAGCCGTATCGTTGCATGGACAAAAAAAATAATCAACTGATCATCTCCTCTTGAACTCTCTCTTTTAACTAATTACAAATTCTAGTTTTTTTTTCAGATTACACAATAGGATGTCTTAATCATTTAATGTATTAACACATAAAAGATGATTTTATAACACCAACAAGTAATAGTCTAAATTTTGAAACATAAAGAATGACTAAATTTTGTGACTAATAATTAAGTTTCAATGTGACATCTTACTGTACACATGATCTTCTTACTTCTAACTAAATTTAACAAATAAAAAGTGCACTCTGACTGTGAGTTTGTGCGAACTCAAATAGCCACTTGTATGAATAAACGTACTTCTTGATGGTTGATCTTGGACTACCAAAGAACTGATATCCCTTGTAGTACCAGCAGGGTTAGAAGCGACACACATGTATGCTCCTGTGTCGCTATAGGTTATTTTTCCAACAACTAAGGCTGTGCTGTTTCCTGAAATTAGAAAATTTTAGTTATGATTGGGAATTTCTTTTTAAATAAGTGTGGAAAGAGGTGCTTTAAGTTACTACCGATGATGGTGTATTTTTCTGATCCCATCTTGAGTTCTTCGTCATTCTTCAGCCAATACACTCGTGGTTGTGGGACACCAATCGCGCGACATTCCATTTCCGCGAGTTCTCCAGGTGCCCTGGACTGAAGCTTTGGAACCACGTGAACTTCTGGAAGGGCTGTGTCATAAAGAAAAGTAATATTATTAAATTTAAATCAAATAAAGCGACCTTTAAGTATATTAACGGAATGCAGTGAGCTTTTTATCATATTTGCTTGTAAATTCGTTTTGCTTCATTTAAGTTTGAAGGGAATTCAAATACCGCAGTATATTTTGGACAAGAGAAAACAAATTAAATTAATCATCTTATCACTGTTATTACCATAGATTGGTTCATAAAAGAGACATTTTAAAAGAATTATCATAATATGAAATATCTACACTTATGGTGAAACCCTCCCAAAATATTGAATTTGTAAAGCAGAGAACTCAAAACAGTATTTCCATTTGACTCATCAGATACATTAGACTAATGATAGCGTATTCTAAATATTAAAACTCAATACTAACAAGAAGGAGAAATTCATAGAAATACATATTACTACGCATAACTATGACTATCCGAGTTTCTATTTAATTAACTTTGAAAATTAAAAATTTTACTTTTCTTTATTTATATTTATTAACTTTTGCTATTTAGGTCGAATTTTCCTGCAATGCAATTAAAAAATGCCATTGATATTAAATTAGGAGAATGAATAAGCTTATTTTTACCCAATCAAACGAAATCATAGAAAAATAATAAATTGTTAGTTGAATAATGATGGGAAGGGAGAGCTGTTCTTACTCTGAACATGCAGTACATGGGTTTGTATTATATCCTTGTTTCTTTGTGCGTGACAAGTATAGTTCCCTGCATGAACAAGTTGAACATTGGTGAGATAGAGAGATCCGTCCACAAACACTTGGGAAACCTGTGAATAAAGACGACAAATAAGATTCAAGGGTATACATTGAGACTGACATAAAGAAGCGAAGCAAAAGCAGTTTCAATTCTCAGCAAATTTCTTTTTGAATGAAAAAAAAATTGAATTATTCTAATGCAAATTCGGGGGAACAAATTGTAAAATCAATATGAGGTTTACTTATCAACTAGCAAAAATACAGGGGTAATTACTTTCATTTCATCAGAATAAATTAATAATTATTTCATGTATTTAAATGATATTTAGCATCGTGTAATTAAGTTTATCTATCTGGTACTCATTTTAAGGTCATTTAAAACATACAGCCTTCAATGATACATTCGTAACTTGATCAATTGTTTGCTTTCTAAAATATAGTTTTAAATCAATTAAATTTTTTGCTAATAAACCTCTTTATTTACAATTAAGTTTCAAAATTCATTAATCACAAATGTTATAGACATTAATTTTAAAAGTTATTTGGTAGTTATAGGTCAAAAGTCCTTGTCGATAATTATTCTACACTCAAAAAAAATATCCGTTGATTTAACATTATAATCCTGTCAGTTATGCTACTAGAAAACTTCTGTAATTTGTGCAGGCAAATGCTGTCATATATTTAAACAGAATCTGTACTCATACTGCAGTAGAATCGTAACGATGCAGGTTATATCTGTACTGTACGTGATATGATTTCTCAGTAGATTGACGCAAGATTCTGTATAAATGTAACAGGATTTTCCTGCACAAATTACAGGGATTTTCTGGTAGCATCACCGACCGGATTTTTTTTGTTAAATGAACAGATCATTTTTTGAGTGTATAAAGTCTTGAAAATAATGGAATTCCTTTGCTAATGTGCCTCTTAAATTGCAGTTAAGTTTTCAAATCCTATCCCATAGTATAGTACTTAAGACAAAAATTAAGTTGTGAAAGCTGGCACAAGCGTAGAAACCATGAGAAAGGGGGGATACATTTGTGGTGAGGTGTTGCGGACGGTGCTGCACCTTAATCTCCTCGTCGTTGAGCACCGACAAGTCCATGTCGTTCCTCCTCCAGATGATGGGGGGCGGAGGGGTCCCGGTGACGTCACACTTCACCTCCACGTTGTCCCCCACCCGCGCAGTCACGTGGTTCACCTCCAAGGCTTTGTCCAGAGACACCACCGACACGCCTGAAACACCGAACGACCCTGCTCTCAATCACAAAAGCACTTTTACACTGGATACGCGAGTTACATACAGAGGTAAAACAGTGAAATATACTGATGGTCAGAAATTAGTTGATTGACGTATTAGGGCTGGTTTACATGGAGCGACTAAGCCAATGCGGCTAGGACGTCGAAAATTTCCTATTGTTCTCCTCATTGATGGTGTATTTCCATTGGTTCTTGGCTTTATGACGTAGTAGCTACGTCAGCATTTATAAGAAAATTTTGACCAGTCGGGACGATCGGGTCGTCCTAGTCGCTCCATGTAAACTCACCCTTACGCGTATTATAGAACGCGAAAGAAAAATACCGTGGTTTCAGTATAGCACACTATATTGTAAAATGATGTGTTAAATTTTTCTCATGTTCTTTACCGATTTGAAGGCGTAGTTTTCTAATAATACTACTCCAAAAAAATTAATTTTAACCTTTGAAGAAAATAAATAATTGGAAACATTTTGCCATTTACAACATTTTAAGTTTTTAATACATTGAACGTCTAGCAGAAAGTTTTGACAAACCAACGACAAAAAAATCGAAATACTTAAATAACAAATTAATTAACGATGGATTAAACAATTATTTTTTAAAAAAAGTTCATAATTAAAAAAAAAACTCATAATACTCTTCTTTGATCAATATCATTTCTGTACAAGCGGACTTCATACAACCCACAACGTATTATACGGTTGTTTACTCTGTACCATGATTTTTTTAATGAAAACGAGAAGACAATGAAGAAAATCTTTTAAAGGCCACGAACGATTTCACTCACTGTATAATTTGCTAAAAGCTAGATAGAACTCGTTGATGTTCAGTTTTCCATCTTTGTCTGCATCGTCAAACAGAAGCATGTCGGCCAGGATGCAAGAGGTGGAGAGTTGGCCCAAATGGTCCCTTTCCGCTGCCTGCCACAGCTCTTCGGCTTCGAGTTGACCGTTGTTGTTTTGGTCGTAGTGAGAAAACATAATGCTTACTAGATACTCATTGCCTATACATAAGAGAAAAATATCAATCAACACATACTTATCCTAATTACTCATAAAAAACATACCAACTGTGAAATTACACAGCAAACGACATTCAGTGTATTACAATTTAACCGTTAGATTAAGTTATACATAATATCAGGTCAAAATACTGCGGTGTTATTAATGAATGGCAAGTTTCTTATTTTCTATGATCCTCTCACCCCATTCTTAATTTAAGTATTACATTCAGCGCTGAGATTGAAAAAGGACGTTGCCCGCCCAAAAAAGTGGGAAAAAAACCCATGATGACCCCCTTAAATGTTTTACTTTAAGTTAAGTAAACTCTACGCATAAACTCAATTAGAAAAAAACTGAATTACAAAGTAAAATATCTCCTTTTTTACTTACCTATTTTTCCCAACAGACGAAATTAGAATGATTTTAAAATTGTAGTTTTTATTTAGTTAAGTATGTTTCACACATTTAAATTTCATTTTTATCTGTAGTTATAGCAGTAGTTCTAGTCAAACTTGAAAAACAAGGATATTTTGGATCAAACCTTATGACTTTTAAGCATGTATTCTTCTCAGAAGGCTTAAAAGAAAGAAAAATAGTGTCCTCGTTAAACTATGCCAGAAAATTCGTATCAGTTACTTCACCTGACTTCTTGCTGTCCATGAGTTTGTCATTGTTGAAGACGAGTAAGTTCTCTTTCATGAAATCGTACTCTTCGTGGGAGCACTCTCTCTGGGTCGAGTCCGGGTCCGGACTGACTGTTCTGGGCTCGAAAGGGGGTAGGTTCCTCCAAGAGGGAGCAGCCTTGCCCTCTGCCTTCTGTTCATAGTAAAAGCTTGGTTTCGTGGCCTTCCACACTTTATCTGAATCTAAAAAGTCACGTAATGTAATTGTTTTAAGGTATATAGTTAGTTAATAAGAATATAAAGTAATGATGGTTAATTGGTTTTAGCAATTTATATGTAATTTAATTTTTTTTCACGAGGTAGGAATTTTTTTTCAAAGACATCGTTACCGCGGAAAGCGGGATTTACTTTTATTCTCAAGATTGTTTACCCAGACAGTTTACCAAAAAAGCTTCAGCAGTATAAAATCCAAACTTCTTCATATATAGTCGTATTTATTCATCTACTCTAAACCCACATTTCAACCATAATTCAATTTAATATTGCTAGTTTTGTAAACATGAAGATTTTCACAGCCGGATTTATTTTTTATTCCACTGATGATGTCGGGCACAGCTTCCGACGAAACGTCTGGTGTTTTTGTTTTTATTTTGGAACACGGCCTATAAGCCCAAAAATTATGTATTTTAACATTGCTCAGGGGCGCAGCGACGGGGGGGGACCAAGGGGACCAAACCCCCCCCCCCCAGGGACCGAGAGGTCACCTGATGTTATAAGGAATTTCCACTATTCGTAAAAAAATTCAAAAAATGTTCGAATCTCTTTCCGGAATTTTTTTTTTTTTCATTTTTTAACGAATTGATTTTTTTTTATTATTTTTTAATTAATTTAAACTTTTTCAAGTTAAAAATTTTTTTGTGTCTGATGTTATTCTACTCTCCAGCGCGCATTCTAGGGATGGAGAGATAAGCACACCTAGGGGAGGGCGTGACGAAGAGGAGCAATTTCCTGTCCAGAACTGGAGATGGAGAGCTCTCCACTGGAGTCTGACCTCCTTGGGTGTGTGTGTGTGTGTGTGTGCACGAGCACCTGTTTTTGTTATTTGTTTAGTGGAACTAGAGGGTCCGAATCGGAACAACTAGATTTCCTCTAACATTCTTTTATTCTTTTTCTCAAGCGTATTTGGATATTGCAATAAATTTTTCAAGAGTTATTAACCAATTTATGTATTGTATCAAGGGCCAGACAGGGCCCGATTTACAAGTTAGGGGGCCCAGGGCAAAAGACCTATTTGTGACCCTCGGCATGTCTTAAAATAAAACTTAATTCATTGGACTCAAAATAACAAAGTCAATCATCTTTAATCCCAGTTTTAAAAAATGTGTGAATTAAAATATATTTACTTGAAACTTCAAAAACTTAATAAATTGATTTTAAATTTGTTTACTTATTTTACACACTCACATTTTCAAAGCTTTTTAGTGAGGCCCTGGGCCCTAAATGCCCTCCCAGAAATCAGGCTCTGGGCCCACAGTATACACACACACAGTATACATGAACATACACATACACAGTATACATGAAGTATATATAAGTGATTAAGCTCTAATAATTAGGAGGAATTAATTTATTAATTAATAGAAGTTCAGCAACAAAGAAATTTTTCGCGTTCATCTTAATAAATGCTACATAAAGCTTCTATCATTTTTGAAAAACTAAGAAACCCAAATTATTTTTGACTGCCCCCCCCCCCGAAGGAATTTCTGGTTGCGCCACTGACATTGCTAGTTTTATTATCAAATAATTTGTAATCAAGAGTATTGAAAATAAGTTATTATTTTTAAACATAAAGGGGTATGGATATAAATAAATATAATACCTAACATCTTAATGCAAGAAATTTTTAGTCCTTATGAAAAGAAAAAACAAATATTCGCGTCATGCCAAGAATTTAAAATAAATGCTATAATTGTTCGTGCTGCCATCTATCAATAAAGTAGCGCTTCAACTATCTATGGGAGATTAGAGAAGGCTCCACTGTGGATGATATAAAAATATGTAAGTGCAAATTTGCGATATAAATTAAATTTAGCAAAAAATTCATGCTAGTTTCCTCACAATAACTATTAAATCTCAAAGTTACGCTTAAAAACAGCATTTTATTAATCGGACTTTTGGAAATAATGCTATCTCCATGGTAACAATAAATACAATGCTAAATCCCCACAAACAGCATGACAATCGTGATGAAACTCACGTTTCTTTTTGAGGCAGGTATCCTTGTGATCAATGACGATGGTATTTCCAGTGAGGCAGGCCGCCCGGTGTAGTTCGCAGTGGTTGATGTAGTAGTGTCCATCGGATCCGCACACGGGCTTCTTCCTCTTCTTGCAGACCTTCTGGCAGATGCAGACAGCTTCGCCCAGAGGGTTAACCTCGCACTCTCGACCTCTGCCGCATACGGTCGTTTCGCATGGGTCTGGAAATAAAGGGATAAATTTTAATGACGAAAAAAAAGGAAATGGATAATCATGTCTGATACCACTTTAGAAGGGTACCCATTACGTTATTAGATTTTGGTTTAGCAATGTAAAGGTTCTTCCCATAGTCAATGAGTCTTCAACATAAGTCGACTCTGATGCTTAATGTGATCACGGTTAATGTTACCAAAATTGACCGGTCCCTATCGCTCCTATTTAATTTAATGTAAAATGCGTTGTTTTATGTGATCAACATTTCGCCTTATATTATCAAAATTTGGTGAAATTACGCATTAAATCTCCTTTTTCCCTGTTTCAAGACCAATTTTACTACATAAACATACAAAATGAGTCATTTATTTATTATTAGTTATATAATATGTTCCACTCTCATATTTTTCTTTAAAAATGTAAAATAATTTTCAAAATAAAATTTAGGGAATCGTTTTATATACTTCAATTAGGACTACAGAGTTGTGATTTTAATGTAAAACTCTAGTTACACTGTTTAAAACTTTCTAGAATGAAATCTCTTATATTGTTATCAGCCAGATACTGCTATCATTCTACTCTGGAACAAAAGTGATCACGTTAAGCGGAGTCGACTGTATAAAAAGTTTAGCATGGAGTTTTTACTTTATTAATCACGAGATTAAATTAATCGGGTTTATTCACATTTTAGCGAAAATTACTTAATGTTTTACAAATGTAATTACAAAAACGCCATCTCACACGTAGTCGCATGTTTCCTGTGAAAACGAAACACCACCAACTACTCTAAACCGCAGAAAAAAGGTTTATAGGAATAGTTGTGAGAATAAAAAGGCCTTCTTTATGTTCTAGACTAGAAGAAATTATACCTGAACGAAAATCCTATGACATCAAGAAGCTGTGAAGCATTTTATTCCAGAAGAAATATTACACCCCTTATGGACGGAGCTTTTCAAATGGTCTACAATGCAATGCCATGATGTTTTCATATGGTAATTTCAGTAAAAAAACACATATATTTTAATGCATAAAGTCATTTGCATCTTTACAGACTATTAGAGAAATGTTTTAAACGTTGTGAAATATACCAGTTAATAGACTGGGGTATGTGCTCAGGCGAATGTTTTATATTTTGTATTCGTTTGAGATAGCGAATATCATGCATTTCTATAAACTCAACCATAAAATGGCTTTTTCAATACTACGCAGACCCAGAATAAAAATTGTCAACCCACAACAATTTAATTTAAATTAACAATTTACATTTAAATTGAAAATTACTAGGATCGAACTCAAAAATATGTAATTTTGCTGCGTAGAAGCTCAGTTTTATACAAAACTTTTGACTCATAAATACATATTTATACACGTACCTTTTATCCCTGATGAATTTTAAATTGTGATCCTGAACCTTTTGTTCTATTAAGATTTATCTGTTCTACTTACATACTTTGTTAAACTTACTTTCTATTTCAATTATTTCATAATTAATAATTTTATGTAATGAAATTAATGGATATTATAGTTGGTTTCATAATTATTTTTAATTTCAAAACGTTTCGGACTGTTCGTCATTTGAAACAGAAAAAGCGGCATGGAAGTTCTTAGTTTTATTTAATAAGTCATGTAAAGTAAAAAGTAAGTAAAGTTTAATTACGGATCTAAAAACTTAATTTACTCAATCGTTGTGTGGGAGGCAGTGTTTGAAAACGATTTTGGTATGTTTCGAAAAATTTATTTCCCATTTCAGATCTGAAAATCTTTTGCTTAAACCTCTGAAAAAATTATAATCTCCCGTTGTCAGTGAAGTGTACTCTTTTTTAGGTTGAAAAACTTGGTCCCATTTTTCTACTATAAAGTTAACTAAGGACAGTGATAAAGTTTACTAGTATTCTTTGAATACACTCTTAGGTTTAGTTTCTTTCCCATACAATGATTCTTCTTTTTTGTAATAAAAACCGATATTTTTCTATAAAGGTGTAAACCGTGACAGTGAGGAATGATTTCTGAATTACACCATAGAGAATTTCGAAGAAAACCTTACAAAATAAAATAAATGACAGCTAAGAATTATTGAGATCTATCGAAGTTTTTATCTTCAAAAGAATGTGTATGAAAAAAAAAGATGAACACTGCTTTAATCTAACCTACTTTACCTCAAACGAAAGAATAAGAATCTTCTTTCCTAACCTAGAAAAACGGAATAAAAAAAAACAAAGAGAACTTTCAGCTAAGGGGTTATAGTTAAGCGCAAAAATAGAGCAATCTTTCTAGGAAAAACAGTTGAAATGCAAACAACAATAACAAAGAACCCCACCAAGCCAAAAAGAAGAAGAAAGTTCCTGGAGAAGAAAAATGAAAGAGAACCCCAAAATAAAGGAGAAAAAAAACCTCTCAATCAGATTCTCCAGTTGAAATCTGGCAACAAGAACAGCAAAAATGAAGGACCTCATTCTTCTGCTAGCCGCCAAAGAATAACAGTTTTCCGAAAAAGAAGGAAAACTTCGCTAACAGCTGCAGTATCACAATGCAGCAGCAAAAATGAAGCGGACTTCCTTAGATACACAAAGATGGAATAAACTTTCCCTCAAACTGCGCATTCAGTGGGGAGCTGCCTGTTTTGCCTAACTCTGAGAATCGATACTTTGTAGGAATCGAGTCGGGGTTTTTTTTGTGATTGAGTGCCCCCGTATGTTTATTTTGGATGCTTTCCGAGATGATTTCGGGGGTGGGAGTGAAATGTAAAGGCGGCAAAAATCCATTTGGGAATTACCTCGCGCGGTATCATTATCTGAGTGAGATGTGTGTCTTTTAATCTGATTGGTTGCTTTTGATACTTTTCCTTTGAAAAGAAATTGAAGAATGATCCATCTTTGATGAAGCAAAGAATTTCCGCATTGATTTGAAATGAAAGTAATTTTTCAAAGTTGGTCGTATATGCATGAAATGGATGGACCATTTCTTATTAAAAAATTAAAAATTGTAGTCATACTGAAATTAACTTTATTAAATCAGAGACCCAACGGGCCGCATTACGATTAGCTTCAAGACAAGAGAAGAAGTGACGCCTTGCCAGACACCCAAAAGAGGGAATGGAGAGCTTCTGAACAAGGAATTTTTGGAGGGGTAAACGAATCTAATGGAGACAAAGGAATTCTAGCCTTTTCTACAATACATGCATTCTAGAAATAACTTGTAACAAGTGAGTAATGTTCCGAATTTCGTATTATATCGTATATATCACACAAAAATATGAAGGATCTCAAAGTATTTCATGCAAAATTAAGGCGAAGAACTCAAGTATAAACACATTTTGACAAATTGGATCATAATTAAATTTAAACATTACTAGCTTGCAAAATTTCCCAATGTTACAAAAAATAATTAAGATGTATATTCACATCTTAAGCTGAAGTATAGTTATAAATAAAATAAAATCGGAGAACATATTTACCACCATACTATAATTACCCCCGAACTTCACCATGTCTTAAGCCTTGATGCAACTTATTAAATTATACTTCTCTCCGAAAATTTTCCATACTTTTCATCACCACTCCGCATTTTTAAACCCAACCTAACTTCCCCCCGCTTCTCAAAATTCAATAATTCCTCATCACTGACTTTCCTTTCCATCCCCGACCCAAAGCAAACCAAAGTAATACCCGACCTGCCTTCATTATTCATAACAACGTCAAAACATTAACAAATTCCCTCCACACACCTTTCACGCCCCAATGGCTCCTCCGAAAGAATTTCCAAATTAAAAATCGAGGGAATTTCATCCCCGAAAATCACTCCGACCCCTCATTAATAACGGGAGCGAAACAATTTTCTTTTCCGGACACAAAAAAAACGGAGAATCGGGAGTGATATCCCTCCCCGAGGGAAAAAGAGGGGGAAAATAGATTGGGATTGGATGAAAGTTTCCGCTATTATTCCCTAGATCTGAGGAGATAGTAGGGTTGCCATTGAAGGAGGGCCCATCAATGGAGCAGTATCCGTAGTGCTGTCACAGTGGGAAGAGGTGTTTCATTTCATTGACAATTGCTTTAGAGTTAAGCCAGCGACAATCAATAAAGTTAATGGGGAGTTCAGTTTGGCAATGAAAGAGGGGAGACTGGAGTAATTGAGATAGGGGTTGCGTTATGTTTGGAATCGGGATGTCCTCACTATGTTTCGGAAGTGAAGACTTTCCATTGAATTAAAGAGAGAAAGAAGAATTCCATAACAACAACGAATTCAATTTTTCACAGTTCGTTTTTTTAATATATAGATAATAATTCTATATTTATGATTCTTTTTTTGTATAAATTTAACTTATATATTTATTTTCCAAATAAACTGTGGGTTTTTTTTTTTTTTTCAGATTTCTTCTATTCATAATGATTATTTTTAAAATTAAAGTTAATGACATCTTTATGCGTCTTTAAGGAGATAAACTGAAATTTGAGAATCAAAAAATATTATTTTATTTATAAATGATAAGAATATTAAACGAATAGGTATATGTCTAGTTTGTCTCTTTCAAAAAAAAACTTACCGAGTAGGATCTGTAAATATGCGTAGAGGAGGAAATATTTCAACATGAAGTTGAGTTTTTGAGAAATATATATCCATCGTAACGTCAGAACGTTCATCATACATCAAAATTCCAAGCTTTTCCGGCCCTATTCGGTCTTGTTTGCCATAGGATCAATCCCCAAAGTTAATATAAGTAGAAGCTACATTTCGCAAAAAGAAAAATCATAAGTGTTTCCTCCCTCAAAGTACATTCTTTCATATACATTTTTCACCAGCATTTTGTTCGTTCAGTACTGTTGCCTTCGGTTTACACGTGTACCAGCGGCCACGCCTTCACTAGAGGAATGACCGGCATGATTTATCAAAAAGAGGACCCTCCACCAAGCATCGTTAGCAAGCTTCGCGTGATTTGGCAGCTTAGGAGCAGAAGGAACCGCTGGCAGAAATCCAAACCCCGACTCATGTGATGAGCGGAGTAAAAGTTTCATTGATCTGCTATTAATCATTCATGAAGTGCAACAAGAATGGTATTTGGATGAAAGTTAGGGGTGGTACTCACCCGTGTGTAATCTTAACTGCATGCGGTGTACAAAATGTGTTCGCCCTTGGCAAAGAGTGATGGTTAGTTACTTAAGGAGTTAGCTAGCATACTTTCCCATTTAAAAAGTTTTAGAAACAAGATTAAGATTTTTATTTTATAAAATCTAAGTTTGGGTCAAGAAAAATAATAGTTTGTGGATTTGAATGATGGTTCTAAACTATTTTTGTTAGGGGGAGTGAAATAACTAATTTTTTATTCATTGTTTTGTAATAGTTAATGTATTTTCTGCAAAGCTTTAAGTTCATAAATTTTAAATTTTGTGTGTTGTAAATAGAAGGTTTGAAAATTAATCAAACTTAAATCTTCAACTTAAAATTAATCTTGTGTGCAAAATTTGAATTTATTTCAGTAAAGTATAAGCTTTTTGTTGTAAGCCTAAAATATTTTTTCAGAGAGGATTAAATTTTAAAATACTTATCTAAATCTCCATTATTCTTTTAGTAATAGTGTAAAGTAAAGAAATTGAGTTAAAATTACGTAGGGAGCAGTCGAATTTGATGACAATGCCCAGTTAGACAAAATAAAATAACGTACTTATTGCATTTTTTTTAGATTGAAAATAATTTTTTAATTTTATTCAAAATGCTGCGTCAAAAATAAGGATACTTTTTAATTATTAATTTTTAGAAGATCCCACTTGGAGAACCTCTACCTAACTTTATATCCTAAATCAAGCCAAGAAATATCAACTTTAATTTTGAATTCTAAGTTTAAACATACCAGAAAATACCATAGAATAGTGCAAACTGCGCAAATTGCTGCAAGTAAGCAAAAATTCCATTAATAAAGATCCACAAAATTTAAACTCACAACTCCGTCCATGTCTCTTCATCAGGGGGCTTGGACACAGACAGAGGGGGTGTTTCTGAATATCATCCGCCAAAATCGGCAGATAACATCAAGCCCCAACACCCAGATGGAAACAAAACCAAATTTGCGCAGTTTGCACTATTCTATGGTATTTTCTGGTATGTTTAAACTTAGAATTCAAAATTAAAGTTGAGATTTCTTGGCTTGATTGTTACTACGCACATTTTGGTGATTAGCTGCATTCGCGCAATCCCACTTGTCGTGTGTTTATTTTTCTAGTCTAACTGTGATTGCAACCTTTCTAGTATTTTATATATTGGATTGGTTTTGTTTCCATCTGGGTGTTGGGGCTTGATGTTATCTGCCGATTTTGGCGGATGATATTCAGAAACACCCCCTCTGTCTGTGTCCAAGCCCCCTGATGAAGAGACATGGACGGAGTTGTGAGTTTAAATTTTGTGGATCTTTATATCCTAAAGAAATATAATAATTTACGAATGAAATTAATAGAAAAATGTCCTGTTTAGATCAAGATAACTAGAAATATGAATTAAATTTTCATGTTGCAAGTTTTTATCCTCTACCTCAAAAATAATAAATTTTGAAGCTTTCACCAACAGACGTTTTACAGAACAAAAGATTAGTAATTCTGAAATAATGCGAAACGAAATAGTTTTATCTTCAAAGAATGCGAAAACAACCATAAATGAAAAACAATTTCAAGAGTAAAAAAGAGTATCCACTCCCAAGGTTTTTCAGAAATTTAATACCCCTGTTGAATTTATTTCCTTAAAAATAAGAAACTTATCACAGTCTCTTGGGACATTTCGAGAACATTACTGTTCATAACATAAAATCCAACTCCTCACCATACAGTAATTCTTTTTTCTCGACCACCAGTTCTTACTTAAACCAGCTCCATTCCTAATATCAAGAAACAATGTAGCATTATAGAAAATACTTTCTTAAATATCCCGTATTTTCTGACGCTCGATTAAATTCCAAGGATATTCCGAGGAAGAAAATATCTCTAGATAATCCCTACAGAAAATTCAAAAGGAAATCTAAAGGAAAAAGCGGAAATGAAAAGTAGAAAAATCCAGAAAAGTGGAATGCTTGAGAATAGGAGGTTCTGGAAGTTGACATGGGGGTCATAAGAAAAGCTTACTGAAAATAAGTGTCTAGGAAGCGTTACATAAAAAGATTCTTTAAGTAAAGGGAAAAATGACTCCTAATCTAAATGAAAGTAATTGCTTTACTTTCAGTTGATGTATAATCCAAGAACATATAAGTTTTCTTTTTACGATGGAGTTACAGTGTCTTTTTTTTCTGTTTGTGTTTTTCTATTTTTTTTTTGCTGATGGTGTTCCCAGCAATCCCGATTATTCAATTAATCTCGGCTTGATAAATTATTTTCTGTGTGTCCTTGGAGGAAATAAATATCTTTCGTTCGGAAGAGTTTGATTAAATAGAATTTTATTGCCCGAGTTTTTTATCTGAATTGGGTTTTCTTGTTTTTGATACGGTAACAAAGAATTTCATAAATAGTATACCTACTATATATCTTTCTACATTTATCTAAAAGTGTTGATTTTGCGGTGTATAACTATGTACTAATATTGATTTTGCTTTATTCTATCATAACAATCATCAATTTGCTGTGTTAAAAAAATTGCAAAATAATGAGAGTTAGAAATGAATTTTTAATTCAATAATTTTTTAATTAATATCTAGTATAAGAGATATTATCATTCGTTATAACTGATGCCAATTCATTACATTTTTATATGCATTAATGATACTTTTATAATCTCACTATTTTATGTTATTAAAAGAATTTGTATTCTATAAATAAAAATTCCCACTCTAATGTATTTCGATTAAAAGTCACTACATTTTTAAGACTAAATATTTTTTTGGTGGGCGTCAATCGTTTTTATTTTTAAAAAATATTTTAAATATTTTACGTAGATTTCTGAAGAAAAAAGCAATTTTTTGCCATGAGTTTAAACTTATGATATTAACTTTTTCTAATTAAAACTAATTTCTGGATCATTAATTTAGTTTCAGATTCGTTTATTTTCATCGTGTGTAATAAATCAATTTTACCTATTTAATTAAAAGCAGTAAATTTATCCATATCTTTTAAATTAAAATGCACAGTCAACTTCATTTTTTTAGTATTAAGGCTACAAGAATTGGTTCTTTCAAGTGTTACAATGTTACGTATGGAATTGAAATGTTTATGAAGTTAAATCAAATATTCTTTATCAATAGCAATCTGTATACAGTACGTATATTCAATGGAACCTGTAGTAGTATGCGCATCGCATTTAATGATGAAATCTTATAAATGTATCGCTACCCGTTTGAAGGTTTAATAAAAGCACATCCATAGACTTAATCAGAAACTTGAATGAATATTTACAATGAAAGAATCCATATGAATCGCATTTTATCTTGAACAATCATCTATACAACTTGTAACCATAAAAGACGGAAAGGAAGCCGTACCAAGTTTTCTTTTACCATTCTCTTTTAGTGATCGTATTCGTGTAAATACAATTTCTCGATACAAATAGAAACCAATCAATTACATTACTCTTTTATACACAAATTGCAATTGAATTTTCCCAGACTATATGATATTATTTTAAAAGTAATTTCACTACCATTTTTATATGATTTGGAATGTTTTCATAAAAATAAAAGTACTTAATAATATAATGTATCCATGCAGTTATAAATATGCCATTGAAATGGAAACATAAAATAATTTTTTTGTTTCAATAACAACTATCTAAAATTATATTTAATCCATTTCAACTGGAATTAGAAATTTGTGTCAAAGGAGTGACACTCAGTTTAATAAGTGATAATTTTCATAAATAATAAAAAAAGATAAGAAACGACAAATAAATTCTATGAAATAATAAATAATAAATTCTAAAAGCTACATTAAGCAAAGGTAATGTAAACAAAACAGTGCTAATTTAAATGATTTCATAATCAACAAAAGAGGTCTTACGTAGTACTTAAACTCTAGATACTCTGATGAAAAAAATATACAATTCACTAAATTGTTCAGAAAAACGAAGCAGAAATTGACAAAGACATAGAAGAACTTTCAGTTTTAATACCAAACTTTAAATGATATGAAAAAATAGAGACAGAAGTAAATTCGATGATTTTTCTATAAATAACATTTACCCTAAATTGCAGGAAAAAGTATCCACAGCTTTATAAAGTTGTTTATAAAATTAAAGCCAAACCATAACGTATCGCACACCATATCAAGAATATATCCCAACTCTAAATCAACAGTTTCGCAGTCCATCTCAAACAATTTCCAGTTAAAGAACTTCTCTAGGAGTTTAAGGGAAAATGTGAGGGTATCTGTCACTGAGCGGAAGAAAGAAATTGAGTTTTATCGAGTAGGAAAAAAGTGTTTGTAAGGGGTCCCATCCCCCGTGAACCTTAACTCTGAAGAAATATCGATTGACATCCGTTAACCGAACGGATAATTTAGACTGCTCCGGGGTAGAGTGGGCTTAGTCCGCTCATTCTTTTGCAAAGTTTAATCAAATGGTGTAAACAGTTTTGTGCTTAATGTAATTTTTATCGTTTTTTATGCTGAATTTAAGGGAGGAGTTTTATAAAAAATGATGAACATAACAAGGTTCTCGACTTAATGAGAACTTGGTTTGCCTTTTGAGTTTTAAACTGGGATTTTTTTTTAACAATTGAATGTGGTAATAACTTTGTCAATGTCTTCTTTTATACTTATTTATTAACTTATTTATGATTTTAAAGACGTTATCGTAAGGACAAAACCTTTACACAATTTTTGCTTACAAGTTTAAACATAACTGTAATATTATTCCCATCCCCAAAAGTTTACCCACAATAGCTCATTTTCCATTGCTTCTGGCAACTTTTTTCCGCTCTCTAATTCCTCAGAATTGCTTCGTGGACCCTCAAATCAAAGTGATACTGAATTGAATTTTCTTTGGGTAGTCTACATCCCCTATCCCACGAGGTATGAATCACCTTATAGATTTAGACTTTTTATCCCAATTGACTGCTATCTTTCACTTTAATAAGGGGTTCATCTGTAGATTTCAATAATTTATATATACTTTTTTTGTTTTTAGAAATTATTTATCACCACCATGATATCTTTAAAAATAACATCTCCGAATCTCTCTCGTTACATAAATCACCGTGCTTGAGAAAGGAAGGTTTTTTCGTAAAAAAAATATGTGTAAATATTTTAGTAACTATCTCAACACAGCTCGTTTTATTGTAAAGAACGGGACCGTCATTTATTTTCTCACTCAAACACAACAAAAAAAAGAGACAAGTGCCTAGAAGGGAACTTTTAACAATCCGCATACTGCGCCTGCATCAAAAGTTAACCCAATAAGGGAGAAGTTATAATAAGTTATAAGGTTACTGAATCTCCACTGGAGCAGTGGTAGGATTCTTGCTTAGTATGCGGCAGTTCCTGGGTTCTATCCCCGATTATTTTTATAAAAAAACGGATCATGTAATCCAAAAAAACTTATATTTTCCTGGAGAAATTTCAACGAACCAATCAGAGCAGGCTCTGTTAAAAGTTCCTTCTGGTTCCTGCTCTAGACACAACAAATACGTTAGCTCTATCTAAACTAAACTAACAAGTTTCCGAAATTTTCTTGACTCAATTCTCTTTCCACCGGACCACGCGACTTTTTATCGCCAAAAAAAGAGATAAAGAGGCCAACAACAACAAAAAAAGAACGGAACCCATCCTCATTCCATCGTATCATCCAGAACGAAAAAGAAACGAACAGATGTTGGATCCAAGTCGATAATCGGCCGATCAGAGCCTGAAAAAAAAACGCGACGGAAAAAAAAACTCCGAAGAAAGATAGAACGAAGACAGTTTTACCTGAGAGTAATCATAATCCTTCGTCTTCACTTTTCCTTTCTTCTCTCGAGTCGAAAATTTCGTTTCAAGATGACTTAAGGTGAAAGTCGAGAAACACCCTATTTGTGAGTAGGTAAGCTTTGGCTGACACTCATCCTACTTATTTGCATGCTTTGGATTTAGAAGGTGAAGACGGTGGAAGAGAGATGGATCAAGGCTATGATGAATTGCGATTTAAAATTCAGCATTTTTGTTGTTGTTTTCTTTGGTTTTGATGATAGGGATAAAATGTATAAAAATATCTCGGCTTTAAGAGGAAAAGTTTGATATCAGGATGTTTTTGATAGTGGTTTAAATAAAAGCTGCGATTATGTATTTATTCTGCTACATTTTTATTTCCACAAAGAACTCACTATAAAACACTTTACAAAATACTATAGTGTAAGTACCAAGGTATAAAGTATCAAAAATTAAGTGATTGATCAACTTCTTAGGAAAGGAGAATGAAGCCTCAAGGAGATTACGGACTTGATAAAGATTCTTTCAATATTCTCAAAATTACGTTAAATATCAGTTTACACTTTGCACATCTGGTATCTCATAAATGAAACAAATGTCTATGACTTGATTATCTTTCAAATGAAGACTTTTAAAAACTTTCCCTTTTTTATTTTCAATGGAATGATAAAAAAAAAGGAATTACTGCCTAAGTCTGCCTATTAAAATATGATTGATGTAATATTATCCTTTCCAAAATAGGTTCAAATATATTTTTTGAGATTTGAGAAAACTCTTTTTAAAACATGATGTCTCATCTACATATTTCCTTTTTATTATTTATCATACTAACGTATGAAGCCCTAAGTAAAATACCAAGTATTTCAGTAAAGAAATCATTATTTGTAAAATAAAGTAAAACATTAAAACAGATATAATTTCAAAACGTTTTTTGATTGAATACATCAGTTTTACAAACGAACAAAAAAATGTAATTACGCTTTGGATTAGTTTTTGAGAATCTGTGTACCCGGCAATCTTTTGTATTAGAAAAAATGCTTAAATGCTGAAAACATTACACGATCTATACATCATACTTAAAACCAAACAACATTTATCAAGACAGTTCACCCCAAACAATTTCATTGTTCCACTTGCACACAGAAGACCCATAATATGGAATTCTGAAAGTAATATAAACGACAGTCAAAAACGTTTCTCAAATTCAATAACATGTCAACGAAGCAGAAGTAACGCTATTTTCTTACAAAAAGCCGTCGTAAGATATTTCATATCGATTAAAGTGCGTTTTCTTATTCATAAGAAGAATAAATGCGAAGATGCACACGCGCGTCACTTCGCTTTACTTCACTTTTCAAAATCCTATTTTCGGTCCACCTAATCTCCATATTTTGACACAGATGGAGGAACCTAATCCACTGGATTAGGTCACGTGAGCTCACTGCAGTCTAGTTTCGAGAGTGATTCGCTGGGAGCACTTTGAGAAATCGTCGGAAAAATGCCCAAGAGGAAAATTGAAGTTTCGGAAAGTTTTTTTTTTCTGTTCTGCCAATGTTAGTGTTAAGCATTTTCAAAACAAAATTGCGTGCATTCTAAAAATGAAAAATTGTTCCTTACATCAGTAAAATTAGTTTTTCAAAATACTTTTACAAAATGTATTCCTAACCTGCTCTGATCAACAAAAAACATATCCTTAATGAATAAATGATATCCACAAATTCTTTTTTTTAACCTACACTGGTCAGCTAAAAAATAGTAATCTTAAAAAAGACTAAAAAATTAATATTTTATATTAATATTATTAAAACTTTACATAAACGTACCTTCTAATAATTTAAAAATAATTTTTAAAAATAAGTATCATGTAAAATTATTTTATTGTAAAGTGAATTCAAGGATAAACTTTTTAGCATAATGAAAATAATCAAACATTGGCCCTAAAGTTCTTTAGAAAACCAGTAAAATTTGTTTAAAAAATTATAGTATAATAAGAACCATAGTTATTTTATTCATAAATTTATTATCTGTCTCAAAAGTTCACCGATGTTAAAGATTGAAATTATCTACTGCTTTTTCAAACATTGAATGTATTAATAATTTCCTCTTATAAACTAAATTAGTTTTCTTTTAATAATTTGAGATAAATTGTTTTTCTTTTTATATTACTAGAATTTACCATATCAAGAACGAAAAGTTATTAAAGGTAATCATTTTACCTCTAGTACGTTTCACACAGTTAATACAGTGTATTTATTATGCACATATTATTATGAAAACAATCTATTAATTCATTGCTGTTATAACACCGAATACATTGCTTATGTGACCCGATTTGGATGCAAAACACCGTTTATTTGATTTTTAAACTTATGTGCATTATTTATGAGATAAATACAGTAAAGAATTATTCATGAAATGATTCTCATTATAGAAAATATTTTAGGTGTAAACAATAATATTTTTATTGCAGGTAAAGCTTATTATATAAACATTGCAAATCATAATTATAATTTATATGCGTTCTTGCTTATACATAACAGGCGCATACCAAATTCTCTGGTATATAGCTTTATTCCTTTCCAGCATCTTTTTTAAAAATTTTATTCAACTATTATGCTTTTGTTACAAATTTTAATAAAATATAACCTTACAAAACGTTTCCAAACAATCACACCCAGAAAACTTTTTTTTAAAACGTGAAACAACTTTTTTCATCATAAAAAATGGCGTCAATTGGTTGTTGTAATTGGTTGCATAATAAGTTGTTTGACAGTTCTTGCTTTGTAACTGCGAATGTTATCCGTAATCTAAAAAGAATGAAAATACTTTAAAATTTAGAAATTTTTTTTAGAAATTCTAATGGCCATTTGCATATCCTCAAAAGAATCCGAACAGTTTGATACCAAAAATGTGCTATACGGATTAGTAATTAAAAAGTTTTTTTCCCGGAAACCGTTTCCCAAAAACTTTTTTTTTAGTAAAGAGAGAAACTTTAGAGTGAAAACTTTTTGATGCTCTATAAATGTTTCTAAAACAAACTAAATTTTATCGATAGTCCTGTTGGTTTATCATCAGGTAAATTCCTAGTCCAGTTTTCTAAAGATCTTGAAAAGAAACCGAATAAAACGCATTTGAGGGTTGTAATTTGTTGTGTTGAAGATACTTTGCACTATTTCTCAAATGATCCTTCCCTCTGCAATAATGACGCATCTACAGTCTCCCTTGAAAGAACAACGGTTACAAACGACATCCAAATGGAATCCTGGAACACAGTCTTGGGTCGTTTTCGTCCCCAAACTCACCTTTTCTTGCTTTAGTTTCCTCATGTAAAAAAACCCTCTAAAGTCGCCTCCTTTCAAGAATGGCTTCAGGGCAGGCAAGTGTTTTGTTTCAACGGGCATCCAACTCCAAGACTCTTCATTAAGAGTTCCAACAATCAAAAGAAGAAGCTTGTTGCCCATGGGACTCAAGTCCGGTTGCTAAGTGAATCATTACGAGGAAGAAAGTTCTGCCTTCAAGAACAATACGCTCGAGGGCTAGTAGCTGGTTTTCAGGATGCTGTATTTAGTGGAGCTTTTTGGATGAGGATACAAACAACAGGGAAATGATGGCTTACTGTGGTTAATTGTGTTTTTAAGGAGATAATTCGGGTTTTTTAAAGATATATAAACAAATTCGGGGATTTTTTTCCATTTACATTACAATAATAAAAAGGTATTTTAATACAGTAGTTGGGTGTACGAAAAATATTATTTTAGGGATCGCAAGAAAGGCTTGGCCATAACAAAATTTAAACACTTCTCCTCACAACCAACTGAAATAAAATATCAGATATTATGATTCTGATATACTGTTATAGTGAGAAGTGAATATATATTTTGTAGAACTTATAATAGTATTAGATAATAATATATTTCATTCCTTAAAATAACCCCTATTAACACCTTATTTTTAATATTTCAGTAACCACCATTATCTTATTGCAGGAACTAAAATATATTTGTATAAAGCTGCTCATTGGGTGTATGTGTAGTGAAAAGTTCACACATAAATGATAATATAAAGGAATTACATATTCAAATGTGTATTTAGATTAAATTTTTAATCCTAATAGCTATTTAACTTGATATTCCCATAGAAATAAGCACATCCTATTTCAAATTAGCATTTTTAAATTAAGCTTACTTTCACCGTAAAATACAATTTTGATAAAATATAAAGATTTATAACACTAATTGGTAACATTCCTTACGGACGCAATATCGCAACTTGAACTAGACGCATTTTATTTTCCCAATAGCTTACCTCAAAGTTAAAATAGTTTCAAAGGAGAAAACTTCTTAGATGAAACCGTAAAGTTCCCGTTCATTCATTGAAAGTAAGGATCTTAGACCAAGATGAATGCCTTTTAAACAAAAAGAACGACAGGTGTTCTTAGACATTGATCAAGAGAGAGGCTCTCTTTTGTAAAACGCAATTAAGCTTCCGGATATCTGAACTTTCATCAAAGCAACTTTTAACAGTTTCACAATGATCAAGGGAGAAAATAAAGAACGAGTAGCAGAATCATTACAAATTGCAGAGAGAACCTGGTGTTGTAATAAATCCCGCCCATTGTGTAATTTCTATTTATGGACGGTTTGGGATTGGAGAAAAACAGCTTGGTCAAATTGGTTTTCTAAAACTTTCGAGTAAAAAATTGTTCCGAACAAGTACTTTAAATTGCGTCACGTTAGGGGGACACTATTTATTTGACTTGAAGTATTGATTTCAGAAGTGCAATAAAAACTTCCCGCACTCCGAGATGTTGAACTGCGATAAACAGTTTTTATTCGACAGAAATAAATCTACTACCCGACTCTAGCTTTGTAAAAAATAAATGAGAATGATGTAATAAAAAAGGTAAAATTGTTTTGTTATTCTTTCTATTTTATGTTAACTTGGAAAAAAAATTTTCATTCTACTAGTTACATGGACCATTTATACTGAAAATATTCTATTGAATAAAATCAAGAAAAAGAACGTGGTTTATTTGCACAAAAAGTTAAAATAAATTTAAAATCATACAATTTTGTTTCTAGGATACTTGGATCCTCTTTGTCAGTGTAAATATAAATGTGTATGTTTTTAAGTTTTTAAAAACTTTTTTTGTGCAAATAAACCACGTTGTTTTTCTTGATTTTGTACAACCTTGGGCACAGTTGCTTTTATTAGACACACTCTATTGAATATGTGAAAAAAAATAGAATAATTCACCAGCTTTACTGTAAAAAAGTATTAATAAAATTTTTAACCTCCTTTAATTTAGATAACTTAGATTTTGGAATATTTCAGTTTCCTACAAATCGAAATAATTCCAGCTTTATTGTACAGTTCTTAATTAAAACCTACACGTTTGCTTTTTTTTAAACTGGAAAATGCATTATTAGTCAGCTGTAACAGATAAAAATACATACGTAAAATATAAATAAACGTTTCTCGAAACATATAAACGTAACGAAAAACCTGAAACATCATTATCAAGTCGGAGTTAACATATTCGTTTCAAACTTTAACTTACACATTTGTTACTCTGTTGAGAAGGAAAGATACATCTCAGTATTAACATCACAATGTAACCAAACTAAAGCTTCAAAAAAAAAAGATATCCCAACAACAACCATAACAAATCCACCCAAACCTCCTCCTCATTCTCACGCAATTAGTAAAGAAAAACTAATCTTCCTCATCCTCCACCCACATCTCCTCCTAATCCCATTAACTAATTCATCCTTCCACGTGTTAATATGAATGCGAAGCTGCACCCTACCCTTCCTTAACTGGCTTAATGAGGCATTAAACGGCGAGTAATCCCGCTTCCACATTCATTATTCCAACACCACTTTAATCCCCAAGCAGGGATTTTTTTTCATCCCCACGGCTGTTTGCGCACCGAAGCGCGACTTCAACTACAAAATGAGTGCTGCCTCCAGTAATCCCTCTTCCCCTCTCGGGATGGAGGAATCGAACATCAAGCGGAATTCTTTCCGCGATGGATTTACGATCTCATTTAGAAGAGGCTCTGGCGCCCCACCCACCCCCTCTGAAATTGAAAATGACTCCCTTCCCCCTCCCTTTAACTCAGGGATAAGCACTTGGAAGTTTTGGGGAGGGATCGTTGCTCTTTCGTTCCCTCTCGACTTATGCGTCTTGCAAACAAGACGGCTAGGTTTGATGACGCCAAGAGTGCGCCAAAAATGTCGCCAATGAATGAAACTAGTAATATTCCTTTTTGTGTCAGGTATGATAGGGAGAAAGTTGTTAGTATGATAATTGAATGTTTTGAATATACACATAACGGACCGTTTTGCTTCATTCAACAAAAATAAAAAAAATGAAAGAACAATCTTTTGGCTGTTTTATGGGCTCGTTAATTTATCTCGTCAATTTTAGGTCATTAATCTCAAATAATTACAAATTAATGGATAAAATGTCAAACGAAATTTTTAGTGAGAGGCGTTTCAAAAAACCTCACCCCAAAGTCATTAATAGTATTTCCTAACAGAAATAAACTTGGCTATCACTTATCACTGTATACTCGGTGACTTCTCACCTAAAACTATGGAATTCATAAAATAATACGCATTGGAAAATTAAAGCTGTCAAAACATTTTACTTTGCCATTCAATGTGCCCAATGGTGATACATTCAGTTCACTATATCACCACTAGAAATGTTCAAACCATAAGATAAAAGTGATCATCCATGATAAAAATTATCTTACTTAGTATAATTACATGTTCTACGACAGTTATTAATTTTAAAATACTCTCAATAATTACTCTACTAATTACTCTAATTACTATCTGATTATATCTCCAAGATGTAATAAGGTTCTTTGCAACCCCATCTAGAAATATTACAAAAAGATAAAACAATTATACATTTCATAGAATGGGAAATTCCCTATAAAATCCCCTCTGAACGAAAATTCTGTTGGCGAGGCCATTGGCATCATTTTCTTCATAGGGTCATCTAGTCAGATCCACATGTTAGTAAGATAAATTCTCATCGTTAATTCGGATAGGTAAAGAGAGGGAGATTTATCATCATGAGGAGTGGCTCTAGGATGCTTTTATTTTATCCAGTGACCGTAAATTGCTATGGTTTTAGATAATCCTAGCTAACACTACGAATTTTTTATTAGAAATGCCCCAAAAAAGAAAGCAGGGATACAATTGTTCAATACATATTTTGTACAGAATTGTTCGGGTTTCTTTTAATGAATCATCTGAATTTGAATTTGCTTATTTTCTTTTGAAACCGTTTAGGTTTTTATTCTGTAAGTGGATTAATTAAATTTCAAAAATAAATATGATGTTTTTAATAATTACAAAAGTTTGCTTTTAATTTAATCTTATTTTTTTATTTTTACAATTTTTTTTCTATTACTTAAAAAGGTTTTTCCGTGCCTGCACTTTATATTCAGTGCCTTATTTCAAACTTTCACCAAGCATCCGGCATTTAGTTTTCCAAAATGTTACTCCATACCTCTAAGTTTTGTAAGGATGGCTGTTTTACTGTTTAGTTTTCCGAGTCATTCTTAGTTTTTTGGATGCGCATTCAAGTTTTCTTCCCTACCTTCGGATTTTCCTATTTCTCTCGTTATATTTTAACAGTGAAAGAAAACGCATATCGCGTGTAAAGTAATTTCGCCTTCCGTCCTTCATTTCCTATGCTCTCTCTCTTACATGTGAGTCACTTGACCGATGAATAGTCGTAATTCGTAATGGGTGGAAACTTACGTGGGTCACGTGCATCGATGAGTCACCCCTATTTAGTCCTAGGGAGAGCTAAAGCAAAAACAATAGAAATGCTTTCAGTCAAGAATCATGTATTCAACGTAATCAGAAGTTGTTCAGAAAGCTCAATTGGTTAATATTGGCTCAACTGATAATTAACTACTGTAATCATGGCTAGTTTTTATGTTTTGCTCTTCATAATGAGAGTTACAAAATAATAATTAAGTATTTTTATGAATACATTTACCAAGGACATTAAAAAATTAAAGATAAGAAGAAGAAAATATAAATGTGGAAACATGTGAACAATGACATTTTATGGAAAACAAATTTTGATTTATAAAATTATATCCCTCTTTTTAGCCAAGTTTCAGTGTACTTTTCAATACTCGCATTTCCCCTTTATTCAAATTTTTAAGCATCGAAAACTTGCTGTTGAAAGAACATATTTTTCAAACCGAATAATTAGGATGGTTCAAAAAAAAATTACCTCAATCAACCATCGAATTTCACTGAAAAACTTATAATTTGGACAAACACATATAAAATAATCGGAACCAATTTAAATGCAACGAAAATCGGATTCCTCTCTCAAATCTAAATAATGAACCTCAAAATAAACCAATCAATACCCCCCTCCCAATACCCATCATTGAGGAAAACAAAGTTAATAAATCAATACCAATATAACCGAATCTGAGTTATTAAGGTCTAACAAACACTTTCTGACGCCCTTCCTAATCACATTCCTTTACCCGCTTACGCTTCAGGGGTAAGCAGAGCGTAATTCATTTCAAAGAAGGTCCCTATACTTCCCCATGTTAATGACGCCAGGGTAAGGATTTATTCCGGTGTTCAATTTGAGGGAATGCCTCGTCCATCGGGGGGCTGCTCCGAGCGCCATCTGGTGGGGAAAGAATCGATGGGAAGGTGTTACAAATCACCACTTTGTGGAATTATTTGCTCTCCAACTTTAAAACCGATTTCTCGGACTCTCCCCAGAGAGATTCAATTAGTGAGGGGGTTTGTTTATTGCTAACTAGTTCGTCTTTGAGGGCGGATTGTGGTTTGTGAAAGTATTGGGAGGGGTGGATAAAGAATGGATTCGAAAGGATATTGAGTTGGGTTTGAGGGTATAGGGTAATGAATGGACAGTGGAGTAATCGATTTACGTTAGGTTGTAACGCTCTGGTAATGGAAATGAATTTCCCGATTCTTCATTTGTTAATGAAATATTCATGTTACATTCAAGAATGAAAATGAATATTATTTCAAATCCTTTGTAGTATTCATCACAGAGGAGCAGATTTTCGAAGGGTGTCAAAGCACCTTACAAAATGTAGCTCATTTTAACAAAAAATTGCAAAATTTTAAAAGTTTCCCATATATTTCCTCGCATTTTATTCTTTTATTCTTCTATTAGCTAATATTTCGTTAAAAATTAGGGTTTTTTTTTTCTTTTAATAACCGCAAGAAATGTCCACGTGTCACTTTTAAATCAAAATATTATATATTTTTCTGTATAATGTATCAATAGTTTAATTGGTTTCACTTTTAATTTATCTGAAATATATACGTACCCAATTATTTCATAAATGTAAAGTTATCAACATGAAATATTTCATACTACAAACAATCAAAAATATATTAATCACACAAAACTAATAGGATCTAGTTGTAATTGGAATTACAATATTTAAAAAAAATTAAGGCTTTACAGTAACATCCGAAACGGGTGAATGCAAAAATATGTTCACAAAAAAGAGGTTCTTAAATATTCAAAAATATGTAGCTTTCAATAAAATAATGTCTATTTTAGACCAGCTCGAGGTAAAAAAAGGATGGTAAAAACGAGCATTTACTGTAGTTGTTTTCTTTGCTGCTAGCCTCTTCTAAAGGAAAAGCATGTTCTACAGGCTGAAGTTACCCAAGGAACACTGTGTCTTGTTTTTACTGCATTAAGTAGCTTTTAAAGGAAAAACCAGTTTTACAGAGTATAAATGTTATTTATTGCTTGACTTTACTCTCTTAACGCCTAGTGGCGCATGAGGCCACTAGGGTGGCGTTCTATCCTGGCCGGTTATTTATTGCTATTGATGTAAAATTATTGTATATTAATTAACACAGAAATAAATTGTTATATTAGGTAGGATGCGAATAAATAAATTGGCGTATCCATTATCATTTCATCAGTGAAAAATTTCTAGAATGACCTGGTTGGTTTCACTACTCCTATGAAGAAAGATCTTCCCTAGCATATGAACGGATTATTCTCTTCATTACTTCTTAAGCGGTTCAATCTCAAAACCAAATCAACCCAGTCGCACATTTTTCAACAAATTAACTGCAAATAAAAGACCTCAATTAACCCCGCAACATCCCGAGCGTCATAACAACAAATCAGAATCCATTTTCCTTACATCCTCACAAACAACAACAATCGCAGTCGCCCTAACCACTCGAACAATAAAAAAACACCGCAATTAACGAACATCCTCGTTAACAAAAATGGCGGAAAAAGAACATCACTCCACTCATTAGCGAAATCGTTAATTTCGCTCGAAAAGAACAACCGGAACAATCTCCGCTTCCCTTCGAACGGGCACAGATTTGATTATCATCATCCTCGAAATGAATATCCGCACTCGAGAATTCGTGCCCTGCCACCATTAACGGAATTCTGCACCTCACGCCACGCTGGTCACGCCCATACTCGTTCGTTCCTGCCCATATTCGTTCGTTCCTGCCCGAGAATGCTCGGGTCCGCGGAGGGAAATTTATAATGAGACTCGGGCTCTCGGATGTTCTTCATTTCCCGCATTCATTCAATCTGTGATTGTGGAGTGTGGCTATGTCTGTCGCCAAACGCGATTCGATAAATTGCTTAATGAGGGTAGAGAATTGCGTAGAGGTGGGGATGGGAATTGAATAGGAGGTTGTTTCTCAGATTCATGAGAAGAAATTGATACTTTGAAAGTTCTAAAAGTTTGAGACTTTTTGGTAATTGGATCGATCATAATGTGCAATAGTTGTAGAAATTCCTGTTTGATTTTTGATAAGGGAAAAATGTCAATATTTTTCGTCTATTTTAATGATTGGAATGCATTGAAATGTTTAGATTATGGAATATGATTGAGTTGTATAACCCTTCGTGTAATAACCATTAAATAAAGTATTCAAAAATATCAGAGATTTATTAATTGTGTTTAGGAACATATATCTTTTAGAGGATTTATCATTCGTAGAATCCATTCAAAAACATCTAATATCTAAATGTTTTTATTTGTATATTTTTGTACAGTTTAATTGCGTATATTTTCTCTAAAATATTCAAAAGAAACCAAATAGTATACATTAATTCTATGAAATATTAACGAAATAATTACTATACATTTCTTTGGTATAAAGTAGTCTAGATTAGAATGAGGAAATACCATTAGAAATAAATTAGAAATGCCATTTAAAACTTTCATTCAGCTCCAATCAACACTTATTTCCTGTAGAGACTATAAAAGAATCTGAAACATTGACCTAGAATATTTTGTTCTCGTCGTAAGAATAAGAAGTGAACGGGCCAGACCTTTTTTTTTCTTCAGCTGAGATCCTTACGACGTTTGAGTTGAATGGTTCGGCCAGGGATTTGGCTCATCCAAAGGACTTAGCCGAGATTTAAGGATTTGGAACTCAGCCGAAACTTACTCAGTATCCAGTGACACTGGAAAAGGACTTTCTTAACCTGCTTCTTGAGAATAAATTCGGGACTGTTGGCACAAATCTTTGCTTTGACACTAATCTTTATTCTTTGCGTTAGATATAAGTACTAAAGCTTAGGAGTGTACCTTTCAATGTTCTTTTTTAAGTTTAAAAAAATTGAAACAGTGTAACAAATCCAAGGAAAATTGTCAAAAAAGGTGGGTTTTGACATGCAATGATAAATAACTTTATAAGAACTTGTCCATCCAAAGTTTTTTTAGTAAATGTGATACTTTTACAAGTTCTTCAAAATATCAGACATAGATAATAAGATCTCACGCTTAAGTTGTCTTCGATTTCCAATCTAAGAAGAAAATCTTGTTTCCCACTTAAAGGAATTATTTCACTTATTCAACCTTGTTATTCTATTGCATTGCTTCAAAACAATGTGTGAGTTTGTGCTTTTTAGCAGAATAAGTATGTTACATCATTTCTCAACTTCCTTAAATATAAAACAGTAGTATGCAAACCGAGAAACAAAGAAAACTACAGGGCGTGATACCTCATTTAACTCATATGCTGAAGAACCTCCAACAACAAAGTTTTCCTCTGACACTAACAACTCTTTTATCCACACTTAAAATAAACTGAACACAACTCCGGTCTGCAATTGATTCCCACGTAAAAAATCTTAACAAGCAGCATGAATGATTTATGGAAACATATGCTAAAGATTAATGTAGCTAATATTTTCATTCCCTTTTCTAAAAGTTTACAGACACGTCGTGGATTCAAATAGGGTGAACCGCCCAGTGAATGAACACTTAGCATTTGGGTTTGCGATTTTCCCACTTCAAAAATTTTTTTCAGGGCTTTTTCTCGGTCAATTTCTAAAAATAAGGTATGTTTCCATACTTGCTTTTTCTTGGCAATATGATCGAAGTATTTCCAGATCTTAGAAATCAATAGTTTTGAAGGAATGCTGATTTGAGTGAAAAAAGTGCGATAGACCCAGTGAATGAACAAAGTTTGCCCTAAGTATGAACAGTGTCTTCCAGTAAATGAACACTGAAAAATACCATGATTTTTTTCAACTGATCAGCCTGCGTTACATAAAATAGAAAATATTTTACTAAAAACTCTAAAATTTCTTCAATACACACACACACACACACAAAAGTTACTTAGGAGGTGGGTGCAAATCTTGCCAAACGTCGATTGCGACGTTATACTAATTGTATATTCCATCTTAACACAATTAATAATCAATACCTCCTAGCACGGACGTAGCTATAGCTTTTACAAGGGGGGGGGGTTCAAGAAACTTCTTTCAGGGGTCGCAATGGGCAATGAAAGTGTATCTAAAACAGGGTTTTCCAACTGGCGGGCCACATGCGGCCCGCGAAGCTCCCTGAAAACCCATAAAAAGTAGCTATATAGAAGACTATTTAGTATACTAAAATTTAAACATTTTTGGAGGAGGACCCCTGAACCCTATTTACCCACTTTTTCATTAAGTAGTAACTTTGGTTGGTCGTTTTCTATGGGGAAAAATTTTAAAGTTTGAGGTTTCGAAAGAGGGGTTGTATACCTTGAAATTCCCTCTGAGCGTAGCAAGGGGTTGTAAAAGCTTAGGTTAACCTTTATCACGAGGGGGGACAAAATGGAGTACCATAGGCGTAAGTTCAACTTTTTGATTGGGGGGGGGGGCAAAACCTATAAGACCTCAGGACCAAAGGAGCCATTACTAAACTGTTTTGAAGGGATTCTGTAACCCAAAATGTTTCTAATAGTTTTCCCTTTCCGAGTAAAATGTAGGGCAAATGTGAAATTTTGTGAACTTAATCACAAATTTGTGTGGTTAATACATGCCCTCAAGCAAAAGAGGGGTGTCTGGGTCTTCTCCCAGAAAATTTGATCCAAAAAGTTGTATTTTCACTCATTTTTTGAATATTTGGGACAGGAACCTTTTTGTTTGGCTGACATAAGGTTTAGGCTATTGGGGGGGGGTCTGGATCCTCTAACCCCCCCTTATATACGTCCATGCCTGTCGTTTGGGACCATGGGTTCCTATGCAATTCTGAACCCTTATAATGTCTACCTCCCCTAGAAGTTTTCCCATTCATAATGATACACCCTGTATAAACCTAGACTTTTAAATCAAAAACTTATTCTATGGAAAGACAATACTGATCTTTATCATAACCTATTCCTAGTTTAAGCCGTCAAATAAGCCTATAGGTCTTTTGGTTCACGAGATAAGCAGTTTCCCATAGTATGAAGGTTGTTCATTTACTGGTAAATCTTAGTTTAATTACTCTTTCCAGTATGTGAACACTTGTACTTTCTAATCAACATACCCCGTTCATTTACTGGAAGGACACAATTTTGATCATCGCGCATTTTTACATAGTTTAGCTTACATCATTATGAATCAAATAAAACTATAATCATGAGGTTTTACGAAATATGCATTTTCCCCAGTAAATGAACACCTGTTCATTCACTGGGAAATCTCAGTTTGCACTTCCAGTAAGTGAACACCCCCTTATCTATCGCAATTTCAAAAGTACAGCTTTCTGAATTATGCCATATCAAAGATTAAGTCTTTAACATTTGATAAAAAACAACAAAAATCATAATAAGCGCAATTATAAGTCAGAAAAATATGAATGAATCAAGTCAAATCTTAACTTACCGGAGACTTTTTCATGGGTCTGAAGCTCGAGTATCAGTAAAAAAATTTACACAGACTGAAATAGGAATATACGGTTAAATCAACGATTGCCTGGCCTCTAGGAGGTCTCATTGCAACTACTGAATTTTAGTAACAGTCTTTACAGAGTTCAAATAGCTTAATAATTGAGATTATACGACCAGGTGTTCATTCACTGGGAGTGTTCATTCACTGGGCAACCCACCCTACTACTTGTTTAAAACTAATTGTGATCTATACTAAGAATCATAATTAAAGAAATTCTTAAATTAACGATTGAAAATATGTTCCGGACCCAGATTTCCACTATCAGATACAACATAGCTATTTCTGCACTTGGTGATGTCATTCATTGTAAAAAAAAAAAAAGATAATAGTACTTTAACAAACCCCAATAAGGAAACACATGAAGAAACTGTATCAACCCCACTATGCCTGCATTCCATCCACATGGCATAAAATATTCAAACCACCTGGACGTCCACCCTGGAGGCACCATCCCCTCCTAATCAGATTATTCCGTGAACCTCATTCGAGCCGACGTAATCTCGTTGTGCAGAATAAATCCAGCGCCCGATTAGTTAGCGCCAGACAAATTTCCTAATTGCGTGGAATGAGCCGATTTTCTTGCTACCTGTTGCTGATGCGTTTATTATGCCGCTATTGTTACTTACTGTGGTTGAAAATATTGAAGAAGACATTTCGGAATGCTTAATGTGGAGTACTTAAGGGTTGGTAGTTAACGTTGTAGCTTATTGTAGTGATGGTTGGGGAATCCATAGTAATAGGTTTAAGTATCGAATATACAGTAGACTCCCGGTTACTTAACTGTTATCCCTTTAGTTAAAATCAATATAAGCTCTTTTAGGCTCCAAAGATAGAATAATGTGAAAAAATATCAAAAACTGACTGATTAAAATATACAACTACAATATTAATGGCAGCAAATAAAATTTGACAATATTTAAACATTTGGTTTCTAAAAGAGCATGGTAATTTTCAACAGAATAGATAATGGAAAAGTACTGATTAACGTATGAGGAGAGTTTATAGAACATGATTTCATACACGCGATACTAAAATTAAGGAAGATGAATTTGTATAGCGAGTATAACGTCATATATAACGTCGTCCTGTATAACGTATAAATAGCTTAAAATGCAAAATTTTCTTTGTAAGTGTTAAAATTACTTTTATTTTTTTTTAATAATTTAAAGAAGTGTTAGTTTTATATTGATCTAAACCAGGGAAGAAAACGCAGATTACTTCAAATACTTTTTTCTTCTTTAAAAAAAATATTTTGAACCTATACGAACCAACTTAAAGTCAAGAAGAATTTTTAATTAAAAGATCATTACTATAAAAATGATTAATCAAGGGATAATATGCTTTACTTAAAGCCCTATTTCCTACTACCTGACCAGCGGTTAACTAGCAGTCAAAGAAGGATTCTTTCAATCCGAAAAAGGGATTCCTTCTTTGACTGCTAGTTAATCGCTGGTAAAGTTGCAGAGAATACGGCTGTGAACTATCCGACTATTAACTTAAACATTCTTAATATTTTAACTAGATAAAATTCTTAACTTCAATTGGGATTGCTTCATTTAAGTATTTAAAGTAAAAGAAATTTATTACAATTACAAAGAAAATCAATCGGTGCCTTTAATTATATGAATCGATGATATTCAGTTTTTCCGTATCTAAAATTAAGCTAAAAGATTATTAATAGGTACTATTATCAGCTGTCACTTTATATCTTTATATCGTTTTACGCCATTTTACTTTAAACATTTCACTAAGCTTCTCGTAATATTCTCCAAAGAATTAGAATGTTTTAATTGAAATTATAATTCCATTTTATTGAAAAGAAAGATGCATACAATCGTCTAAATCATAACGCATTTAATATTTAATTAATTTATGAGTCCACTGATGTGACTAAACTCCTACAAGACAAACAAACGTTATTAAACTACAGATTAGCTCATTAATTGCCTTTCTTTGTGCTCTTTCATTGATACCTTTCTAAAGTGCTTATCATCCTTATTACGCAAGACGTTGAGTCTGAAAGTGCTTAATTATGAGTTAATTAGCGATATTTCCGAAACAGCATCGGTGAGATATCATTAAAATACTAAGAATGATTTTGAACTAAAGGAAAATATAAACCATGTTAATTATCACATCCCTCTTTCTAGCTTTAAGTATTAATTACGGTATGAATGATGAGAGGCATTTCAAAAATTAATCTTTTAGAAAATTACAGTTTATGAGATTAATATTAGCAATGTTAAAATTGTCTTCAAGCGTAATTAAATTTATTCAAAGAAAAGGTGTTTTTAGTTAATACTAAATGTATTTCATGAAGGATATTTTTTTATAATCCTTCTGATGATAAGACAACCTCATTACTTCCACAATTAAATGTGTATGAAAGCTACATTCACATCTGGAGCGGTTCATAACGTATTAATTTTTCCGTTTTATCTCATATTGTTTTCATCATTTTCTCATTTTATTGGATAAGTGAAACGAAATAACATCTTCTAACCAGTCTAAGGGGAATATCTGGATAAGTGTAACGATACCTGGGATAAATGGAATGAAAACTTCGGTCCCTAGCTATTCCACTTATCAAGGTGTGACTGTACTAAGTTTACAATAACTTTAACTGAACTATTTCACTTGATTTTCCACCAACCTTAACTCTTCTCAAACTCACCCACAAATATCGATTGTAAGTCACATTCTTCAAAAACCAACCGACTTAATTCTCCTCGAAACTCATTTCCCATCCATACATAAGCCAAAGCAATCACTCCCCCCACACAGAACCACCATTAACACGAAACATACCCTCTCCCCAGAAGCAGCAGTCTCTCGTACGATGACTGATGACGTCAGCTTCCGGGGAGGAAGGGTCATTTTTAAAGATTCCAGTCTCACCCTGTGATGGATGCTCCCTCCGATGATGCGACTCGGAAGCTGACTGTGACTCGCTGTGACCAGTCACTCTCTGTCGGGGATGGATCGAATGGGAGAAGGCAAATGTTTTGATGTCGCGCGGGACAAATTATCGAGGGGGCAGTCACCTTTTGGGATTAATAGTGCGCGATGGAGTTGTGTTGGAAATTGAAATTAATGGAATAGGGGAGCGAGGTGGAGGGGAGAGTTTTGTCGGCAATTGATGATGCTTTGTAGGTTTAACATCGGATGTTGATGGAGTGATTGCTGTGAAGAAGGTAGATTTGTTTTAAAGTTGGGTGTAATATGAAATTAATGCCAAAATACCACTCATTAAGTAGAAAAGTTAATTTTTATACTGCATAGAGTCAACGGTTTAACATGTGGTCTTGTTTATTTTGGTTTTACTATTATTTATAGTATTTCTGAATATGGGGGACGGATGGCCCGTTAGGTTTGCTCTCTGCCTTTCACGCCAGCAGTCTGCGCACTGCTCCGTCGTGAGTTCGATTCTCACCTCATCCCTGGGTGTATTTTCCTTCTTTGTGTCAGTAAAAATTCTGTTGTGTCTGTCTTACTTGACGAAGGTGTATAAGCGGATCCTTGAGATCAAGCACACATACCTGAAAATATATGTAACACCAACCTATTTCTGAATTTATTTTCACACTTACCTTTTAATATAGTAATTTACTGCAGTGCAAAATCGACAAGAGTCATATTTTATTTTTATGTTTCGTAATTAGTTTTAGACGAAATGGAAAATATATTTTCCCAAATAGTGTCGAATAAAAGTAACTGTGCAAGGTTATACAAATTCAAGAAACACAAAATGGTTTATTTTCACGAAAAGTTAAAATAAAATTTAAAGACATACAAATTTGTTTCTAGGATACAGGTATCCTCTTCAGCAGTTTAATCTTAACAGTAAAATCATAGCTGAATTCTACACAAAAGCGTGATTTTATTTCATTGAGTTATAAGAAAGGATGTAATATTTCCTGTAAAATAAACATTTATTTTTGGACTGCTCTAAACATCGGTAAATGTTTTTTTTCTCTGTTTGGTAACTCGTACCTTTTAATGGTTAAAAAAACATTTCATTCATGTCCAGTTTATTTAGACTTAAACTATATCTCTTACATCAAGTTAGTTTAACTTTTACTCCATTTAAAGATTTTACTCATCCTTTACAAAGTGGACTAACTTCTATAATTTCCACTTTAATAAATCAAATCTTCAAATGAATCATCTTCAGCAAAAAATCAACTTACTTCCAAATTACACCCATACCACAACTCTCGAAGACCATTTCTCCTAGCCCTTCCCCAAAACAGACAAATGACATTCCCCAAAAATTCCCCTAACACATTTTCCAAAAATCCCTCGTAAAAACAAAAGCCCCGACCCTTTCGAACCCGGAAAAGGAACTGGGAACCGATCGAACCAACTCCCTTCAAGAAATCCTCCAACTTGGGGGAAACCACGGTGATAAATCCTCATTGGAACCGAAAACCGTCTTCCGCGCATTAACCAGGGCGTCAGGAATGATGAATGGAGGACCATCGTTTCACAGGGAGGTGGTATATCGATTGAGGGCATCGATTCCCTTATAGACTATCGATAGAGGACAATGGGGGTGTGTTGCTCCCCGATGAGTGAAAGGATGAAAGGTCGACTTTCTTTTGGGAGGGAAATGGGGTTGCGGGAGGAAATGAGGGCTCTTGCTTTCGATTCCGCTATCGGGGCTTCGATTTGGAGAAGTGGATTTCGAGAACATTAGGGGTCACGCATATATTCAATTTCAAAAGATGAGGGGAGATTTGGCTTCTATAAATTAAAATCAAGGGGGTTTTTTTCATCATATTTTGTTTTTCATCTTAAATTTAGAACGTAAATAAATAAATAGTAGACTCTAGTTTAATGTTTGACATGTTGTTAAAAATTGTAAAACAATGCTAGAACTGATTATCTACTAGTGATTCTCAACCTTTTCATACCCAAGGACCACTACAATACTAGTATACTTTATCAAATCAATGAAACTTGCAATTCTACCACAGACCACAGTGAGAATCACTGATCCATACAATTACTTTTGAGGGATACCTCATGAGACTCAAATTTATCCAGGGCTTATCCTTAGGGTAGTATTTATTATTAAAGTTTTTAAACAAATGTAAGATTTTTTTATAACTAGCAATCGGAGACTTCAGAATGTTTTCTGATAATTTATCCCCATTAGAAGGAATAGCTTAAATACACATCGGAAAAATTAAGTCTCGGGCTATTTGTATTACGCTCAACAGAAAATTGCTTTATTTAAATACCACTTCTTAAAATTAAAAAGAACTCGGAATTCTTAATATTCTTAATTAAATATCCCTCGTAATTCGTCGTTTAAAAGTAATGCATCCAACATAGAATCCATCCAAACCATTTCCCACCGCTTAGCAAACAAAGAAAAACTTCCAGCAACAAAATAACTTCACGGCAAACAGCATAAACTCTCCCCTCAAACACCTCCAAACTTTATGCGCAATAAAAACACAGTTTATGAATATTCATCAGCTCGAATTTCAACATGCGTTCTCCAAATACAACTTTAAAACATTTCAGCAGAAAGAGCAGAGGGAACAAAAAACATTCCACTTCTCTCCGGAAACGCAGAGTAAGGGCGGGTATACTTGGCTTGGTGAACGCGACGCGATCGAAGCAACTCGTAGAAAATTTCTCATATACATTATTTTTCTCAACAATGTTAAGGAATGAAGAATCTGGACGTTCCATTGGTTCTTGCCGCTACTACGTAGTAGCTTCGTCATGATAAAGAAAAACTTCACAAGAGGTTAGCTTCAAGAAGGAACTTTTAACAGAGCCTGCTCTGATTGGTTCGTTGAAATTCCTGTAGGAAAAAATATGTTTTTTTTAATAAAATACTAAGCAAGAACCCTACCACCTGCTCCAGTGGAGATTTAGTAATCTTAAAACTTATTATAAAATATCCCTTATTGGGTTATCTTTTGATTCAGGAGCAGTGTTGCAGATTGCGAAAAGTTCCTTCTTTTTTGGCCACTAGTCTCTTTTAAAAACTTTTGGCTCCTATTGCAACTATCGCGTCACGTTTTCCCAGCCATACGAATTCACCCTAAACCGAAATATAAAGAACATTCGGAGAATGAATTTTTTAACGAAAGCAAATATCTGTCGACAACTGCATTAGGCCCTAGGGTGCACTAGGAGAGGAAATATTTTGCTTTTTACGAACCTATCCCTTGTTCGGGGACGATCAGTGTCTGAAATGGTGGAATATTTTCTTAACCAAACGGCGTATTACGCTTCAGATCCAGGCCTAACGGTCGTTTATTTTCGCGTTGTTGATATACTCTACTTATGGTGCCTGTTTTGAAAAGAAAACAAATCTATATCTCTTCGGGAGAGAAAAGAAGTTTATTCGGGGAGATTTACGAAGTGCTTTGTTTTCCAAAAGCACGGAGTTTTCGCTATAAGTCAATCCCGTTGGTGGGCTTGATAATATTTTTTTTTGCATGGGAATTCTTCCTTTAAGACGCAAAGAGAATGGAAACAAATATTCACTACGGTACAGCAAACCAAATCTTAAACTACAAGTATTTTCGCATGCTAGTTTACTTGTTGAAAGTATAGTATATTTTTTTACCTTTTAAATGTAAATGCTTATTGATTGTTTTTGTCTAAAAATATAGTTTGCACTGAAATTTCTAATATAAGTAAATACTTTTCCCACCAACTACACAAACCCTCCTAAAAATTACTCTGATTACTTTTTTAATCACATATAAGCATTAACTCCCTACATAGAAATAGCGTAAAGTTCATAAATAATAATGTAACTGGTTAAAAAAATTACAGACAAAATAATTTTAGTACGAGTTGACTGCAATTCGTTTTTTTATTATTCCATTCATTTATTTTACAAAAGTTCCGTAAAAATTAAAGTATTAAAAGAGAAAAGGTGGGGTGACGACAAGAACGAATTAACACAATATTTTTACTAATGTGTATAAAATGTTTGTTGCTTTTTAAGATTATCGTCATTTTTTGTTACTTTTCTCAATAATTTCATTGAACTATATATAATTCATACGCTTTATTTCCCATCAGAAATTATAACCAGATGCCCATATCATATTGAATTAATGTTAACTTTAAAATACTGAATTTTTAACTAATTTTATAAAAATAAACTTAAAACATATTTTTTACTCTAATTAATGAATTGTCCTCTAAAGCAAAAAAAAAAACATCACCTAATTAGAAATTCGTAATTTAAATTGAGTGAATGGGATTAAATTACTATTCGTTTATGCGAGGGAATCTTTTAAAATAAATTGAATGGGCCTTGATTCTACACATTTTCATAAGCAGCATTTAAAAAATTTTAAACACTGAGTAAAAATTTAGTCAAGATCTGATATCTACTTATAAAACCTAACAGAACTCCCAGTATGAGAACAACTGTGAATTCAGTTCAATTAGGTTAAGTGGATCGCAAGAGCTCACAGAAGGGGAGAAAGATAACGGTAATCAACTATGAAACTCTTGATGCTTCAACAAAAAGTCTATCAGTAATTATCAGTTAAAAAGGGGCGAATGAGATCATTAAAGTTAATGCAAGAAAATGAAGTGGGATTTCAAAAAACTGGACGGTTTCATTGCTTAAATTAGAAGATTCCCATTTTAAAAGAATCCACTCCCTAAAACTCATTTTAAGGTACTTTAACTGCATTTATGTTGATTAAATTCGATGGTAATTTCTTTTTTTTAACTGAGTTGAACGCATTCGGAAACGTCCATAAAAGAAATAGTTTCGTTGCCTTGAAGGAGCGTTGAGTTATTATTTAAGGCATTTTCTTTTTAAATGAATAAAATATTTTATATCTTGAGGAGAATATAAAAATTTTATATGGAGATTTAGCTTAAGCAATAAATATTAATAAAAGTTTATGATTCTGGGATGTGATATTGGAACCTTGAATCTCTAACTAATGATTAGAGTATTAAAATACTAAAATATTTTGGAATAAGAATTTATCAATGTAGGAAAAATAATTCAATTATACTTATAAAATTTATAGATTTTTGTTTATTACTCAGGGCTAATATCTAACAAACTATTAACAATAATAATCCTGTATTGCTGCATTTATTTTAAATCTAAAAGAATATTTCAGGAATCCAAGAATATTTCAGCATGATAAATATTATATAATAATATATAATAATAATATACTATAATGTATAATAATATACTCTGAATTTAGAATTTGACCTTATATTCAGCTCTTTTCCTAAAAAGAAATAAGTTTTATGCTGAGAATCCAAATTGTTCTTCTTAGAAAGCAAATTTTTTACATATATTAAGAATATAGTAATTTTGTAGTTGGAGATTATTTGAAAAAAAAAATCAGATAATAAATAGATTTCAGATAGTACAGATAGTTAAGATATGAAGTTTTTTTTTATCGACTCACCAAGAAAATCTACAATACCTAATAAGCAAATAAATGTGCATTAAGAGTGTTATAAATGAAATGTTATGCTTATAATTTTACTTAAAGGGTAAATTGAGATCTAATTGAGAAATCGTATAAAAGAAAATTTGGTACGTGAATCCATCAAACAAAGATCTCCTGAAAAAAACAAAACTACATATTTTTCTGACAGTTCTTTCTCTAACAAGCCATAATGACCCTTTCGTAACATAAAAAGAGTCTCCAAGAGAAAACTCTAGCGTCTAGCACGTGAACCTCAACTCTTAAAATGCCCCGCATCACTGTAAACAATTTCTTTTAAATCCCGTGTCTAGGTACTGCCATTGCCTCGCGGGGAAAAAACCTTGCTTTGATAATCAACCGCGGTGAAAGGTGGATTTGTGGACTCAACAATAGACGTCGCTGTCCCTCAAAAAGCGCATCTGGCAGCGAAATCCTCCCTTCTTAACGACACTAGGTGCTAATGACAGCCAAAAACCTATAACTGTTTTCTGTCGATTCTGTCCTACTGTTTCGTCCAGCGTCTTTTATAAATGATTGTTCAATGTCTTTCTCCTCTTTTTTCTTTATTATCATCTGTGAGGATAGTTTACTTCTTAAGTATCTGTCAAGAGGAATAAAGTGGCGTTTTTTCACGGGAAGTTTGAGAATTGTTTCATAGAAAGTAGAGAAATACGTTTTAATGGTGTTTTTAGTAGAATTGAAATTATTTATTTAAGAGAAAGCTGCACAAATCATCGGAATTCGGTTCATTTAAGTACTTTTATCCAATTTGGATGAAAACTAGTAAACACTTACAAAATTCAATACCTAGTAAAACTTTATGACATTTGCGATTTGAAATAAAAAACATTAAAGTATTAAATCATTAATGTTACTTTACATTTGAAATAACATTTATAATTTACCTTTCTCTCACATAGTAGGTTTACATTTTGTAGTCTCAAATAATCCTATAACCGGAATACTTTTGACTTTCACCGAAATCTAATAAATCCCCTACTATCCACAATCAATCCTCTAACATCATTGCGTCAGAATTGATCCACCACCGTCGAAAACGTCTTGACCAATTCTCTAATAGAACCTTTTAATTCACTCATCCTATCGAACCTCCTTAACTATCCACAGGTTCATTCCACCCATTTACCCATCCAAACGAAAAAGACGAGCAAGTGACCGTGTAACGCGAGACGCGGGTGGCTACAAGGGTAGCAGCCGTAGAGGTGTTATAATATAGATAATGCTTTAGAATGGTAACACTGTGTGCTTACAGGGTGTGTGCCAGAAATGAAATCAGAAAAATAGAAAATCTCGGAGACGTATGGATTTTGGAGTACAAAATCACTCTTCAGGTATTGGACCTATATCGTGTTAAAGTATCAGAGAAAAGGACTTACAAGTCCCTGCTTGAAGAAAACAATGTCGAATCATTTAGTGAAAATTTAAATTCGGCGTCCTCGGATCCAAATCGGTTTTTCATTTGTAATAAATTATTTTTCAGTCTTATGGGGAAATTAAGTAGAAATTTTCCACATTATGTAATATAGAACTTGGTAATTCGATCAAGCCAATTATTATTTGTTTAATCCAGTACTACTTACGAGGGAGATAATAGTTGGTTTAGTGATCGAGAAAGGGCAAGGATTTTTGCACAGTGAGCCTCCAAAATTATTTTTACTGAAACTTAAACTTTATTCAGGCAAACAAACACGTCATTTAATATTAAGGAGTAATAAATACGTTCTTGTAAATATGTTGGCAAATGTAAAAATCCCGAAAAACACAATTTTATGGCCGGATATTTCAATCCACCGCAGCCAAAGGTACTATTATCACGGTGTAAAAATTTATCTCTTCAAATAACGGAAATTAAACGGAAGCACTGTAGTTGGATGATTTCTGTACTTTGAGGAAATCTTACTTTTTCTCTTAAAATGATAGGAACTTTCCGTTATTTGAAGAAACTTCAGAATTCTTTTAAATTAAAAAAAGGAGGTGGCCTTTATAACAACAATCAATATAGTAATTATAACAAACATTATAGACCAGAATGACATTATGACGTCACCAGAAGCCATATAACACACCTAGCTAACAGAAGATGGCTTCGTCACGAGTCATTTGGACTTGTACATACTCTACTTGTTTTTAAAATAAATTCTTTTTGTGGTGGTTTTACTAAATCTAAATTATTTTGCGGAAGAATTCAAGGAAAAAACACGTTTTCTCGGCTCACAGAAATTTTTGTCGGAAAATTTATACTAGAGAGCAACTTAAGTTGACCCTACGACGTCACTAACAAACAAAGTAGTTCCCATCACGGTGTCTGAATTTTGAGTGAAATGTAGAACGTCAATTTAAAACTATGATTATTTTGTTTAACCTATGTATATATAGTGCTTTTCAATCACGATTTGCGTACCGAAACTCCTCCTATCAACCCAACAGGCTTCGTGTTTACCGATTTCTCCTTCCGCATTTGTGACGACGCACTGGGTTCAAGAAACGTTGCAGTCGAGTATAGTGTAAAAAGACGAATTGTTTTTATAGTGCTCGACGGAAAATAGACGTTCAAAGCCCTCTCTATAAATAATAGCTCTAGGGCAGCATCCTTTCCGCATCTGGCAACGATCCCACGCCCAGGGCCCATTAGAAAGTTCCCTTCGGACGGAATCAGTTACTTCCGATTTATCTGCAACGTTCTCTTCTTCCAATTAAGACCCGCAGGTGCGCGTTCGCAGGGTGCCATGTTAAGTGTTTTCCGCGAAACGGACGCACGTCTTCGGCTAATGGGAGGCGATTAAAAATTGCCCCGGGGAGAAGCCTCGGATCGCTCATTAATCTCCCCTGGGGGAGAAAGAAAAGGAGAGAAAAAGCGAGGGAATTGATCGCTTAAAAAACACGGCGTGTGTTTCGACGGGGTGGCATTAATTGAATGTTGGGAGTGAGGTTGTTGGTTTGGGATGAATATTTTAGGCGTGTTTTGGGGGTTTATCTGTTTTAGGGGTACCTGTTAGAGATTTATTATCAGTGGTGGTTAAGATTATTTATCTGAACTAAAAAGGGTTATATCATGGTTTTAAAGCCACTCATGTATCCGAAAGGTTTATAACCTTATTATCTGTGGGATAAATCTAACATTCGTTTTAAACTATTGCTATTTGAATGCCACCTTTTTTTTCATATTAAACATAGGGATATTTTAAGATGAGAAGCCTCAGATAATAAACTTTCAAAAATATATTTTTTTTGTGAATTATGTTTGTTAGTTTTGAATATTTTTTATGTATTCTTAAAACTTTTTAACTCATTTTTAAAAACATTTTGTAACATTTAAAGTTTAAGTATATGTGTCACTTTGATTTTAGATGTGGTTGACGAAATCTTGCCAGTTAAATATGATCCCATCTACTGATAAGATGTTTAGTGTTTTGGTATAAATGTCTGACAGATCAAAGTGGTATTAGAGTCCTTTTCTTTTCTCAAAAAGTCATATATTAAGAATGATATAGTCAGAGAAATTTTGTTAAAATTACTACATTACAATATCATTGAAGTTAATTCCCATATAATTCCTTGTTTTTTTTCCTAAATTTAATTTCTGAAAGCTTATGAATTGGAAGAAAATTTTCAAACTTACCGTTTTCCAGTTGCAGTGGCTTGAGGCCTGAATCGGTTGTCTTTTTTGACTCGAAATCCACGCTCAAGAAAGGATCCCCGTCAACAACGAAATTAAATTCATCGCTTTCCTCAGACTGTACTTTAAAATCAGCCTGTAAAAAGAAATGATTTTTAAACACAATCAAGATGGTGGAGGTTTAAATTAAGCATATAAAAATTTAAGAAAGATTTAAAAGCATTCCTTCTAATGTTGTTTTCATGGTTAATAGATCTACTTTTTTAATTTCAGTTCATTTGTTTGAACAGCATATAATAGAAATCAAGGTAGGTTAAATACTGAACGATACAATTGAATAACCAATTAACAAAATTTAGTACAAATTTCCAAGCTAAAAAATTGAGAAGCACTTTTTAAAAGCTGAAACGAAATGAAACAGTTTAAAGCCCTAATGCAATAAAACACCCATTTGTACATTAATCTTCAAGTTGATTCAATAAAAAATTCTAACTGAGAAAATACGCAATACCTAATATTAGAAAACTTAAATGCAATACATTTGGAGGCTTCAATCTGTAGTGATCGTTCTGTCTATTCCAGGATGAAGAGAGACGCAGTCATGTTCGAATAAATGAAAATAGATTTAAGAGTTTCAAGCCAATCTTGTATTAATACATAATTTTTGCATTTAATACATACCTAATAACTTAGTCTACTAATCAGTAAAACACGAGTAATTTTTTTTCTCTCGCTGGAATCTAATTCGAAAAACTAATTTGGTTCGGGAATTAAAATTAGAAAGTCGAAAATTGAGTTACTCGAAATTGCAGTGGTCTCCATTGAACTTAATTTTGAGTAACTGAAGGTTTTATGTGACGGTGCCTTTAACAATTATTAAACTTTTGACTTATTAGAAAAACAGGAAAAATTAATCTGAAAAGAAACTCAAATCCTATCCATGCTTATCACAAACTTTGACAACGTTCTATTGTATTTCGGTAATGAAATTCAATTTTCCTTTTTGTTGTAACTATTATTCAAATTATATTTATAGCCAGTTTAATATTCAGCTGCTCACCCCACTGTTAATTCTCCCTCAGAATAATTCCATTATTAAAAACTCTGAGTAGTAAATATTTATCATTTCGAAACAAACCCTTTTTTACGAGCATTCTAGGAAACAATACTTTCAAAAACCTATTCAATCTAACACTAAACCCCACCTACTACCTGTAACCATGAATCCCGGAGCAGAAAATATCAATTTTCCGCCTCATACCTCCAAACCCCATCCTTCACTCGTGCGGCCAACCACCCCTCATAAAACGAAATGCCCCTAAACATTATCGATAACAACGAAAAAAAATAATCGTAATCCCTCCCCATCGCAGCAGACACTGTGTCGCCCGCTTCCTGTTTGGGGCGCAGGCAATTTAATAAGCATAAAGCAAAAGGGGAATCGATATTCAAGAAATTGTAGCGAAAAGGCTGTGTTTACGGCCTCATAAAGGCCCTGACGCAAAGGCCCATAAAGAGACGGCACGGTAAGTAATAAGGACGCGCGCGACTGTTTAGGGAAGAGATTTGCTGCGGGACCGATGGTACTTAAAATATGGATTCATTTGGGGGAAGACAGGTGGTAAACAAGACTTCGGGAGGTAGATTTGAATTGGAAGGAAATGAGGTAAAGTCGTAGCTGTGTTACGATTGAAGGAAGAGTAAGAAAACGTCGCTAGATCAGTTAGTTTGTAGCTTTTTGATTGTTTTCAGATTTTATTTTTATGAACTAAGGCACAGTAAAAATGGTTGAGGTTTAAGTTGGAAAGAATAATTGAATAAGCCAACCGGGCATAGGCCTCTGCCTACGAAAACACCTTTTTCGAATCAACATCGCTGCTTCGCCCGTCTACCCTCTATGTAGTTTTGGAGAGGAGATGGACTCCGAGCATCTCCTACGATGCCGTGCTCTGCGAAAGAGTTCTCTCCTCGAGACACTTTCGAGAATGAACTTTGTTACAGTTTTTTTTATCTTGTTTTCTAAGTTCTTTTTTGCTGTAACTGTTTAGGCTAAGCGCGCACTAGCAACTTTTGCCACGGTGACTGAGACAAAATTGTCTCCATGGCTATTGAAACAAGTTAGAGTGCGCTCACTAGGCGAGGTGACACTTGACCGATTGCCAAATTTTCTTCATAGAGATCCATTGTTTTCTAGTGATATTTTTGATACTAGTGATCCTGGTCGCCGTGACTTTAATTACCTGCCATTGGAAATGAAAAAAAAAATATTCTTTGCTCATTAAAATGAAAAAATTGCGATCAATAAACTTACACCTTCAAAATGTAATCTATGCATACCGAGTATTAAAAATCCATAATTAAAAAACGAACATAATAAATTAAAACTTAAAGTGGTTATCGGTTTCATCTATACTAATAAAATAGAAACCCGCTGTTTGTCTGTTTATTTATTTGTCCGCGCTGTGCTTACAGCGTATTTGATTGGTCCAAACTAGAGCCCTGCACGCGCTGCCTCTAGATCGGCTATTCGTACTTTTGACGCGGATTACGATTTGGAGAGCTTTTGAGCGGAAGCGGCTTCCCGCATCAGCGTTCAACTCGGCGCTCAACATCCGACTTGGAAAAAAAGCGGCGCGTTCGCTAAAACGCGGCGAGTTGGCGAGAAAGCGGCGAATTAGCGAGAACGCGGCGAATTAGCGAGAACGCGGCGAATTAGCGAGAACGCGGCGCGCCGGAAAGAGATCGGCAATTCTAAATCTAATTGTATTTTTCTGTTTATAATTTGCACAAATAAAGTTTATTTGTGGGCATTCACACGATTGAAATTTCAATCGTCAATCGTACAATTAAATTCAACCGCGATTGAATCAATTGCGGCTGAAAAGTAATTAAATTGATTTCAATTGCAACTAAAGTTAATTGTCACGGACGATTGAGTTTTCAATCGCAATTGAAAACTCAATCGCGATTAACTTCAATTGTGGATGACGATTAATTATTCAAGTGCAATTAATTTCACCATGCAATTAAATTAATTGCAGAAGGTACTTATAGGGGATGCAAGAAAATTCTCAGGGTTCGTACGAAAGGGTTCACAACTTTACCGAAGTGGTCCGCAACGAACCGGAAGTGGTTCATAAATCACCGGAAGTGGTTCACAGGTCACCGGAAATGGTCCCTAAGTAACCGGAAGTGGACCGCAACTTACCAGAAGGGGTTCGTAAGTCACCGGAAGTGGTCCGAAACTTACCAGAAGTTGTTCGTAAGTCACCGGGAGTGGTACGCAACTCACGGGGAGTTGTTCTTAAGTCACCGGAAGTGGTACGTAACTTGTCATAGTGGTCCGCAATTCCCGTGAAGTTGCAGACCACTCCCGACAAGTTGTGGACCACTTCCGGTGACTTACGAACCACTTCCGGTGACTTGCGGACCACTTCCGGTGACTTACAAACCACTTCCGGTAAATTGTGGACCACTTCCGGTGACTTACGAACTACTTCCTGTAAGTTGCGGACCACTTCCGGTGACTTACGAACCACTTCCGGTGACTTGTGGACCACTTCCGGTGACTTACGGACCACTTCCAGTAAGTTGCGGACCAGTTCGGTGAAGTTGAGAAGCGATCCATTAAAGCTGCGGTCCACTCCCGTGAAATTGCGAAGCGATCCAAAAATGCCTAATAAATTGCCTTGGAGGCATTCAGAATTACGATTGATTTAATTGATAACTGGAGGTTCTCTCACAACTACAATTGAATAAATTGTCAATCGTATTGTTTGTTTCAGAAGTAGCCTGTTAATTGCAGTGTTTTGAAAATGGGCATTTGTTAATTAGTTACCACAGACGTACGACAAAAACTCCTAATTTGAATTAGTATATTAGTATACTAATCTGTAAATGCTATACTGTTTAGAAATCCTTCTGAACCAATTAACTTATATTAAAAGACTGACAATAATGCCTTCCAAAATTCTTATACCCTCAATTAAAAGGATTTATTTATATAAAAATAAATAGTTGTTCTGTCACAATTAAACGTTATTCTGTGGTTTAAATCTCAGAAACCGTTTATTTTCTTATTAAATCTTTTATTTTAAAATGCTAAAAACATGAACCTGTGTGTAAGCTTCTCTAACAAACGCATAGCCTCAGAGAAACTGTTAGTTCCAAACAAAATACTTAGCAACGAGCTCGATGTTAGTGCACCCGCGTTGATTCATGAGCGGCGAACTCGGGTAAGCGCATCCGATTCGGAACCAGCGCGGCGATTTGAGCTAGAGCGGTTGATTTCGTTTTAGATCGGTGCAGTAGAGTCGGAGCGGATATATGTTTTCCGAGAGCGGATCGCAAAAATCGGATCATCCGCGCCAGCGCGGAACACCCGCACTAAGCCGCGCTCAGAGGCGTTCGTGCAGGGCTCTAGTCCAAACTCTCTTTCTCCTACCCTCGGAGTGGTTAGGATTCGTCCTGTCAAATATCCTAATGCTAAGAATCATCGTGATCTAGGTGCAGCCATTTTCTCTTTGAAACCTGGCAACAGCCAAGGGGCACACAACAAATTCTCATTCTTCGGTCTGTTTACATAATTTGGTGAAAAGAAAAGGGTGAAAAGTATCGGTTTATATCCAGAAACTGATTTGCCTTTACTTCTTTTGGCTTTTAATAGCATTCTGTTGTGGGGATTGCATAAAGCTTTTTCAGTTATTGCTTTTCATTTTCGAACGCCGATTGTTAAGCAACATGGCTTTGGCTGTTTACATCCGATTTACTTCGCTGAGAGGCCGCGAAGGGTGAACGGTGTTTTTTTCCTCTTCATTTAGTGAGTGCTTCTTACTATTCTGATTTATTACTTTTCTTCCGTTTTCCGTACATACATTTCCTTTTTATTCTATTTAACGCTGTATTTTTTGTTATGTTTGGCTCTTATGATGTTCGTCGTTAATTCATTAAGTGCTTTTTGTACTATCCTGAAACTGATTTTCATTTCATTCTTTGAATCTTACTTAGTACTTTAGGCTTACTTTTCTGTGTGCATTTTTAACTCTAAGAAAATCCATGTAGCAGTTTACTTCACTTTGATAACAGTTGTGCATTTCTTCCACACTTTCAAATTCACCATATTCACTTTGGTTTTTAAAGTAGTTCAGTCTTATTTTTGTGTGGGAATTGTTTGTGTTTAGTCACATAATTTAAGTTATTTAAATATTACATTAGTGGCATTTTATACACTTTTTCTTAATCATTATAGCTACTAAACAGCTTGGCGATATTCATCGGGACAGATAACAATTGAACGGTTTTGGTTTTGAGGCACAGATCAGGCTTCCTTTTCTTTGAGGTTGTTCGTACATTTGTTACACATAATTTAAATTGCCACGGCTTCGATAAGTCCTCAAGCCGCCATATTTATCCACAAGCAATATGCTTATGATGTGTTGTCATCATTTGAGCTTATGGCTAAACATGGCAGCTGAAGGACTCTTATCAAAGCTGTGCCTTTAAATTACTCTGGCTTTTTATACATTTACTGATTTTTGTTTAATTCTTCGAATAGATTCATTTAACTGTTTTAATCCATTTTTATGGACGGTAATGCAGCGGGCCTCTTTGTGGTGCAGTCTGGGAAATGTTAAATCTATTGCACCTTAAGTTTAAATATTTTTTAACAAATATGACTTCCCAACTATTACCAAGTGTATGAGATTCTGTCAAAGGAACTTAGTACGGGCGCAGCCCGTCAATAATGTCCGAGCAACGCTGGGATAGCGCGTTCGCCATAGGTATAAATATAAAGTTTTACTGGGCCCGGGCAACGCCGGGTCTAGCGCTGAAAGCGCTAGTATTTGATAAAGTATAAAAAAGAATTTCGAAAAACATTTTTCCCCCAATTTTTTTATTATAAATCACACAAAAGAAAATCCTAATAGGTAAAATATAGCAATACAGGTAAGTCAAATACAACTGACAATTGTATAATTACGGCAAGACCTTTTAAACATGTAGCAATTTTTTTATATTTGGGAGACAAAAATAAAAATATTTTACAGTCAATTTAAAAGCAATTTCTTTTAAATGGGTTATTTCAAACATTATTTGAAATAAATTAACTGTCACTGTCACCATCTGCTAAAAGAGTATGCTTCAATAAATAAACATTCTTCCATAATTTATCTAACAAGATCTAGGCAATTTTTCATCTCAGTAACCATACTCAATACTTTTTGCTCTCATCAAAGGTTTATTGGATTAAACTCATCGTTTCCTTCGACAGCACCATTATCTTAATTGTAAGCTTTGAAACAAAAATTTCTATATTTAATGTTCTTATTCATTTACAATAAAGTCTCTCATTAAATATTAAGAATAGAAGAATTATTGTTGTTTCTGAATTTCTCTTCTGTCGGCCTCAACTATACCTATTTGTTTTTAAAGAACGAGGAAAACTGAATTATTTATTAACAGCATATTGTTATTAAAGTATTCATTCTCCTCATAAATAATAAGTGTCATCAAAGAGTGCTCATCAAATATTTCGCGACATCTACAAAACATTTCAGATGGAAAGGAGATGAATTATTCATTTATCTACGCATTGTGTTAAACAGCGATATTTTAAAACATGTTGACTTGACATCCGGACATCAAAACAAAAGAATTTAAAGCAGTCGACGAATTGACATATTCAGTCACTTGTATTGTTATTACACACTCTTTTCATAGAACAAAACCAGAAAACCGTCAATTTCCCAATACATCCCGTAGAATTTCAACACCAATCCATCTTTCGTTCAAAAAAAAAACTACCGAAACCCTCCTAATCCAAGGAGTGAATGGTAGCTATAAAAATGTAATGTAAATCATAAATTTTAGCGAACTTGAGGCTATTGATTATCCCCGATAGTTACACGTGTCATAGCGTTTTTTCTTCTCCGAAGAATAAGGCATAACGGATGGTGTATAAAATACCCCTTGAAGTTTTGCTAGCCTTAAACGCTTTCTAACAAAATATTCTTACCTTGTGAAGAAGAAGGTTATCAAAGTTTTATGCTGGCGCCACGCTTGGGTGAGTTTTTTATGTTGGTGCAGAGCTTCTGTTTGACTTGATTGATGAGTTTTAGGTGATGCCGTCAATTTTATGGAGAGTTTTCGACTTTTTTCCGCTATTATACGGCCTTAAGATGCAGTTAGGATGACTTAAAGAGATCATGGCTTTTAAATGGAGTCATTCTTTTCAAATTACGCTAAAAGCCGTTTTAGTCTGCTATATTTTATCACGAAAGAATAAAAAAAAAGTTTTGGGAAAATTAATTCAAAAATAAGGAAAATTGTTTTACTTATTTAAAGCAATAATTTTTGGTGGTTACGCGAAAGTTTTCAAAATATTCATGTCATGAATGGAATACATTATATGAAAAGTTTATATTTATGAGCTAAACTAAATGCATTTTCTTTTTCATTTTTCAGGAAATGGGCTTTAAAATACATAGTACGCAGTGGAAATGTAAGTGGAATAGTACATTCCTAGTCAACATATTCAAAAAATACCTAGCTTTCCGTGAAGCATATCTCTTATCTAAATCTTGCAGAGATCCAAGCTATGTTTCCTAAATATTGCGTAAACCCAGAGTTATAAAGGAGGGGGCACATTTTTTAAAAGTAATGAGTTTTCGTATGAAGAAAATATAATGGTTTTATAGTTTATTTTATAGTTTTTGTATAAATCACTCTTATCCTTTTCAGACGGTAATAAAGGAAGATTTATTAAAAAGTTATGTAAGAGGTTTTAGGTTGGTATCATGGTTTTCTTTTTTTTTATGCCAGAATTCAAAAGTTCTCAGTTTTGAAGCAGTTAGTTTGATTTTTTAAGTAATAAAACATGTCTTGATTAACACATTCAAAAGCTAAAAATTTAGATGTTTGAGAAATATCTGTGCTTACTAACTAACTTAAGAATAATACATCTGTAAATCTAGAAATTACATAATTTTAGAGATTAGCATCTTATTAAAATGACCGAAAATACACCTTTCATTTTTAGTTCATCAAAGTTTAATTGAAGATAATGAAAATCAAACTTATGAACCGAGATCTAAAATGCCTTCGTTTAAGGATTTTTAAGAAATAGGAGGTAAAAACTGTTTTAATGGAAAATAAATTGAAAGAGGTGTTTAGATTTCAGCTGAATCGCCATTCTTCTTAACACCCATTTGAATATTTATCTTCCCTACATTTAGGAAAAAATACATTTGTGATGTTCTAACACTTGAGGGACTGCAAAAAGAGGGTTTCTCTAGATATCATCTATTTGTATTTGGAATAAAAGAAGGTTTCAAATTCACATAGCTTCTTCCAAATTACAAATACACTTATTTTTAATTTCTCATCACCACTTTCAAATCCCATTCTTCATTTCAAACACAAAATAAATTACCTCACTAGCTCTAGGCCATCAAAGACAATTCCAGAAACAACGCTTCATATCCTTTAGAATTTCATTACCATGCATTCAGAAAAAACAAATTCGTAATTAAATTACTCTTACGAAGTCTGGCAACGTCAATTTCTTCTCCACTACTCTCAACTCAACTCGACTCGAGATCAAATGAGCAAAACAAGGGCTCCAGAGACTTTAGTTTTGACATTGCAACTGCAGAAGAATAATTATCCCTTCGGCCAACATTCATCTTCGATTTCTTTCGAACTTCTGAAAAATAACTTAGAATCCTGTAATTCCGCTTTCTCTAGGGAGCCACACATTCAAAAGCGTTTCTAGAGTATACTTTGAAGTGTTCGAATTCATTTGAATCGATGTGAGATTTACTTCGCTAATAGAATTACTGCACCAGCATCGAAATTGAGAAGGGATTTCTGTTAACTGTAACCTGACAATAATGGGGAAGAGCGCTTTTGTATCGGCGATGTAATTTGGAAAATGAGAGACTGACTTCTTTCTGAACAATCTTGCTCTTAATGGGAGAGAAAATCTCCCGAAAAGTAACATTTACTTCTTATAAAATAAATTATTTTGCTTATTCTATATCACTTGAACATGTGTACAGTATAACTTGATACATCTTTAATAGGATCAATTAGTAAATTTATCATAAAGATCTCGGTGTTGCATTTGAAATTTCTAGAATGGTAACATCATTGTCGAAATCCTATTTTTATTTTTTATCATTATACTTGGGTTTTTAAATGGAGTATAACATACATTAACCATATCACATTAGTGAGTCTAAGTTTGTTATTATACATATTACTCATAGGTAAAGACAGTGTATAGAAGATTAACATCTTATTTTGAATCTAATAAATATAGAAATGATCATAACAAATAAATTACTAACAGTTATGTTAAAAATTAAAATCAAGTGAAAATTTTATGCTTTAACTCTTTATAAAAAATAGTTTAAATTTTTAATAATTAATTTGCTGACTCAGCCAAAAAAGGAATCAGATCTATGTGTGAGTTGATACTCAGTCCTATGTGTGAGTTGATAACCAGTCCGAGTTCAGGTTTTTCTAATGTTTTAATAACCATAAATACTATTATCCCAATAACTTCACATCCTAACCACAACAAAAAGGAAATTATACAAAGGATTATGTAAGAGAAGTATTCATTCGTTATTTAAAATGTTCTTACTGAAAACACACTGAAACGTTTTCTCTGAATTACTACAAAAGACAATTTATTCATAACTCTGCCCAGGGAATCGGATTGTTATAACTTCCTCCAGTCCAAAATCGCATTCAATAAAAGTTTCTCCGAAGTAACGACCCTTATAAGCATTAACCTAAGAAGAAAAAAAGACATTGGAACCAACAGCTGCGTTTGCTAATCACAACTGGGTATCGGAGATTGAACCCCACTAACTCCATCTTCTGGCATTGATCCCCATGACCCATAAAGAAACGTCCAACTTTCATTATAATGTATCGGTTTCACATAATGCCTTTACCGTCCCATACAGCATCCCAAAGCCTCCTATCCCAAAGAAGGACAATTTCTGTAATAATAATCCATTAAACAGAAGAGCATCTCGGGTTCGAAAGGCATTGGTCCACCAAGTCACGTGTCCAACGCTTGATCGAAAACTAATTGGCCCGGGGCCGCACGCATGCGCACTCGCTTGTCGCGCAGTGATCGGAATACTTTAGGCGTCCGGGGGTATCTTCTTTCGAATTCTATTACGTCCCCTCCCCCACGAGTATTGTTTTCGAAAGAATCTTTAGAAGAAATCCGCCAGAAACGGCCTAACTTTATTAGGGGAAAGTATAAGTCGGAAGGAAGGGAGAAGGGCGAGATATAAGTTTTGTTGCCAGATTTGTTTTACTTTTATCGTACTTTTGGTGGCGGGAGGGGAAAGTCAGGATGTGTCGTTAAGTGCTTTAGGAAAGTTTCTCACCAGCGTGGAGCCGTTATTGACAGTTTCCTTCACGGGCTTTTAGGCTTAAGGGATTTATCCTCACACACAAACTACTAAATTACAGACCTCGATATTATTGAGTTAGGCACTTGGTTGATACATTAATCGGTTGTTTTTCCTGCATTCATACATAAAGAAAGGTGTCTAAAAATATTCATTTCATACATTTTATTCAACAAGAATCTTTAAGAACGGCCTTTGGTTAAAGAGTAGATAAGTATGAGAATACTATTAAAATAAATTAATAAATGGCTGACTAGAATTTTAAAAAGTAAATAATTAGTCTTAGTTCTTACAGCTATTTTAAGTTATTCAAATTAGTGTATCGAAGTGTATAAATTAATGCCAAATTAAGTTAAATTTCTTAGATCTTTGATCTTATCACAAAATAAATTTTCGGGCTATTCTTTCGGATTATTATTCTTAAAAATAAATCAAGCATTCATTGATTTTAAATATATTTTAATTCATTCAAATTAGTGTAGAAGCTTTCTTAGATAATTTTTTTTCTTATCACAAAAATATTTTTCAGTTCATTACAAACCTGTTATATTTTAAGGCTACTGAACTGTTTTTGTGTCAATTTGATAATTAGACATTAAAATGACCTCTTTTATAAAAAATTCATTTCCACTTAATTTTAAATTATCATGAAAAGAAGGATGTCAAGGTCCTAAAAATGAATTAATATATCTTTCTGGTATTTTTCTTTAGGTAAGAACTAATTATATTCTCATTTGAATACGATGGAAAAATCGTATTCAAATAGATGTTCTTTACAAATTAATTTCCAAACTTTCAGGAAACATGTAGCAAAATTTTTTAAGTTGAATCAGGTGTAAAATTAAAATTAAAACAGTGTTAAAATGAATATTAAAAGCTGTTAAACAACAAAAAAACTGGTAACATCAACCAAACTGATGTTAAACAAGTGCATTAAGACACATGCATCATGTCTCCAGTTATACATTGTTTGTGTTATTTGAAAAAGGATGACTGCAACAGATTTTAAGTGCATTAGTTAGCGTTGGAAGGAGCTCAATATTTCACGGATGAGAAGCTGAGACAAGTAAAAATATTTTTTATCTCCCCTAATGGTTAGAAACGACTGTTGCAGAAGATGAATTAGCTCGTTTTTTGCATGGCCGCACTTTTTCACTCATTTGTCTCCTCATTCAATTTATTAAGGAACGTTTCTTCCTCTAAGAAAGACAAAAGGAGTCTCCCAAGAAACTGAAGAATATACTCGAGGAAGATGGAAAAGAACTATAAATGACAAAGAAAGAGACAGAAGGGAGACGAGAAATGTCTTGAAACAAACAAAAAAAAACGTTCTCCTTTTGACGAAAAAGAACTCTCTGTTGCCACACGACGAAATAAAAGAGTAAAAAGTTCTAAAGCAATTATTCTTTGTTTCACAACGTAATTCCGTTTGCCCCTGAGTCTGTTTGAAAACTCTTTAGAAAATAACCGAGAATTGAATGAGGGGGGGGGATCAGACCTGTATGAAACGTGTCTGATAAATGTCTTTAAGTTATTAAGAAAAAAATCGTTTGTGAACTTCTCAAGCTTCGGTATTTTCAGACCGAAACAAAGGCACCGAATAATGTGCTTAATTATTTTCCTATCTTTCGATTCTTTGTCACCTATAGATGTGATAAAAAAACAAACGGAGGTACTTTCATCCCTTTGTTTACATATTTGTCTCCTTGGGTGTTACGAAAGTTTAAGCTTTTCAGTTTTCCTAGCAAATTAAGTTTTGTGATTTTAAAGTATGTGTAGGAAGCGAGCTGGGGGGCTGTGATTTTAAAGCACTTTTGTGTCGTCCTTTGTTGGCTTGTTTACATTGTGAAAGTTTGAATTAAAGACTGGAAATAATTAAATCCTCCGAAGGTGAAAGCCTATTGTTTTCAAAAAGGGGGAATGTTTGCTAAACGATTTAATTAACCTGCTAAAAATGTATTTCTCCTATTTATTAAAGTTAAAGTATTTAGTTAGAGGTTTCCGGTTAATGAGTACATGAAGTTTTGAAAAGCGATTTTGTGGAAATATCCTAGGATTTAAGTTATCTTTACTCGTATAAAGTGCACCACTGGAGTAGTTCGTTGCATCTTTTCAACAATTACTTAAAGATTTTAGGGTAAAATGCAATATTTTAAACTGAAATTGAGTTTAGATAATATCCTTTTGTAATTCCAAAAGAAAATTGTCAATGATTATTATATAAATAGTCCAATCGAATAAAATGTATATTTATAAATTTAATTATATTAAATAAGGTGGTATAGATGTAACACTAAATTAGAAATCAGTATCAGGTAAACTTTTTATCTTACATTTGATAAAATTCACTGTAGTCATGTCCTTTAATTTTATACTCTGGTCCAATTCATACACAATGTGCAGTTTATTTCCGAAGATTTTATAATAATTATTATTTTATTTCTCATACCATATTTCAACAAATTAATTTTTTTATCTACCATAGAGTAAACGACTTAAAACTTATTGTAAATTTCCCATCAATTTAGTAGGTACAAGATAAACCGTTAGATTTACTAAACTAAAATATAAGCTAACACAAAGTCGTTACGTTGCAACATTATAATAACTACCAAAACAATAACACGTCCTCCAAACTGAACCTTTATCCATCATCCATGGAGCTAAACAGCACACTTGGACCTCCCAAACACTGTTCCACTGCATTGACCGAGAGGTGCACGGTCCATTTCACTGGACAATGCGGCGCAAATATTGAGTGGGGAGAAGCTCTGGACAAACACCGGTTGGAGACGCTGGTCACGTTGTAGAGGGATATGTTTGTCGAAAAATTAACCCAATTTGAGGTTGATTAATTGGTTGGCTCATGGGGAAGGAGGTAAATGTTACTTTGAGTGTTTAATGTGATTAGGGTAAGGCGGTGTTAGAGCGTGGTTAGATACATAGAATATTGATGAGGCGTTTTCACATTTAGTAGCTTTTTTCAATGGAGTATTTTTTAAGCAATCATTTTTATTCTTTAATGATTAATCAAGAGATCTTGGGGTTTATTTCGAAAAGGCTTTTTTTTAAGAATTTAACTTGTCCTTACATAATTTAGAAAGTGTGGCATTTCTTATTTATCTAGTTAAACTCTAGCATCTATAAAAATATTTCTTCCAAGGATAAAATCTTTATAAGTGTGTATCGTTTTAAAAAATGCTTCAAAAAGTTTTTGAGATAAATTTGGATTATAAAATGTAAGATAACATTTTACATGCAGTTGTAGCGATGCATTATTAGCATTAACTCATTAACAATTCTGAGCAATTCTTTAGGCACATAACCAGTTCTAATCAATCTATAATAAATTTGTTCAACCAAAAATTCATAAATAAATTAATATTTAATTCATTAAAGAAGTAAAAGAAAAAGTATATAGTTTGATTACAATCTAAGATATAGAAATATAGGCAGAACACTATTCAGTTCCATCAATATTTAAATATTGTATTAAATAATAATAAACTTCTAATGAAATAATTTTTCACAATCACAATGAGAAAAATTTAAATTTAAGCCATATTTAGCTTATATGAACAATTATATAAAGTATTTTTTGTAAAAAAAAATCTTCTTAGACGGAATATTTAACTCTCAAGAACTGAAGATCAAACAAATATCCTTTAATGTATGAATCATATCTCTTTGTTATGAGAAAAATTAGGATCAAAATTTGAATTTCATTCCTACTTTTTAATAAAAAATAACCTTTGAAAAGAATGAAAATACATTCCTGAAGAAATTTAAGAAACGTTTTCTACTTTTAAATGAAATTTATAAAGTTTACTTAGTAGAAAAGTCAGAACTATTCCAGCAACTTATCGGGCAGAAAGACATACAAAATCTTCAGATTCTTTCGAAAACAATATGCATTTTGCGTCGTAAAAAGCTTACGATCCAGAACTTTAATGTAATTAAATACCAACATATTAGAAAACTTTCCTCCAAACAAAGAGTTTCAATTCTACTCCTTACTCTTTTCACGAACTCCGGAATTCTGGAATTAGATAACGTGTATCTGAAGGTATGAAGCCCACATTCAATTACTGTTCTCCATACTGCGGGGTAGACTGGGGCTATTTAAATTGAATTATTGCGCCCTATTTCCTCTGACGAAAGTTTCACCGAAATAAGTTGAATAAACACCGACGAAGGGAAAATCCCATAATTTGTCAGTCAATAGTGGCAACGGAAAAAATGGCGGAAATCATTAGAATACGGCCCGAGGGAAAACGGAGCATGGCTCTGCTAAATTGCCTTATAAGTGTTTTCTAAGAGATGGGAATTATTGTTTATTTAAAGAAAACTTGAAGGATATGCTCCCGATTTTTGTCGATCTTTACTTAAGTGGGAATATTTTATTATTAGATTTTATCAGAAATGCTCGCTCTGGAGAATCGATTTGATGTTCGAATTAATCGAATTGTCTGGCTCCCAATCAAAGTTGCATTTGGAGTTGGGTAAGGACGTAAGGAGAAATAATCTTGTTAACTAATTATTTGAATATGGTTTTCGTATTCTTTATACGTATTTATTTTCTTTGAATATAAGTATATTAGTACTGGCTTTAATTTGGGGTTGAATAATGCTTGAATTCTGATGAACTATAAATCAATGATCCAATAAAACTAACCATTATTTTACTAGACATAAAGTTTATTATGAATTCAATTGGTTTTTTAATTTAAAACTCGTTGACTATGCACAAATACAAACAAAAAAACGTTTTTATTGATCATATTCTTTGCTTGTTAAAAAGTTAAATTTTATTATAACTTTATAGATTTATTTGGTTTTGTCGGAAATATTTGATTTTTTTTAATAGTTTCTGTTATACCTAATATCAATCACGTTTTTAATAATCTAAATATACCACTTATCTTACGATAACCACAATTTAAAGTCTAAAATTAGTTCCTGTAATTTTTTACATTCAATTTACGAAATTGAAGAAAATATCTAAGTGAAAAGTTGAACGAAAAAACAAAACAAAAAATTTATAATAGAGTTCAAATCGGATTTTTAAAAATATTGTTAATGTTAAACTTTTTTTTTATTCTGCAACTTTTTTCTAAAAAATGTCGTTAGAAAAAGTTGTTGGAGAAAAAGGAGTTGGATACCTAAACTTTATTATTTGGCTTTCCATGTTCCAAGGATACGTACTATATTCACGCAAAATGTAAAGACTTGCTTGAGTCATGCTTGAAAAATTTAATGGATTTTAAATTTAATCCAGAAACACACATCATGAATGTTTTTTGCTTTTTGATAGTTAAATTTAATGCAACAAATAAATCTGGTAGGGTTTCAGAATCAATATAGTTAGCTTCGTTTCTGCATAAAGGATCTGAATAAAGGATCATATTGGAATCCCTCTCTTTCCCTAAATGACCATATCTGGGAAAGTTCCTCTTTCCAAATCTTTCCGCAATTTACTGAACATTACAGCTGTCACTTTGAAGAAAATGGTACAATCTTTTCCGTTAAAAACTGCCAAACTATTTTGAACACTAATAGCCATATTCATAGCCATCAGCGTCGGTGTTAACTAGCAGCTAAAGAAAGAAAAATTAGCTTTTCGCTGACTCTGATTGGTGGAATCCTTATTTGACCAAGGAGTTAACACCGACGCTGATGGCTGTGAATATGGCTGTTAATATTCAATTACCGCCACATTTTTATTGTTGTCATCAATATAACTGTGTACTTTAATCGATTTTGACGATATTTCTTACATTTTGCTTTCAAAACTACTTGGTAATTTTTAGCCGGATAGATAACGGAAAAGCACCTAGAAAACAAGTCAACGCGTTTTGGATTCAAATCAAAACCCTGTCCGTCCTTTTCTCTAGATCACACTTTGTATTCCTCGTGTCCCCTCCAAAGTCCACCCCCTAACTTAATCACACCCGCACCTTCTGGCAGTGTGCCAAGAAGAATCGGAAAGTCGAGGGGGTGTCACTCAGAAGGGGGGCGGGAAATTACCCCTCCATTAATCTGCTGTCAGAACATTGCTCTTTAGTTTCCACTTCCTCTAACTCTACTCGCGTTTGGGTTCCCTAAAAAAGAAGCGAGACCTCCAAAAACAGAAAAGCAAGCGTTGGATGCAGAACCAGCAATGCGAAGGAACGGGTTTTCTGCCCCAAAAATGTAGCCCAGAGAGTTAGTTCTGTTTCTTTGGAGTGTAATTCGATTTGTTTTGGTGAAACTAAACAGTTTACTGTAATCCTGTGGTGGTCATACACCGTTGTTTTGTGAGACTTTCGTGTAAGGAAAAAAAACAGGTTCAAATTTCTTGGTAAATAAACATTAGGATTGAAAATTTGATTTTTTTCTCTTTGAATCAGCATACTTTTATACGGTTTCGTATTTTACAAACAAATTTATGTTTCGTAGGTTTATTTATAAATTATGAATGCAATAACTGAGAAGCAGGTTAAATAGGGAACTTACAGAGCTTTATTTTGGTAGAAAAAGCTGTAATTGCAAAGAAATGTCAACCTTTTAATCAATTATAAGCTATTTTAATTTTCTTTTTAATCACATTCTAAAGTAAAATCTATAAATTCAAAGTAATAAATAACTTATTCTATAGTTTAATAATTTATGTAATCTTTTATAAGTGTGGAAATAATCCCTTTGGGATTTTTAATAACTATAATTCTGATTCACATACTTAAAATCTCAGTAAAAACATTTATTCAATTCAAATCAAGTTAAAGCAGAATCTTAGAACAAAATTCTACTTTTCTATTAAGGACCTATATTAAGATTATATCAACCAAAAGCTAACTCCAAAGTAAAGCTGCTGAAGAAAGCTCAATCTGTTGTTACAAGATCCTTAAATTAAAGGTAACTAGTTACTTATCACATATTAAACATATTTCCAGCAATGATGTTTAAAAAATTCAATCTTTACATATCAACATGCAAGCCAGAAATGCAATCAAAGATCCATACACACCATCCTTCTTGCTTTGTGAGTGTGTAACAAAGAAAAGTTGCACCAACAACAGTTTGAGAAGATAGTATGCATTCCATTCCCAGAGCTCACCCATCTCTGTGGCAGAGAGTTAAGCCTTGTACTAATTAATTACCCCAGGCTTTCCTATCCATTAATATCTCTTACCTCCCAGCACCATTGCATCCGACCACAGCCGCTACTCTCTCTTTCGAGCAATTAGAATGTGTGAAGCACATTTATCAAAAGTAACTATTAAACTCATGTTGGTTTAATTTGTTTGGGAAGTTTAACAAGAGGCGTAAGTTTTGGTTAGGGTCTTAACTGGGGTTTTGGTTGTTTTTCGCTGACGATGTTAAGTGTTGTAAATTATTTTTATTGCTTATGCTTAACTAGCATGAAAATTATGTTTATTTCTTTAGATAATTTCCCTAATGATCTTTACGTTGTAACTACCTAATGAATGTTGAGATCTTTCAAATAATTGAGAAAAAAAATTATCTTCAAGTTAATGGGCAGATTCTGCCCTCCCTTTCATTATTTAATGATGGTACATTACAAAAGGCGATGTTAAAGACAGATATTGGATTTTGGGAATTAAAGTATTCTTTTAGCAGGTGGAAAAGTTTATTAATTATGCTTGATGTTGAATTTTAAACTATCATTAAAAATGTGTGAGTAATAATTATAAAAATTTTAATTTTTAAAAATAAATAAAAGTTGTTGGTGTTTTATGTTTATATTAATAGTTAGTATTCGAAATAATAAAAGGTAAAACAATGGAACTATGTAGTCCCACTGAATTACTCAATCTTAAGTTGTTTTGAATAGTTTAAAAGTGTAATTCAACAAAATATGCAAATGACTTCTGATTCGTTTGTATAAATTATTAAGCTTCCCCTTCCCCGAAAAAATATGTATTATGATAATTAACTAATGAAATAAACAAAAAATAATAATTTTTCCCTTTTATTGGATACTAAAGAGATATAATTATTTATTAAAGAAACAGTATGTCACCAAAAATTTCTCTCTAATATGCAACATGAACTGAGTTCATGATATCCTTGTTACTGAGTTCCTGAGTATCCTGAGTTCATGATGAGTTCCTTGGAGAAAAATTAAGCCAATAATTTAATTACTTCATAAATGTATACCTGAACATCTAAGAATTACTTCATAAATGTTTACCTGAACATCGAAGATTTACTACTATAGAATATCCACACCTATTCCCTATAAGATGCAAATAATTCCATAACATCTCTCCACAAATCAAACACTTCACTATGTATCAACTTCCCCATAAACAATTCAAATTCATTCAGTTGACCGCTAGGTAACTCGCGAATCTCATCTCTCCCTTTTCAATAAATTATTCGACTCCAGAACAAATGCCCCTGCCCCTCCCTCCCTTGCAAACGAATCATTGCCAGATTCCCCTATTCAAAACTATCATAAAATATTCGTGGGAAGTAACAATGACCACGGGTTTCCGTAATGGAGAATTTTGCGCTAGGAAATAAACGGCGTTGAATTCCCTATTGGAATTTAAATAGAAGACTGATGTATGGGAGGGAAGGGTGCAGGGGGAAACGAGTCTGGTAGGAATTTCCCTCTCGTTTGCAGTAATCATGAAGTATAAATTATAAACGAGTTGGAAGTCGGAGTTTTCAGAGATGTGGAATTTGTTCTGGGAAAGCTGGATGTGAGGAAGTGTTGATAAGTTCTGTATGCAGTTCGAGGAATGGAAAAGTGTATATGGAATTTGAACTAATTGAAATTTGAGATAAACAGTTTCTGTTTTCCATTTGGGTTTCAAATAAGGTTAAATAATGTTCTATATGAGTTAAAACTTTTTTTGAGAATTAATTACAACTATTTTACTGAAACTTGGACATCTGTATTTGATTCAAAAAACTGTTTTAGGCATCTAAAAATGTTTGGGTCCTCACAGTGAAAAATTCCCTTTGTTTAGTAAAGAAAATATTAAAATAAATTTTCACAAATAAATATCGTGGAAACAAAGTTATCTCTTTATAAAAGTTACCCCTTATTTTTATTGATGTCATAAACTTTCACTTCATTAAATTATTGTCTAGTAAAAAATATATATGCGAAACCATGATGTAACGATCTATTAACAAATATTTTTACTAAAGCTATTTATAAACTAGAAAAATATGCTTAGTATCTAACTCTTTTTAAGCGTAAGTAAGTGGTGTAACTTCCTTTTACAGTCTGGTGAAGCATGTTAAAATATCAAGTGACATTGATAATCTTTCGCTGTCATCAACTAGTTATTTTTGGGGTTAGAAAAATAACATTCCTTACTTTATAACGATTATTTTTCATAGTTAAGGGTAATTAGTTATCAGTACTTATCTTATTTTAGAAAAGGGAGTTACACTTTGTTTTCAATGGGATTTAGCTGTACCCATTAGAATTATTTTAACACAGAAATATGTTTCTGAAAGATTCTATTCAAAGTAAAGTAAGTCTACTAATGTTATTCTTCAAGTATGCCATCTTAATTTAGTTGGATTTAATTAACTATTAATTTTCAGATAGAGAGGAATATACTTTTTCATGTACTTCCAATTTAAGGGAAAGGATATTGTAAACTGTTAATTTTAAAAATTATCTTTTTATGACATATGTTCTAAATAGCTTCAATATAATTTTCTAAAATGTAATAAAAACTTGATTTTCCTCCATATTAAGTTCTCCTCTATCCTCTCCTATCCCTCTCTAGTTCTTTATTTTCAAAACCTGAACTAACTCAATAGTAGGTATCGAAAATAAAATATTGCAAATGAAATCTTTAGTAAAATCCTATGGCCACTCAACTTAGTCTTTAGAGATTTCATGGCCACATATATCCCCATTTATGATGATTTATGATTATTATTATTAAGCGAGTACGTTTTTCTTTTCAACGAGAAAATAATACGAAAAACGTGTCAACCAAATACCAAAACGCATCTACCAAATAAACAGAAAGGAGAATAATGTGAATTTCAAAGGTCACGTGTTAACTTTGAGGGGTTTATTCGCATTTTGTCCACAATCAGTTTTTTGGATAGGAGATATTTTATCTAAAATATTACAACTCCTTATGTGACTCACGTTTTTGAAATATACTGTCAACACGTTTCCCCGAAACTGTGCATTCTATCCATAGACTAACAATTACATAAAACAACGTACTGTCAATTCAGCCATTCGACGTTATCTCAGTCAATACCCATTCCGATTCAATTCAGTCCAAACATTGTTTCAACTACCGGCACTTTGCCCAATTCAAGGGCATCAGCCACACTCCAAAGCACTCCAGCGCAATATCTCCGATTGGCGTACGGCCGGACACAATCAGGCCAATCCATACCGCATCTTCAATCGGTTCGAGGCCGGACACTCTGTCCAGGATTATAAGGCCGGATTCCAAAGATCAAAACGGCCGGATCGCCAATAATGGACCCGGATGGAATTATTGCGCCCTGCGGATGCAGATTGCGCCCCGGCGGACCTATTGTGGGGCGCTTATTAATTACGGTGAGTGATTGGGAATGTGTTATGCGGAATGCCGGAAACCGGTGTCAAAATGTTGTGAGTGGGGCTATGGAATCCTCATTTGTTGGGTTCCTAAAGTGCTGGGGTGTTTGAGGTTTCTGTTGAGTTTGTTCTGTATTTGTTTGTGATTGTGTGGTTAAGTGGTTTCACTGCTATTGAGGCTATATATGACTCGGGACCGCAAAATTGGACTGAATGTACTAACACATACTATCTAAAATACTGTAATAAATTCGCACTAAATTCTTTATAGAAGTAAAAATAGTGATATGGAAGGTGGATATTAATTCCATCCTAGAAGTGGAAGTTTTTCAACTAGTATTATGTAATGTATGTTTTAAAACTTTTTAGGTATTATTTTTTTTTTAAACTTACTGATTCAAACTCAAACGATTTTATAACGACGTTAAAGATAAAACAAATCCCTCACTTGACAAGTATGGTAATTTAAAACGTTTATTTATATAAAAGTTACTCCTCTCAATCTTATAACCATGAAACTTACCGTAATATTTATATATACAATATTAAGTAATATATGGCATTAGTCTAAGTATTTTTTTTTTCAAGATGAAATCTTTATGATGTTTTTCCAAACTTTTTATACGTTTTATGTTTAATGAAAACTTCTTATTTTTTAATTTAATTCTTACAGATTTTCCTTTAATAAGGGAGTATTGCCAAAATTAATGTAATGAATGTCCAATATTTAAAACACTGGTTATCCATAAAAAGCAAAAATTTTTATTTTCAAGAGATATAAAATGTTAGCCGAAGGTTTTTTTTTAACAGCTCACAAAATAGTTTTATATCGTCTGTCTTCATTTATGCGCTTACCTTCACCTGATCGAAACTTAACTATTAAAATATAAACCTTGTCAACACTTAACTACTAAAGTAAAAGTTCGTGTTAGTTATTTGATTATTCTTCCTAGTCATAAATGAAAAATTAATTATATTTCCTTTCCTTGCAATTATTCTTCTGAGCTAATTAATTTCCCACAATCTAAGTTGTTATTATAATAATAAATTTATTTTGATGGAACAAAATGAACTGTTATATCATCAAAGCACTATATTGTAAAGCTTAACAATATTCTTCGGTTCTTTTAATTTTTGCTTCCCGCCTTGTTTAATTAGCTTGATGTTGCTTCTTCTTGTATTTGCACATTTTTTTTTCTTCCACACAGCTGTGTCTAGAGCTTTTCCAACGCATTGTCTGTATATTTTTTTGTCTGGCACCCTGCCAAAAAAGCTTGTACCTTGTAATTATTGTGAAACTTTAATTAAAATATGCATATTGAACAGTTGCGAAATTAATAATTGCTATTGATTCGCTAAACATGTTCCAACAAACTGTTAATACAGGCTTTGTTTAATGTCAATCATGGAGTTTTAATAGATTTATTGAAAATTCAAAGTACACTTTGTTAGAAAACAAAGAAAATGTTGAACAAGGTAGAAATAAGAAAATCGTGCGTGTGTGTTTTTATCATAACAATTTATAAGTGAAAAATCTATTCATTAATAATAATTAACTATATGTATAAAAATTCAACATTATTCAATACTTATTTTATTTTACACTGAATTACTTCCTTCATGATTTTTACATACACAAATCTTAATTATTGAAAATCAAAAGAAATATTCTAACTAAATTAAAACTTTTTGTGTAAGTATAAACAAATTTGAAATGAATAAACATGAATAAAAATTCTTTTTCTTTTGAAACTTAAGCGTTTTCAGAGACAAATATTCTGATATAAGGATTTGTCACTTATTATAAATAATTGCTCTATACTCTTTTTTTTCTATCAAAACAATCAAACAATTTCCGAATGATATTCAGTTACAAACTAATCAAAAACTTCTCTCGTTTAAGTCATTTAATTATCTGATTTTCTAAACCATCAAAAAATAAGATATTCATTAAAACTTTAACTCTCTTCCAAGTTCATTGCATTTACTTCTAATGAATTACTTGTCAGTCCCTTTTATCCCAATCGAACCAGATTTATTGGTATTTTTACTTTAATTAATTATACTTTACTATTACTGAGTGAGTTCAAATTAAGGAATGACACTAATACCTTAATGGAACGGAACAACTTTCTTAACAACTCAGAGCAAAGCTTGATTGGATTATAATGATGGATTCAAAGCTCAAAGCATCATTATGGTAAAACAATACTTTAACGGTAAATTGAAGAGGGCTTTTGGAAAGAGGATCATACCATTGTCATCTTTCCTCTAGTTTTCACATAACTTCAGTATGTTTATTTTTAATCTCCTATTTGTAAACTTTCAGGTGTCAAATATTTTAGTCTGATTAGAAATTCCAGTGCTTCCTTAAACTGATTATTATAAGATAAAGGTTTCAATATAAAGTTTGGATATTAATTTCTTTAATACCTATTTCATTTTCTCAAGGTTCATACCTTCTTAAATTTAGGATGTTTTTTGTTGAACTATTTTTAGTTCTTTACGATAAATGTATTTTAAATTTGTAATTTTTATGCAAAAAATTATTCCTTGGAAAAGGGGTTTGATTCTGGAAAAGTAAGTAATAATTTGTTTTTAGTGTAATATAATGAGTGTACTATCTCAAGCCTTTTGTCAAGTAGTTAAACTTCTTTAACTTTAACTTAAAACTATTTTTGTCAAGCTAACACTTAAGAAAGAAAACTTTTATAAGTTTTTAGTAACACAATACAGTAAAACTAGATGTGAGAATTTCTGAATGTTTTAATTTTTTGAATGAATATTTTTTCTATCATTTTATGAATCTATTTTAGAAATCGTATCTGAATTATACATGTATTCTTCATTTTAAGATGAAGTAGAATCTTTATTTAGTAAACTTATCTTAACATCGAACAGGTTATTTTGTAGTCACCGGAATGACTCAGGGTGTTAGAGAACAGTTTTTCTGTCATTGACAGCGAAAAGAAGGATAATTATGAGTGAACTATCTCAAACCTATAATCTTACTTTAAAAAATGTTGATAAAAAATAATTAGAAAAGGATTGGGAAAATATTTATCTTTGGTACTACTTTTTTAGTTTATATTTTTGTCTTTTTGGGTTTAATTATGCTTTAATAAGAACTTAGTAGGTACTACTTTTTTAGTTTATATTTTTAGTCTTTTTGTGTTTAATTATGCTTTAATAAGAACTTATTTTTCTAAATTAACTTTTTTTAACTTAAAGATATTAAAATTTTCACCTACAACAATTTTATCACACCTTATTAACAAAAAAAAATTTACATCACGATATAATTACAATTTTCAATATAAAATAAGGAGATTCAATTGATAAAAATACATATCAAAGTCATTACTACAGTATAATTTCACTTTAATAACATAAAAATGTTTATACAATGACATCATTTTCCTTTTCCGTATTAAATAGAGAGAGTCTATATTAAAAGCTAACCCAAAAAGTATTGTCGAAACTTTCTAATGAGTTTCCAAACACCTCTCTCCACTCCTTCCACTTAGAAAGACATATCGCCGACAACAACAACACTACATCAAATGATACTTTATGCTAAATACGCATTCACTGGAGTACAAACGCTACATTTCCCCTTGAACCAAATGTGCAATCTCACGCGAACAGGCACCGGACACAATCCATTAAACCCCGCAGTTCTCAGCGTGGTCCATTAACATCCAAAAGTCCTCGTCCTCCGCTGCATCCCAAAGAGGAGGGATGTGACCAGGGAGAGAAAAGAGGGATTCGCCCACAATAAACACCCCTTAGACACGATAGCGACTTTCCTCCGCCGCTGCGCAAGTGACTTGTAAACTCGGCAGTTGCAGACGCCACTCAAATTAGAGGGAGCGTTATTTAAATATAGCGAAGCTCCTCGACAACGTGGGACTGAATACAAATGTGCACCGTTTGCCTTTGGCGGGTTTGGCGACGAGGTTGGCGATGGGGGCCTGTGACTTGAAACAAAAGGGGCGAAATGGGTTGGGAGATGACTTTTTGGAGAAGAATAAAAAAAGTAAATGACTGACTTTGAATTATTCATGAATATATTTCCCTTATGGGGGATGGAAGGAATGTTCGGAGGTATCATGTGACGACTGAAGTTCTTAAATGACCTTTTGAAGGAAAGAATCTTAGGAGGAAAGCTTAGGGTTAGTTTAGAGAACTACTACAGAGCATCCCATTTTTTCTCTAAACTTTTGTCTTTACAGACAGGATCGATTCGGCTGATAAAATGTTCGAACTCAAATTGAACGATAAAAACACTTATTTTCAAATCGAATTACTGTTCATTTTTATACTTCTAAATGGTCCAAAGGGAGACATTTATTTCGATATAAACGAATAGATTAAAGCGTAGTCTGTTTTTTTAATACGGATGGATCCTATTGACACACTTTTTAATATTTATTATAAAATACATCTTGTAAAAGTTAGTTATGGGATCATTAAATTAAATGTTTACACTAAAAATGCTTCAAATTAACGAAAATTAACGAACGAATTAACGAATTAACGAAATTAACGAAATCTCACCTGACAAGATTGTTTTAAATTTACATATTGGTTTGTAAGAAATTATACCATCACACTAAATGTATATTAATATAATTTCAGCAATCAAGAGATTGAGATATATTTCTCATGGGCAATTTATGCTTACCGTTTTATTTTCAGGTACATTCGTTTCAAAAATTTAAACGTTGTCATTATTTATGTTTTTCAAAGAAAGTTTTCTTCTATGTATTTTGAAAGCAGATGATTATATTTTTTACTTCCTAACTCAGTTTTCAGAAAGAAACACTTTTATAAAAGATAAATCTGTGGCAGAAAACTCAAAAAGTAACACAAATTCCATGTTTTTCGTGATATTTTTGCGTGCATAAAAACAATTACAATCTTGAAAATGGAAATAGTTGATGTTAAATCAAGTTTTTAATTGTAATCTTTTATTCACAACTAATGTATTTCGTTACTCCAAATGAAACGTGCTTTTCTACCCGATTAGAGAGTTTATGTACCTTCTTTTTTTGTACCCCTTTGTTTAGGTTTTATTTTATTTAGATTTAAAAGCTAGTGACTTGATGTTTGAAAACACAGTTCAGTTTTTACCCTATTATAAAAAATCTATATGACAATCAGGTGAAAAAGAGTAAAATAAATTTAACCGAAAAACAGACTTTAAAGAAATAAAGCACCTAATAAAAAAGTGTAGGTAAAGTGGATATGAAAATGTACCTGTAATATAATTATTATTTTATATCCTAAAACAATTTTACGTGAAACAGAATTGATTTTTTTTTTGTATTCTATATGTTGCTTTATGTTTTCTTTCTAAACAAAGTATCAAGAAAGCTTTTGTGAAAAGCATTTATCTTAAACTACTCTGCAAATTTTGTTCCTCTGGATCGTTTAAAATCGATTAAAATATCGTTTATTTTCTTAAAAATGACTTTAAAGCTTCTTAATGTCTTTTTTGATTCACTAAAATGCTAGGGGTTATATTTCAACACCTTCAAAGTAAGAAATAATATCATAAGCTGTAAAAAGAAATAGTTATTTCTTTTTTTACCAGGATTAAATTGCCGAATAAGTATTAAAGAGCTTTATTGAAAAGTTCTTGTTTCTAGTTCAAATGATTTATCAATCACAAAAGGAAGTTGCTTCTGCTAACCATATTTAACAAAGGAAAAATATAGTTTTCTAAATAAGAGAAAGGCCGTTTATAGTTAGATAGTAAAACTGTTAGTCAACTAAACTAAGAATAACGTCTGAATGTGTTTCAAATTTAATTTATTGTGTAATGAAAAAAATATTTGAAAAACTTATTCATTTTGAGAGCTATAAAGAGTTTTTTAAGCACTTTTTAACCCTTTGTGTACAACATCATGAAAAAATTGAAAAATTACTATTCTAAACTTTTTTATACTTTTGTTGGATGCTAAAATAAAATAAATCTCATTTGTTTAATTAGGATAAGCATTTAAAATTTTTGTTACTAATAAATATTATTTGTTCTAGGTTGAAAGGTTAAAACTATGTTTCACAAATTGAACAAGGTTAAAAAGGTATAGCATGAAAATTTAATTGATTTTAATTTACTACATCATCTATCGACCGTAAAGGAAGGTTAAATAAATTATATCTAAAAATTTTTGATAAAATATTTTAAATATATCGATCTTTTAATTAAGTGGTACTAAATGTTTAACATAGGTTTTAGTAAAAGTTATGAGTTCTCACTAGGGATTGTTTCCCGGGATCCCGGGAAAGCGGGATCCCGGGATCCCGTAGAATTTTAAGGCCGGGACACGTCCCGGGATTTCTCAGTCCGTCCCGGGATTCCCTCAAAATTTTAAATTTCTTTAACGCTGCTACAAAGGCTTGGAAATTGTTCCTGATTACATGAACAATTATTTCCTTTCTTTGGAAAATACTTATAAATTAGTGGAAATGAGTTGGTTTAAGATTAAGTCAATCACTGCTGAATTAAATTATCTCCCTCTCCTTAGAACTTTACAGCTAAAAAGCAAAAAACAAGGAACTCGGCGATTTGTGTAATACATACAATGCTCGCATGTTGACATATAAATGGTGAAACTTGGTTACTCATCAACTTTTTTCATTCTTTAGTATGTTAGTGATAAGAGATACAAATCGTAATAACTCCCAGCACGAGGCCATTTTCAACCACAAAGCATTGATCGTAATTCTAGCATATATGTTAAAAACTCATAATCTTTATTTATGTGATGAATAATTATTTATGAGGATAGTTTGAACCTTATTTCCAAATGAATACAGTACTCGTGATCTCAATAAGTCGTCAGCTTTTAAAGAGATTACACGTTTTGAAGATCGGGTTGAGAATATTCTGATTTTGTATTACGACAGAAAAGGCTAGTACATTTGCATGGAGCGCTTCATAAAACGACCGAACTCTGAAGCAAAATGCAAAAAGTGTTCTTTGATAATTAAGTGTAAAGGAGGTTCTACGAGTGGTTTGCTCCGACATTTAAAAAACAAACAATCATAGAGTTTCCTCTTCTATCTACATATCTATAAGGGAATTTAAAAGCATTTTTAGGGTAAGTACACTTTTAACTGGAGTATTTTTAAAACAAATTTAAAATATTAAGTTCGTGTCATTTCATAAGGTTTTATGGGATATATGTGTGTACTATTATAATGAGTGAATATAAAATTGCAAAAAAAAAACATTTTAATATCATTCAAGAAACTTTAAAGCCGAGAACTGAAAAATTGTAGCATTAAAAATTAATAAATTCTCCCCATATTTTTTTTCTAATTTAGTCTTTATGCAAGTTCTGATTTTACAGCCCAAAATTTTTTTTTTCCTTGAAATTCTGGCATTAATTAAATTTTCGGGATTTCCCGGGATCCCGGGATGATGTCGAATTTTATCCCGAAATCACGGGATGACCAAAATGCCCTAAAATGACAATCCCTACTGACGACTTATTGAGATCACGAGTACTGTATTCATTTGGAAATAAGGTTCAAACTATCCTCATAAATAATTATTCATCACATAAATAAAGATTATGAGTTTTTAACATATATGCTAGAATTACGATCAATGCTTTGTGGTTGAAAATGGCCTCGTGCTGGGAGTTATTACGATTTGTATCTCTTATCACTAACATACTAAAGAATGAAAAAAGTTGATGAGTAACCAAGTTTCACCATTTATATGTCAACATGCGAGCATTGTATGTATTACACAAATCGCCGAGTTCCTTGTTTTTTGCTTTTTAGCTGTAAAGTTCTAAGGAGAGGGAGATCATTTAATTCAGCAGTGATTGACTTAATCTTAAACCAACTCATTTCCACTAATTTATAAGTATTTTCCAAGGAAAGGAAATAATTGTTCATGTAATCAGGAACAATTTCCAAGCCTTTGTAGCAGCGTTAAAGAAATTTAAAATTTTGAGGGAATCCCGGGACGGACTGAGAAATCCCGGGACGTGTCCCGGCCTTAAAATTCTACGGGATCCCGGGATCCCGCTTTCCCGGGATCCCGGGAAACAATCCCTAGTCGTCAGCTTTTAAAGAGATTACACGTTTTGAAGATCGGGTTGAGAATATTCTGATTTTGTATTACGACAGAAAAGGCTAGTACATTTGCATGGAGCGCTTCATAAAACGACCGAACTCTGAAGCAAAATGCAAAAAGTGTTCTTTGATAATTAAGTGTAAAGGAGGTTCTACGAGTGGTTTGCTCCGACATTTAAAAAACAAACAATCATAGAGTTTCCTCTTCTATCTACATATCTATAAGGGAATTTAAAAGCATTTTTAGGGTAAGTACACTTTTAACTGGAGTATTTTTAAAACAAATTTAAAATATTAAGTTCGTGTCATTTCATAAGGTTTTATGGGATATATGTGTGTACTATTATAATGAGTGAATATAAAATTGCAAAAAAAAAAACATTTTAATATCATTCAAGAAACTTTAAAGCCGAGAACTGAAAAATTGTAGCATTAAAAATTAATAAATTCTCCCCATATTTTTTTTCTAATTTAGTCTTTATGCAAGTTCTGATTTTACAGCCCAAAAATTTTTTTTTCCTTGAAATTCTGGCATTAATTAAATTTTCGGGATTTCCCGGGATCCCGGGATGATGTCGAATTTTATCCCGAAATCACGGGATGACCAAAATGCCCTAAAATGACAATCCCTAGTTCTCACTAATTTATTATTGATCATGCTTTCCCTTATGAGAAAAAAAATGAGGTAAAAAAATTAAAAGATGTAAGAAACTTTTATTTTGCTTTACTTTTAAATTCTTGTTCTATAGAATGACACTTACTTTAAAATCTTTTAAACTACTATATTGCAAAATGTTATCAAATTCCTAAATTAATGTAATATTAGTCTTTTATTATTTTTGATTATCAAAGATTATCTGAATAATGTTAATTATTTTCCACGGAATCCTTTTAATACATATATTTAACATCAGAACTCCTATTCATCTATTTTAACACATGACCCCTTTTATTCCGACAATCCAAATTGGCTACTAAACAGCTCTAGTTACGCCCAAAAGCTAATGTTACAAAACAGCTTCAACACCACACAAGCCCATTTCAGGAATAGAAATAATTGCGAACAAGATTGAAATCGGACTCCTCGGGGCTTAGGTCTGTTCCTGACACCTTATCGCAAACGATAACTCTATCGTCGCGTTTTCTTTGGGAAATGGAATATGGCCATGGGCGGATATGACGTCCATTATCGGACCGTGACGTCAGAGATAGTGCTACGAATATACCTCATTGGCCGGAAGCTATTTCTACCGTGATTTTCTGTTGGTGAAATACTTTTTTTTTTCAATTCTATCAAAACCCTAAGGGAAGATTTTATTGATTGCTGTTTTTTAACTTCGAATTCTAGGATCAAAAAGTAGGGTTTTTTATCTCACAGCAAATATCCGCTTTTCACGGAATTTTTCCGAATTTTTTACGATCTCGTTTTTGGTAGATATCACAATCAATTACCTAGAGTATTTTAAGGATGGGATTTAAGAACTTTTAAGTCTTTTTAGATAGATGAAAAAGAAAGTAGTTTTTGCAAATTCAACTTTTTTCTCTAAAAACGTTATGATGTTTAAACGACTTTTTTCAAAATTGCATATACTGAAATTCATTAGCTATATCGAGATGAAATTTTTTCTACCCTTATTCTTCCGTCAAAAGTATACTTTTCAAATGATTCCGTAGTATATTTTAGGTAAAATATTTTCACATATAAAGTTCTAGGAAATATTCAAATTGTTTCACAGAATATAAAAATAAGGTAATTTAAATTTGCATTTATCACGTAAGTTCTTTTTCAAATACCCTTACCAAAATAACATTCTTTAAATATTACTAAACTAATAAATATGTTAATTTTCAAATTTTTTGCGTTATGAAAATAATTTTAGGGAAAGACTGCCTTTTTTATTTATAGCAATCGTATTTATAGGAATTTCTTTCAAAGTGAATGTATTTCACTTGAAGCATACATAGAATAAATATTTGCTAATTAAACATTAAATGAGAGAGAGTGTAAATAAAACCAAGAGTGTCCTCTTAATTACATAGTACTAAACGAAGAGCAATGATAACTTAGTTAAATTATGAGATATTTTACCGGTGAAAACATGTTTCTACTAACTGGAGAAATTTCAAAAGTAATTAATCCTATTTTATGACTTACAAATATATAAGGAGAAATATTTATTTGCAGTTAAAACCCTTCTTAATAAAATATCAATATTTTAACGGGATATTTTGTAGCTTTTTATTTATTGCATCTCGTATAGGATTTATAATTGCAAAATAGAATGTTGGTTTGAAGAAAAAGTCTCAGTATGTTAAATTAATAAATAAAATAGTATCTAAAATAGTTTTATAACTTTTTATTTGTAAATTTATGGTACCTACTAAATTTTTTGAGATATTTCAGAAAGTTCTGAATGTTATTGTCCTGCAATCATTACATTATACGAGTACTTAAATAATATTGCGTACTTTACTGAACATTCATTAAACCAGATGCAAGTTCATTAGATATCAACTACATCCAATAAAGTTATATTTAAAAAATTTCATTTTCACAATAAATGAAGAGTTTTTGAAATTCTTTCTTTAAAAATAGGAGAGCTCTATTATGTTACTCTTAGTTAAGAAAAATGTTAGCCATTGGTTATATTGATCATCCCATTAAATAAACTTTTCTTTATTAATTCGAAATTTTGAATAATTTGATCTCTTGAGTCTCTTAAACTTTGAAGTATCGAATTGCACTGTGAATTCTAGTTCTCGATAGTTTCGTTATTTGATTTAGCCTCCATCCCTTCATATCTATAGGAACAAAAGCTTCGACTCTCGGATTATTTATAGACCGCTCATCAGATCAATCAGACAGAGTACTAGTCTGAACCCCAATCCACCTCGGTGAGTAATTGCGACTGAGGGAACCCTGGGATTAAGCCATCCAACCCCAAATAAATCCCGTCCCCGCGTGTCACTCCGTCCCTCCCTCCATTCAATCTCAACCACACTTCTTCCAAAAAGGGGTCCCGAAATGAATAGTCTTGGCGCTGACCATTGGCCACTTTTTTCCATTTTGTCTCTCTCAAGTGCTCCGCGTGATTTGATTAAGACGCTCCAGAGGGAGAGGAGAAAAGTTTTTCTCGATCCATTAGCAGAATCGATGCGAGCGGCGATCCTCCGCATCATCTTTGCTCTCCATCCTCCGTACTATTTTATTATTGGATCTGCTAATGGAGCGGCTAGGAGGATAAATGCTATTTACACTTTCAATTACTGGCGACCGTCATAACTGATTGGAGTGGGACACGGGATTTAGGTTGACATTTTTTGGGGGCTATTTCCTCTGTGAAGGGTCGTCTCGATGGTATTGCCTTTCGCAAGAAGAATGTGATTGAGCTATAGGTCAATAGTAGCGTCTTCAGTGTATCCTATCTACCAATGGAAAGTGACAGATTTTAAGTATCACATTCTTATAATAGATCAAATGAAACATTTAGAGAAAAGTAATAAGTACACCGCTTGAAAGAAATAGAGCTTCAATATATTTTATGCGTTAATGTTGGTGGTAAATGTTTGCAAAGAATTTTTTCAACTTTAATGTTAACCTGTTTAGATTGGAAGCCTGAACAATTCGGATCTTTCAGAAGATATCTTTGGAAAGATAATTTCTCAGTTGGTTTATAAGTAAAAATTTAATTAACTGAATATTTGACTAGGGAGCATAAAAAAGTTATGAAGAAAAAAGTTTTATAATATCGAATTTTTTATTACATTTAGTGACACATTATTTATTATTTAATACATGGTACATAGTATAAAAAGTATCACAAAAAATCTTAGTGATAATTATATGGAGATGTGAAGAAAACTTAAAGTAAAATAGTTTTTTTTAGTAAATATTTTGTGCTTCTTTTTTATGACAAGGGGCTTAACAATCTTGAAAGCCCTCTCATAACCCACCGAACTAACATATTAGTTCTAGAGAATTTCCTCTGTTTGAAACTTAGTAATTCAGAAAATCTCCATAGATACCTATTCGATGTCGAGATTCCAATCTGTCTTGTTTAGTATTTCCAACTTAATTAATACTTTTATTGGTTAACTAATAAATGTTAACTAAGGAAGGTGGCGCTATATTTCAGTACACATTTATTTCTCATTCCCCCTTCAAGCGGATATTGAAAGAGGTAAAATCCACATAAACAACGACACAAAACGATCCGACATATTTCACCATATTACTATCCCATAACCTTAAAACGCTGCGTTTATGCGCTCTCTAATCTCATGGTCCTATCTAAAAACCGATGCTCGTTAAAATTTACGAGTAAAATACAAACTGACATTTATCCCCGCCTCTCCTCTCTTTACGATCTGCAGAAAACAATATGCCCACCGTCATTTCGAAGAAAGAATCCCTTCTCTGGCAGACGATAAACAATGGACGGTGGGATTCGAACGCCAAACGACTCTTCGAATGTGCAGCGGAAACGAGGGTTCCGTCCCTTCCGGGTGCCTCGTTTGCGGATTCGAATGTGGAAGAAAAATCAATTGGAACCTCGAATTCGATTATTTTCTTTTTTGTTTTTCTCAAGTTCAATCTGTGTTGTGCTGAATTTTAACGATGTATGAAGTAGGATGGAATGTGTATGATGTTTATGTCCAAAAGCTTTATATCGGAAATATGGGTATAAAAAGTTAAGTTTCATGTATAGAAGATAAAAAAGAGTAATACCATATCGTTATATTTTAGAGGCATCCGAAAGTACGGAGTTATTTTAATTATTAAGGTGAATCTCCTTTAAAAATTATAGTAAAATGTGTATGAGTAAACCAAAGAATAATGCAAAATCATAACTTCAATTTCACCAGAATTTATTGAATTAAAGAAATGTTATTTAGGGGAAAGAACTATTACATGAATTCCTCGCTCTTTCCTGTACATAAATTTCTTTAAAATCAAAAAGAACATTTATTTAGCAATGATAACTATTTTTGTTTAACGCATAAAATATATGAAAAGAATCATGTAAATACTTTAAAGGCCAAAAAAAGCTAGCTATAATTTAAATTCCCAATAAAAATCTCATTAACTTTAATAATAAAAGAGTTAAGAAAGAACTCTTAGGTTTGTTAATTAGGTTGTAATGAATTTAGTAATAGTACTTAAAATTAGCATACGTATTTCAATATCATTAAATATATATTTGTACACCTAAATTACCACTTTATGCCGTTTAAGAACTAAAATTTCCATCTTAAGAGCCTACTTATTCTGTTTAATTCGCTTTATAATAGGTATATAATGGGAAAACTCAAATGTAATACCAATCTTTACACAAAATTAATGGAGTTTCTTTAGGTATACTTACTAATATTTACTTTGGGTATACCCTCTCCTAAACGTAACATTTAAAAATGCATTATTAGACATTTGAAATTGTTATATTGCTGTAAGATTATTAGATTGAGTAAATATAAAGCAATTTTCATTTAAATCTTCTAAGTAATTCCGCAAAAACATTTCAAATTTAGTATAATTTTAATAAAACAGAAGTCATTTACCATGTTATAAAATGATATAATTTAATATTAGTAGTATACTGTTATAATTTCAATGACTTAAAAATTGCTTTTATCATTAAATTCCTTGCTTTATAGAATGACATTAAATTAAAGTAACGATGTAATCTATCTAGTTTTCTATGATAAGCTTACCAATAAAGAAAACTTCAAAATATACTTATCCCATTTAATACCGCCTTTCTAAAATCCCATAAGTGGAAATAAAAAGATATTAAGTACCACGATACAAAATTATTTTGAACAAACATCGGCTTAAAGGTTCTGTTGCCAAACATAAAACAGAAATAATGACCGAGAGGGAGCACATCATCTCTAAATCATTTTAACGGAACAAGCGAAACAAAATATGACGATCTCAATTTTTGGAGCAGGAAAAGAATAATCATAATAAAATACCAAAGGTAATAATAACCGAATATTCCTCACGTCGCTGAACTAATGTACTCGAAGTAATCCGTCACTGCTCTTGTTTTTCCGTTTTCCCGGAAAAACAATCCTTTCTCGCTTCCGTTCCCTGGTATTGCGCTTATTTGTCTCCTGCACGGTGGCAACGCAAGTAATGGCGATGTCCGCTAGAGATATATGGTCAAAGGTATGGGGAATTTTCGTGTTCTTTTTGTTTTTAAAAGTGATGTTAAACTTGTAAATGTTAAATTGGCAGTGCCGTGTAATATGTGAAAACTCCATACTTCAAATCAGTTTATCTATTTTGTAAATTATGATCTCCATTACGTCGTATTGTCGAAATAGCCCATAAACAAAACCAACAAAACCCTTATGTTGGGCACAGCTTTATGACAAAAAAAAACAGAACTAGAAATCAATCATTCAAATAAAATAAAAGAGTCGGTCCTATTCACTGCTAACCTAGCCGTCGTTGCGTCGCATCGTTGTTGTTGTTGTTGTTGTTACTTATTCTCCCTGATCTAGATAAAAAAGACTAGACCAGGTCCAAAAGATTCCACACCCTCAAAAAGTCCATGACCTGGACTGGATTCTCTTTTAAATCCGCCTTATCCAGCCCCAAGCAAGCAAGAAGATGAGTAGGGGAGGCCGGGGCTGAGCTGCATTTACTACATGTCAAAAAAGTCTTACGCCCCTGGTCATAGGCGAGAGATGCGTCGCATCGGTTGACCGCCAACCAAGCTTTATTGCCAATTATGATTGGCGGAGGTTTGACTGCCGATCAATCATCGGTCTCTAGTGGTGAATACGGCCGTACGTAATAAACTCTCGATTAAAAACGATAAATTCATTAAATTTGTTATGACATGAAGTAATACTTTTAAGAGAGATCTAATGATATGTTAGAAATGAATAATGGTATCATTAGTTAATTAAAGCGTAAAATAAGATTTGCAAAGAAAGAAACACAAATTCAAAATAATTCCAATGAAAAGGATATAAAGTATTGCAAATAGTCTCATTGCCACTAGAAACCATTTTTTTATAAATAACTGTTGAAAAAAGTTGTATGATGAATAACTATACCTATTGTAAGGTGAAAAAGTATATCCATTTTTACAGTCTAGAACCCTTACATTATATCTCCTTTTAAGCATTAAAATCAAAAACCACGTAAAAAAAAGCTGAAACGCAAACAGAATTGGAAAACAGTTCAATCCACTGAAAAAAAAATAACCATACAGATTATGGCTATAACATTTTTTGCCACTTTCAAACAGGCTTTACACAGTCTCTTTTTATTATAAGTACAAGCTTACGGCCATGAAAAACCTCCAAACGCGGTGAAAAATAGGAGATAGTAATAAACATTCTTCCTCACGTTTTATATTTGAAACTTTTTTCACGTGAATAGAGCTATTATTCATTATTCATATCACGTCCCTTTTATTTCGGAGAGGAAAATAAGACCTCCTTTATGAGATGGCGAAAATATTCCTGATGAAAGGAGCCGTAATATTGAGCAAAAACATCCGTAGAAACAACGGGAAAAACGGCAAAAAAATTAACTCTCCGAGATTGCTTCTGCCTAGTCAAGAATTACGGGCATTATTTGGTGCAAAAAAGCTCTTTTTCTCGGCAAATTATGTGGTCAGAACAGAGGTACTTTAGTCAGCAGTGAGTTCCCACGCCTTGGAGCTTCCCGAATAAAAAAAAACTCTTTTCGTTAAATAATGTTCTCTTGCTTAATTACATTGTGAAAGAAGCAAGGCAGGAAAAAAAACGTTTCTCTCTGATGTTTTTAGAACTCAAATAAAGTTGAGGGAACTCGGGTTTTTTCTCGGTCACAAAAAAAATACGAATACGCGCACCCAGGACGATTATTAAAGTATTTCCGGCTAATTTATCGATTTTTGATGTCGAAGAAACGCGCTAAATCGTTAAAAAGAAATCCAAAAGATTATTAAAGCAAAGACTGGGTGAAAAAAAAATGGTTTAAAAGAGACGGAAACGTAATTTAACGGGGATTAGAAAGTTAAGTTTGATATTTTTTACCTCGATATGAAAGTTTTTTTCTGAGGGCGAGAGATAATTAAAGGTTTCGGAGGTTATAAAGTAGCTGTTTAAAGTGTGTTTAAAGTAAGTCTGTATCATTAGGTAAGATAGGGTTTTAACGCCTTGTTTGGGCATATCGGTATCTTTATTTGCTTAGGTAGATTTTTGCGAGAGGGATTTTTTTTCAAGAGTGACTTTATTGAATGTTCGAAGGTTTAACTCGAAATTGGGTTAAATAAAATAATTTTGTTTTATTTCATTTATATACAAAAAAGTTGTAAATGTTTAGTTCCGAATTTGAAGAATGGATTGATGTAGTTATTTTTTAAATAGCTTTTGAAAAGTAAAACATGAGGCATGAAAAAAAAATCCAAACTGATAATAAAGTAGAAAATTTATAAGTATGCAAAAAAATAAAACTAAAAAAGTTAATACCATTATCAGGAATAATGGATTATTTGATAGTTACAGTTCTTTAAACCAAGTTAGATATTTTATTAATATTTTTGGTTATTCATCACATACTAGAATTTTAACAACTTAATTTCGTTTAAATATTTAGCATAACAACTTTCTTTAGTAGTCAACCCTAAACAACAATTAGTTACTTGTATGAACTAAGGAACATTAGTGACTTGTATGACTTGAATTAGAGACTTGTATGAACTAAGGAACATTAGTGACTTGTATGACTTGAATTATAGAGACTTGTATGAAATATTGCGTCTCTACTATGTAGTACTTAATAAAGAAATTAATATGGCAAGAATATTTATTTGGAATCTTAGGAACAAAGAATTAAAAATAATGTTTATTATTGACCTCATTTTACATCAAAACAAGATACATAATTTTTAATCAACAGTAAAAGGAGCTTAAAATATCTAGTTTCTATCCATTGAGGAATTATAATGCTATTTTATAGATAAGTAGAACGCATTCAATGGTTCTCGTATATTCATAGATTTACATAACTTGTTTTGGATTGATTTTCTAATTTTAGATTCAGCCATTCCATTCTAATGATTTAGTTTCACATTACCAGTTAACCAAATGAGCTACGAGCAACAATGTGTAATTTACCTGTGTATTAGTGAATATATATATTTTGAAAGAACTTCGTATATTATCCTTTAAGTAATTAAAATTAAATTGGATACTTTAATAAGCATTCTTTTAAACAACATGCAAAGCTTTTGGAAAATGGGGTTTTAATTACAAAGGTCTTATTCTATGTTATTTTAAAATTTTACGTTGGGATAAATTTTTATTCTTTTCAATACTATATTTGGAGAAAAACACACGCATGTATTAAAAAACATTCTACTTTAATGAGATGTCCTAAAAAATATCTTTCTTTGAAAAAAGGAAATAGTAAAATTTTTATTTTGAAACAACACAACTTCTTTTTGTTCCAAGAATTTTAAAAGATAAATGTGACACTTTTAGGATATTTTTTTAAAATTACTTTTATCTCTCTTTTATTCAGTAAAAATAAATCATCTACATATATCTTTACTTTTCTGCCTTTACCTAAAAAAACACAATTTATTTTACAGTAATGTTACATAAAAAGAAATATTGGTTTTGTGGTTAAAAAAAAGTCTCTAAACATGAAATAAGAAACTCAAGTTTAACAACAAATTGTAGCAAACTTCTTCCACTTTGAAAATTAAAAAAAAAATCAACAAAACCCAAATTACGCAAACATTTTTTGAGAACAATATAGCTATAGAAAAGCAATACGGATCCTTAAACCTAAAATAGATTATAGAAAAAAAAAGAATAAATAAGAAAGATACCAACGCCCACAAGGAATATCCCAAAATAAATAATAAAAAACACCAAAAAAGTGACCAAATCTCAAAGAAGATAGCCGCATGAGATCTTCCTTGAAAACGCAGTATCTGCGGAGGAAGCGAGGTTTCTTTCAATGTACAGATCATTGCTTTCGTCAATGGGGACTTGAGAATGAAAAGAGCGTTCTGAGATCTGGTCAGAGAGGATCCCAGTCAGCGGAAATAGGGGCGAGATTGGATTCGAGGGACGACAATGCAGGGAGAGGAATTATACCCCATTTCGGTTCCGTTCTCAGAGGGAGGGCTCCGCGTTTCTGTTTGGATGGTGCTTTTTTTTACGAAGCAGTTTGTTGTGTTAGTCTATTTTGTACTTCCGAGTTCGGCACTGAGTTAGTTCATTTTGGTGGGTAAAATGATGGGAAAAGTGTTAATTTTGTAAATGGATATGAAACTGCTTCTTTGAACTTAATTACATTGGATTAGATAGAGTTAAGACCAAAAATGTTATAGGCATAATCCTTGTAATGAATACAAGTGTTGTCCATGTATCGTTGGCTAAGAAAGAACCTAAGTCAGAAATGGACAAAAATTCTCGTTCGGGGTTATGCCGAATTTGGGTTTCTTTTATTGATGCCTTTATTTTAAATCATTGCTAAAATATCTCCGAATTTTGCATAAAGTTAATGAAAGTTGGACCCTTTTCTAACCTTTGGTGTACCAGGGGATACATTTCTACTGTAAGCCAACGATATAATATTTACTCGTACTCATATACTTGAGTGAATTTACCTGAGTTCATGGGAGAGAAATGTGCCATTATCCTAAAATTTTCAGAACATTATATTTATATGATGCTACAAAATTGTAAAATTCAATCAGGGACAGCATGCCCTTTTCAATGTCTAATCCTTAACCATAGTTTGCGCCTAAATCCACAAATACTTGTTCACAAGATCAGTAACCATAACAAATAATTGCAATCACTTTGAGAAATTAGAGTCATTATTTCAAAAGTGTTTATTTACTTAATTTTTAAATGCAATATTTAACTATTTTATTTAAATTATACTATTATAATATTCAATTAGATCGCATCTATTCGAAATGGATGTAAATGGAAATCATGGTTAGACATGCGTTTTTTATGAACACAGATCACTTTCACTTCTATCATTTCACCCAGTAAATCTTCCAATTCATTCCCTATTCAAACATCTTTACCCCCAACGCGTCACAAGAAGCACGAAAAACAATATCCACAATCCTTTACTAAGAAAAATGCGTCTGTATTCGTTACTAACCACACATCAAACCACAGGCAGGCAGGCAGGCCATGCATCTATAACACGACCTCAAACTTCTCAACTCTACTTTTTACCGAGTCTAGACGTGAGGCCATATCTCTCTTAGGACTCCCTCGACTCACTCGTTCTTCCTCCAAAAACAAGGGAATCTCAGGCTCAAAATATTGAAATTCTTCTCCTTTCAAATTCTTCGCCATTTTTCCAAACTATGGCTTTGTTTGAACGAGAGTTGGGGGAAAACCAAGTTATTTCTGTCTGGTGAGGAATACCATAATATATTAAATCTATTGGGAGGCCTTGTTGTCTGTGGCTTGGTGGAGAAATTCCTCTCTTTTATTCAAGAATCGGGGGATTATGTAATCCACTGGAGTAATAAATTGCAAAACAATATACGAGAGCGAAGAAAAATGCAAATAGGGATAAAATACAATGCCACTGCTTTGTAGTCCGTGAAAGCACTCCCAAAAAATTGTGAGGAATCTTGGATTTTCGTAAAATAGGGCTTGTCAGGAGTCTTGACATGCACTTGTCGCTATTCTTTTTTTGCTGAATAACAATCGCCTAAAACTGGAGGAATTCGGCAAAAATTCTGCGTGACAGGTCGGTGAGAAATAACTGTTCTTTTCGTGTGTTCCACGCATTTGATGTCACGGGTCTTCCTTTGCCGTTGTCCGAAAACAAGTCAATGACATCGTAAGTAATACTTGTCGAATACTTAACCATTTGTCTTTCTACATATTTAACGTACTCTTGGACGAAATTCTGAAATTGAATATGGAGGAAGGGTAGAAATACAAATAATAAAAACTATCTAAGTGGTTTAGTTTAAATGAAAAAAGTATTCCCTGATATCGGCTCTATGGATTAAACGATAGACGTGAAGATTTTTAGCTTTCTACTTCGAATTACCTTCAAAAATATGTTGCACACTTAAAAGCTTCCGATATGATATTTTCTCTAGCTATTAATATTAAGAATAGAAACCAATATAACCCACAATAGCAGAAAAACATAATAAAAAGGCCATATGGACTCAGAATTTAACTTTTATTAGAACCTTTATCAGAATTTAACTCGTATTTACTGCATATCACATTTATTGGTATGCCATTCGCAACTATGGTTAAAATTACCCCTATCGAACTTAAAACTGAAAAAGTTTAAATTATTTTTGAATTATTTACAAAAACATGGTAAAAATACCAATGATGTTACTGAAAACCATGGAAAGGGTCCAAGATACTTCATAATAACCATTTAGTTTTTTCTGCAAGTGTTTAATAAACTGTCCTTTTTTTGTCGTAATACTTTTTAAAAGGAATAAGTCAGTGTAAAAGGTTTATCCTCAAGGGCATACTAATTATATTATTGCTAGTTTTGTATGACAGAAGATACCACGAGGGTGATGTTGATGTTTTGGGTGATGACTTTGCGGCTATGTATGCTGTGTTTATTTTTTTTTTGCGATTGTAAATTACAATTCCATCTCACTAGATATCAATAGCAAATAAAATGCATCTGATCCTGTTTTAAGCCTATTTTTAAGATGTTTTAAAGTAGATCTCTTTGTATTGACTCTGCAATACATAGTAACTATTTTGTATGAACATTAACTTCCATAAAAATAAAAATCCCTTAATTTATATGCATAAAAACCCGAAAACCTTAAAAAGGGACATCTAGGCTAGACAGACATCCCATTCCATTTTACCGCTAACAAACGACGTCCGATTCCGGAATATACGACTGCTTTATGGTGCTGTCGAACCTTTTTATCGCCGCCAACTCTCCCAAAATATGCTTATTTTGGCAATCGCATCTCCGTGCGCGTGACGTGCTTTATGGCCACAACATGGACCCCGTTCGATTTATGGGGAGGGGGGCGGAATTTGTTTTACGGCGTTCGATGACGTCGTCGGCGGCATTCCATCGGTGGTGTGCCAAGAAATCGTCGTTTATTGCGAGCAGAAGAGACGTATCGCTTTAATCGTGAAGTTCGAGGTTGTTTTTATTGATGTTGGATGTGGTGAGTTCGTTTGGGTGCAGGTGATTTTACGATTGCGTATGTCTTACAGGGCCTGTAACTAGTTTCGGGAGAGGTTTAGGGTCAAAATCATTTCTACGCCCAATCCCTTTCTTACTCGTAGAATATAAGTTAATTATTGCTAATATACTTTTAGAAAACGTACAGGTAGAGTGAATATCGGTGTTAAATTGTTAAAATTTTGTACATAATACTGATTCTCAAGCAAAGATAGGGGATCAGGAGTCCTTCCTCAGAAAAAGATTTTAAATTTTGATCATTAAGATAGTTTTACTCATGTTTGGCCTTTAGCCAAAGGGCCTTCAGCCCTTTAGGTGACACTTGACACTTGTTTTTTAAGTTGAGGATTAACATTTCTGTTTGTGCAGCCCAATATGTATGTATATATCAGTCGGACCGTTTGTTGTAAGGTCGCAGAATTTTTTCAAGAAAAAAAGTTTTGTAATAGTCCTAAAAATTTTTGGGGGAGGGTTTGATCCTAATATACTACCTCTTTCGATATGGCTTTATTCTGTAATATATATTAGTCTGCGAGATGTATTGTCTTTTAATTTTAACTGGTTGACAGCATTTTGAAGATTTATCTGAAGCAGGTACTACGTATTTCCAAAAAAAAAAACCTGTTGCCGATTATTACAAATTCCTTGAAAACACAGACTGAAAAACCAAATTAAATAAGCGATATATGTTGCTTTTCTTAAGGTCTGATGCCATACAAAATCTAGAAAAGAAATCTTTCTGCATGAATATTGTATGTAAATAAACTCAACCTTTGGGAGGGATTTGTAGTATAGTTCCACCAAAAAACATCAGTGTATACTAAGTTTATTAAAATTTGTATAGATCTATTTATAAAATTCCCGTATTTCTTAGACACATAAAAAGAACTTAAAACCAGTAATTAGTACTAAGAAATAAAATTGGAAAGAATTCTTAAAAGTAACACAATAAACTTCCTTCACTTTAAAAATGTTAATGAAAAAAAATACTTTTAAAACGCTTTCATAAAATGTAAAAATATTTAATAAGTTATTATTTTACTTTAAGAAACATCCCAAAAAATGCTATGCATTATTTAAACCATAATATTTAATTTAAAATGTTTTACCATTGATAATTTTTATTCTTAAGTTAATCATTAATTTAAAAGCTACAAAACAATAAAATGTTTAACTATTTTAATTATATTTGGTATAAATGTTAATTATAATTAACATTTATACCAAATTTAACCCATAACATTCAAAACACTTGTTATGTGATTTTTAAACGATGCTTATTTTAAAAAAAAATAACCACAATGCATCAGCGCATATACTATTTGGGACAGAAAAAACTAATTAACGTAGTGAAAATATACCTGTACAATAATTTCCTAGAAATTAATAAATATTGATTGCTCACTATTGTTTCTTTTTCCTGGAAGTGGAAAAAAAATAATTTTCCTTCTTCGCCTGATAGAATATTAGAGAGCATCCAGAGTAGTTTAAAAATCCAAAAAAAAAATAATTACGCCCATATACTTGTTCAAAATTAATTAGTGATTTTTTTAATTCTTTGGTTTTTCCTAATGAAAGGGGAGACGAACAACTGTTAACAGCAAGGCCGAAAAAACGGAAGAATAATTATTTATATCGAAAGGCCTCGAAAATCAACAAAGTAGTACCTATTTTTGTTTCTTGTTTGATCCATTTTTTCTCATCAGAATGAGTTATTGCTCCTTTCATGCAACAGAGAGGGTTCTTTTGTTTTCTATGTTATTCTTTTCATTTAACTTTATTGTCATTAAGTTCTTTTCAATAGTATTTTACATAATTTTTTTTCACTAGTTAATATACTTTCTGTTTTATAACAGCATCCAGAACTGAATATGCCGTTCCCTCCCAAGCTATTTGCCTTCTTCACATTGTTCTACTCACTACGAATTTTTAATAGATTTTTTCCTTCATCCAATTAAAAATATTTTTATTTCATTTTGTATTATTTTATGTATTTATATTTATTTCTAAAGATGAATATGTATAATGTTTCACACAATATAAAGGTTAAAAAAATTAAAAGTTATTTAAAATCTGAAAACCTTACAAAATAACTTTACTCGTCTTACTGTTATGCATAATGTGGTTATAAAAAGTACTTGAGATATTTCATTTCAATATCTGATTACCGAGTTTTTGTGTACATAGTTTTACAAGTCCATTTTTTATTAACAAGGGAGTGAGTGTATTTTTAAAATAATGCACTGACATTTCAATAATTTTTAGCAATTACTTTTAGGTACGTATTTGAGTTATGAAAGATGATTTATTCGTTTTCATTTTTAATGAGAGTAAGAGAAATTCCATTCAAACGAAGTAAAGGTACGTTTGTATGGCGGTTACAGTCCGGCCCATAATAATGTTTTTATGGAACTAATGTAGTATTATCGAGTATTTTGTACACTTCAAGGTTTTCTTCTAAATAATGGCACCATCAACAGTTTTATGTAAAACCTTCTGTACTTAAAATAAGTTGAAATTCTAGCCAGTTTTTTACGAAACATTACCTGCAAAAGTTTTGAACTATCTTACCATAACTGATTCATCAAATTATGCCTTGTGTCTGAAATAACATAGAAAAGAACTCCAAGAAAACATTTATCATCAGAATGACATAAAACCTACAGATTTTGAAGAACATAAGTTTACATGGCATCCACAAAAACCACGACTCGGATTTTCAATTCCAAGCACCACTTCCCCATAAAAAATTCACCCGCGACATCCACAACCCAAAACTTCACTCTCACCTACACCTAAACCCCAGCTCTATCCATTCGCACAACGCGACACGCGCTTTGCCGTTCATTAAAGATGAACGCGCCCGTGTAAATCCACTCTCCGCGCGCGCTGAATAAAACAACGACGCAATCTTCGCGGGCTCCGAAAATCGCGCGGGTGTATCTATAGCAACGGTTGCTAGCGTCTCCAAAATCAATGAGTTGTTTCTCTCCCTGCATCTTTGCCTCTCACACGTCGCCGAGAAGGGGGAACTCGTGGGACACGTGGGTCCGCTTGATTGGATTGGATTGGATTGCTTGCTTTTTTCGCGATTGATGTGCCACTGTGGTGTGGCGGGGAGGCTCTGCTGTTTATGGGATGTGTTCGTGTTTGGGACGCATCAGCTGAGTGTTTTTTATAGGATATCAAGATTTTAGCCTCGAGGGCCGTATAGTCAAAGACCCGGGGTCTTTAGGGGATGTTCCCTTTATTACAGCGAAGTACATATTTCGATAAGATGAAATCAAAGCGAAAAATGTGTCGGTAATGTTCATTACAAAATATTGGTAATCAAACATAGACAAATTATTATTCTTGACAAAAAGCCTTGAATAAGAAAATATACATTCTTGCAATAAGATCATACACTCATATAAATCGAAAAAAAAATTACAACTATCAAAATTTTCTTCCCTACTAAATTATTTTGAACGTTTTTATTTCATTTGGAACATAATTCCCAACGGTTAATAAACTCTTGCTTTGTCCATTAAGATTTCAAATGCAAACCAGACCGCTTACCAAATAGTTTAGCGTTAACAACTCACTCAATGCTTTATTTGATTCTTCATTTGTTTAATTATAGACATACATTTCTTAGCTATGAAAAGTTATAAAAAAATCAAGGGGGGTGTTTGAGGGAGTACCTAGGTCGTTGGACCTTCAAACTCCAGTATAACTAGCCTCACTGGGTGAGGCCATGAGCTGAACTGTTACAGAACGTGTGACTTGAAAGTCACAGTCAGCTGAGGAGTGGCTAGCTTGATGCTAGCCCCCTCTTGATTTCCCCAAGTAACCTTGGTACTCATTTTATCGACCCCGGAGGGATGAAAGGCTGAGTCTGCCTTGCCCGTGGACCGGGATTTGAACCCCGGGCCTGTGGTGTGGGAGCGCAAAGCGCTTCCTCTACGCCACCGGGCTTCTCAAAAAGTTATAATAGCTATGTGTAAATCATTTTTAATCCATGTAATTATAATTATTTTACTTAAAATTTTCTAAAGTTTGGTTGTGAAATACCCCAAAATCTACTCAGGAGGATTACGCTATCTAAGAGCCTCCAAGTCAAAATCATTCCGCCAAGTAAAACGGAAAATGAGAGTTTCCTAGAAAGCTGAATTAAAATATTTTCCGCTATCCGTAAAATTATTTTTAAAATTACTTCTGAAGCCAATAGGTGAAGCAAGTCAAAATAAAATGCAGTTAAAACCGATTCAAATATTTCTCGCAAGTTATTTTCTGAAGGATAACTTCCTTGATATTTCTCGAGAATATTTACCAATTCGTTCCAATATTAAGCAAAAAAAAATATTCTCATTTTCCGTTTAACTCATAAGATCATAAATTCTCCTTTATCTCTCAATACTTTAAAAGCAAACTAAAAACGTTCCTTATAACACCCTAACGAGGAAGGAAAATCGAGCTATCGACGCAACGAGAAAAAAAATCCCTCCAACGCTTCTTCCAAAAGTTACTCAAACACACAACAATCTAATAGGATTAAAAACCCCAAACTCCACCCTCAATTTATGCATTCCCGTCCCGATATATTTCCTTCCCCATTCAAAACGCCCTACTTCCAAGGAAATTCTAAGAGATAAGCTCCTGCTTAGAAGAAAATATGTATCTCGCAAAAAATCTCCCCAAAAAAGGCAGCTACAGATAAATTTTATTTAGAGACCCAATGAAAAGAAGATGAATCTTTATTTATCCAGGCCTCACGGCATACTCCCTTCGACTTTTCTTCTGTGTGTTTCGTTTTGTTTGTAGAGAGATAAACATAAATAATGGACACTCCGCCATTAAGTCATTGGCGAGAGATAGCGGGAGCGGACACTATAAAAATAAATCTCGGGTTCTCGACACTTTGGATGGGGATACACATGTTTCAGGCTTTTCTCTTTTTTTTCTTGTTATTCGGTCTTTCTAGCTCCCTCTCAAGCATTTACCGCGGGCGCCTGTCGATGGTCTCTTTGTTCTTGAGTTGCTTCTTCATAATAGGTTGCTGATAGATGGAGGAAGTTCGACTTGGGAAAGCCTCTAGGGGTGGGATATCTATGAGCACTTAGTTATGAGGTTATAAAGAAGGCCAGTTGGAGTAATAACCCTTTTAATCTTTTCTGGAATGAAGAAGCACTTAAGTGGGTTATTGACTGCATTATAAAAGTTGGGGTTTGAAGTAAGCAACGAATTAACTTAACGTAACTAAACCAATTATACTAAATAAGTTTTATTCGTTTGGAATGATTTATTACTTATCCATCTGCTTTAATTCTAAAAGTTATTATGTTTAAATCGAATTATTAGTTTTGTTACAAAAATTTTTAAAACAAGTCTTAGGTAGTTTAGATGACAGTATGGTATTTAAAAATAAGATATTGTCTGTTTTACCATTTAAAGTTTTATGAAGTTTTTTTCTATTTTAGGTTATGGAAACTTCCATAAAATAGTAAATTCGAGAGTAATTATGCATTACTAATTACGTGTAATACTATACAAAAAGTAAATGGAATAAACAGAATTTAATATGCAGAATTAATTCCCTTTCCCAAAAAGTGTAAATCTGTTAACTTCATACTTCAAGTAATAGTTAAAAACAATCGAACAAAATAATTACTAACTGTCCATACATGGACAACCAAATAAATCCATACTCTAAATGCACTAAAAGCTTCCCCAAACCATTCATTCATCAAATTAGTTAAATTCACAATCCCTAATGCCAGAACAACATTCATACAAACAAGTGTCGTTTGGACCGGGAGTTCTGTAATCAATGGCCAACTAATGATCTCCCTTCAATTGGCTCTTGAACGGGGACATTTAAAATGAATGTCTCTTTCGGTCAAAGTGGACAGGTGGACATGCCAAAGTGCAATCAATCGAGGCTTTGGGTCAACGGAGAGATCGTTAGGTTTCGCCTAAACTGGCTTTTGCGTACACTCGTTATGATTAAAAGCAGTGTTTGACATATGCCGAGATTCTGTTTGAAGGAATAAAGTTCGGTTTACCACTTGATTTGGTTCGTGATTGATTTAAATTGCCAATGTTGTTTAGAATCGCTTAACTTTCGGGGTTATAGCGTGCTTTGTCCGATATAAATTTTCTAGAGTTAGGGAGTATAAGTAGAGTTTAATTTATTGTAGCTCTGAAAATTTATACGCAAACACGAAAAGTGGTTGTGTAATCAATATATTTAGGTAAATAGATAATTCTATCAACGTTAATAATGATTTTAAATAAAGATAAAGCTATACCTCAAACTCACATTTTATTACACTCATATGTAATTTGGTTTTGCATTTCATAATCATAACCTACATCCCAGATAGCAATGTAGGGCTGTTACAGCCCTGCCGTAGCCCTGCGGCGTAATCCCGTGTAAGGCTGTCGCAGGGTTGTCACGACAGCCCTGTTTACCCTGTGACAGGGTAAAACCGACCTCTGCTAGTTGACGCTTTGTAGGGCTTTGGCAGGGCTGGAATGAAAGCCCTGCGAAGGGCTGGAACGAAAGCCCTGCGACAGGGCTGGAATGAAAGCCCTGCGACAACGTCGTCACGTCTAGGTCTTTTAAATTGGCTATTAAACTTTATTTAAAACTTAATATAGTGTTATAAATTAGGTTTGTTGTAGGGTATTCCGAATTTTCTCCATAGTTCTAGGTTTAATATTGCAGTTCATATTTTTCCTGAGTTTTTTTAATTATGTGATGACACAAAATTTTCCCCGAAATATTGCACTATATATATATTATACAGTGGTACATATTTTCAGGAATAATTTTGTATCACATAATTCAACAAAGAAACTAAAAAATACGAAATGCAATACTTAACCGTTAACTCTGGTAATATTTTATCCCTACATTTTACTAATCTAATATTAAATACTTTGTTCTCATTAAATAACTTCTTTTTGAATATTTAATTGATACATTTTATGGTATAAAAAAACTTTAAAGATTTTACATTTTTAAACTTCTTTATAAAAGTTAAGAAGTTTTCCAAACAACCAGTGAAGGAGATACCGAGGGAATTTTTGTTAGAAATTCTTTAAAACAAAATGCAAGAAAACAATATTGTACTGCTATTTGGGATAACATGGTTCTGAGGAAGAAGTAAAAATTAATTATAAAACTCCCTTAAATAAACAAAATATACTCAGAATCCCCATAGATCAGAGAAAGACATAAACATAAGAAAATTTTTAATTAAAAATACGCAGAATATTATCAAGAATTTTATTTTAACACACAATGCAAGAAAAAGTATTACACTGACAATAACACAAACTAGACTAATATAGCTTCTGGATTAACATAGAGTACAGAGAGAAATAAGCATAAAAAATCCGTTAAATATACAAAATATACTAATAACAGGATCCGGACAGAGGTCCAGGACAGAGGTCAGGTAAATTTAAATTAGAAATACACTCAAGGTTCTCATTCTTAGAATTCAAATTATGGCCACATAAAAAGTAATTTTTACTGAATTAAAATGCTAAGACTGCATACCATGCAGGAACTTTGCCAACTTAAGTTATAGAACAGTATTTGCTATTCCATAGAAAACTGGGTTAGAGAAACATTTTCAATACAAGTATATTTTAAAAGTTAAAATTGACAAGAGATTGTTCTTGCTTAAAATACCACATGAGTAAATTTTACAATTAAGAATATCCTACATAAGGAGCCATCAAAGCATACTGGTTCTACTCATAGACTCAAATCATACTAAGAATACTCATGAAATGAAGGGAAATATTGAACTATATGGAAGTTCATTTGCACGTTTATAAATAAAATGACAGTAAAAAGAGAGGGAAAATTATCCCCCATCAACTTTTAAATTAGCAAACATTTGTTTAAGTAAAAAAAAAGAAACAGACAAATCAGAACTATACTCAAAAGAACTGTGAGAAAGGAATTAATGAAATAATACATTTATATAAAATATTAATTAGAAATATTGCACAATATAAGATGAATTTAACCTGTGTTTTAATTGCAAAATTTAAATTTGTTATTTCCATCTCTGTCAGAAAATTCTGTTGTCTCTGAAAAAAAGAGGAAAAATATCATGAAAATGTTCAACATATTAAACTATTTGAGCAATGAATAAATAAATATTCGGTAAAAATATCTTTCTTGAGTGCCAGAAATTAACATTTTGGAGAAAAATATCCTTCTCAGATATCAAATATACAGTCACCATTTATATTAACTCATTCTAGCTGTCTTCAAAACAAGCCCCATTTTGTGTATTACATTAATGATTCTCAACCTGTGGTCTGTTGGACGTTTTTAAGTGGTCCCTAAATTATAGAACTTTTCGCCTAATAATAGAAAACAGCTGATACAGGAGATGATTATAGATTAACTGATATTCATTTTATGTACATTTAATCCAAAATTTAAGAAAGTGGAACATTTTTTGATGAAGTCATACATAAAATTACCTTAGAGCAATCCTAAATTTGGCTTGTATAAACCAATCACTGACAGCATCTCTTATTACTTACGTTTCTTTAGTATCTTTGAAGATATGTAAACAGAACTCTGAAAAGAAAAATATAAAGAAACAAAAAGCTGTTGTTCTAAAAAAGGAAAACACAATAAATTGTTTTGTTTAAGAACATAAAACAAAAATAATTTTCCCACGGAAAATCATTCAGGAAGAATATAAAAACATCCTAATTTCAGTGCGAATTCTTTTTTTTCTCACACATGTTCTGATGAAAAAGACTATCGTTAGTAGTATAATCAAATTATAATTTAATTTTATTAATATTATTTTTGAAATAAAATGAAACTACTAATATTTGAAATACTAATATTGGAACATGGGATCATAACAAAGCATAGCATAATTAATAGCATTCAGAAATTTTCCAATTATCCACAATTTTGAATAATATATACGATAAACTTAACTAGTTAACAATTTAAGGCAAAATGAAAAGAAGATGTTTCATAACTCTAAAAGAACATTTAAAACTTACCTTGTTTTTGCTCTTGAAATGAAAATATCTTCACACACAAAATTTAACTTGCACACAGGAATGGTAATAAAATGGCGATGTTGATGTGGAGTTTGGATGGACTTATTGGGGTTACGTGGTATGTCACGTGGGCTTAAATTGGCTTGGCTGTCACAGCCCTTTCCTGAAAGCCCTTCAACAGGGTTGGGGGGACAGCCCTTTCATAGCCCTGCGTCAAGCGCTGCTGTAGGGCTTTTCGGTATACCTTGTTTGGTCAGCCACGGAACAGCCCTTTTCTTGCACTGCTTAAAGGCTTTTCGGCAAACCCTTTTTAGGCAGCCCAATGACAGTGGGAAAAAAGGCTAACCGCAAGGTTACGTGCTATCTGGGATATATGTAGTACTCGTAGTGTATGTAGTATAAATTTCTGCATATTAAGCAACGCTTTGTGCTTTTCTGCATGAATTCTACGGTTTATTTAAATGCACAGAAATCCATTTAAATAACATATTTCCCCTATCTCCTGAAAAACAATCAGTGTCACATTTTAATGAGATCCCCCATGAATGGATCTCCGCAATATCTGCACCACCTGATGCGTTTCGCATTATCCCACCCACCCCACAGTCTCTTCTCAAATCAACGAGCCTGGACCAAAAAAAAAAACCAAAAGAACTTCCAAAATCGTTCCAAAAAGCCCTCCCCTCATTCCGGACACATTAGCATGCAAACAGCGCTCGAAACGAACCAAACAAATGAAAAATACTATTTCGAACATTGGAACGTTCTAGAACAGATGCAACGGGTTGTCAGGCCTACCCACGATCCATCACTCACAAATAAAACTGCGCTGAGTCCTTCCCCAAACTATGAAGATGGAAACGATGATGAGCCCGATTCCATCATCGTTTATCATTTTTTTCTGCCCCCATCGGTCTCCACTTAGTCTGGGGTTTCTGACTCATCAAAAGGAAACAGTGTATGGTAAAACTGTATTAAAAGGTATCTTGGCGACACTTGAGTAATTTTTCGCCAAAACTGAAGTGTTTTTAGATGATAAGATAAAATTAAAGAATGATGTGTATTTTTCTGTTGGAGATAATGGTATTTTGAAAAGCACTGTATATAACCTTTCTTGGCGATGAAATAACTTGGCGACCGAATGCACCACATATTGTTGAATAACCAGGCATGGAACCCGTTTTCGGAATGAGTGACGACGAGAGAAGGGAAAATTAATAAAGTTGTTTTAATGGAAGAATTTCGTGGGGAGGGAGAAATGGATGGAGATGTCGCGTTTTTAATTTCATGGTCTGGTTCTGCGAATTCCTTAAAAGGAATTCGGCTTATTGTGTTCTTTTGTACGAGGAGAAGCATTTGCTATTCATGTTTATGAGCTGCGTTTGGGGGAAATTGTTTGTTCCAAATTTTGAATTGCTTTTTTTTTGTTTAGTAATATCATATAAAGTAAAGAGATAGAAATAAAAATTTATTGATTGCTTGATTTGTTTGCATAATCGGACGAAAGCATTACTAATTTGGTTTAATAAAGTTGCTAGGTTTCTCAAAGGAAGCTTTCCTAAGTCTTTCTAGGATATTAAAGTACTTATAAATTCAATTTGTTGTAATTCTCTTTTATAAATCTTAACGCCATCTCTTCATCTGACGTATGAATTTTACGTTTTTAATCAATAAAAATTATTTGGAATTTTATTTTACATGAAAAAGTAACTATTCTCAACGAACATTATACAATCTGCATCCTACTGTGAAACTAAAACATTCCTGCATCATAAAGAATCTTCATATTCCCTCCATTTTTTTTTTATTTTTTTAAATAACATTAACTCTGTATTTTTATCGAAAAAAATTGGTTTATTTTTTTTTTTATTTGAATACATCAGTTACCTTTCTTATCTCAACCTTATTAGTCTCTCTCTAGTAGCTAAATAGAAGACTTCCCTAAAAGCTATCACAGTTAAAACTGGGTTAATTTGCTCTTCATCAAGTAACGGCAAAGATTGTCATCATCACAATAGTCCCCGAATCATGATCATCCTAAGCATTAAATCTCTTTCAAATCACTCTTTCATTAACGCACATTAAAACAACATCCTTTTAACAACGATACCATTTTATAGTCCCATCCTAAGTAAACCGAGCAACTCCCTAAACCAGCCTCCAATCTTCACAAACACACATTGCATTCAAATCCTAAGTCTTTCTCTCCCATCACACTTATCCCTTTCAATCCTACACCGTCCGAGATGTAACCCAATATTCCATAGAAATTCCTGGGCGGCTAGGACTGAAAAGGTTATACCCTCGCGTCATTACATCGCAACATAACTCGTGGGCTACTTTGGCTCGTCATTCCGAGGTCCGATCGAACCCCCAGATTGTGCGGCAGACTCTATTAAGCTATTAAGCCGGCCGGTCCGGCTGCAAATGAATTCTCTGCTGTCTTAATCTGCGGAAGCTGTCTCATTTCCTCCGCGGCAAAACGCAAGGGCATCGTTTCTACAGATGCAATAACCCTTCTCTATTACCATTGTCTCACATCGATCTGGGTTTCTGATGTGAGTACTCTCTTCCGTAGTGATATCCATCTGTGGCGTATATTTTTGTTCTGGGAGAGTACTTTTTAGGGGGTTTGATATTCTTCTACCTCACATTTTACTTTATATTTTTAAGCGTTTGTGAAAGTAAAAGAATGTTGTGTTACTCAAGTTATATTGAGGTCAGTATTCCTCCACATAAAAAATTATTCCAAGTAATTCGACTCCCTATTTTACCCATACAGCCTCAAAACAATGATTCTGTAGATCTTCTATTCCAACCTTTTTCATGTTTTTCTCAGGAGCCTAGGGAAGAACCAAACTGGAAAATTTGTCATTAGATTTTAGTCAAATAAGTTGGTTTCTTTTATTTAAGTTAAGTAGACCTTTTCGAGTCATTTTGAACATTCGTAAATGGAGTTCTAAAATAAACATACGTATAAACCTAATAAACGGTAGATTATACGTACTTCAATTTCTTAAGGTCATTATGACTAACAAAAAGATCCATTGTATCATCTTAATAGTAAAGTTTTTCTTTTAAATATTCTGTTTTGGTACTGATGTAATTGTAATGATGTAATCTAATTATGTTATTATAATGATGTGATGCTGATTAAATGTGATATAATTCCAATTGGACTCATATATTTCAAAAAATCCAAGAGGTTTATGAAGGTAACATTTTTAAAGATACTGTATTACTCCTATTAATCGAAACATTTATGTAGAATATTTCTAAAACATTTTGTCAGTTATCAGTTAAAAGTATTCGTTGCCTTAAAAGGATATACCTTGATTCCTGCTCAATAGACAACACCCTATCTGAGGTACACCCAACCATGCATTCTTTTTTTCAAAGTTATTGAGTCAAGCAGAAAACCAAATCAAGCGTACGCAGCTAAAATAAGTCCCGAGGTATTTTCTATCCGATCGGACGGAAGAAAACCCGGCATCCTCTCCAGATTGAATTATCCCGTAGACCTCCTGTGTCCCTGGATGTTGTCAGGGGGTGTGATGGAATTAAGGGGAGAGGAGAGACAGCTTTATCACTCGACAAACAGAGGGAGCCGGAGATACCCAAAAGCCCCCCTAAGATTCGCTATGGCGTTTCCCTCTGAAATCTCGAATTGAACAACGTTTCGGGGGGAGGTTTCTTAATCTTGTCTAGACCCACCGTTATTTCAAACGTCAATGGTCCTTTTCGTTTTTAGCGGGATAACCTTGAAAATTTTTGAATATAATATAGTCTTTTAAGTATAGGAAGTTAATAGTTTTTCTTAAGATGTGTAAATTGGATTGGGTTAAGTGTTGGTTCTGACGTCAATAGGAGGTTATTACTCTTATACACGGACCTTTCTGTTTAATGTTACCCTATGGTTACTGAATGCTGATACTATACTGAATGATTTCAATGAACGAAATTTGCATACATCATATTTCAAACAATATACCTCGCATTTCAAAAGTCGCATTTCAATTCAGATTGGAACTATTCTCTCCCCTGATAACTTAAATCAGTGCAATCACTCATTAAAATGTTATCTTTGCTTCGCCATCACAAAGCTTAATAACCGTCATGAAGCTGTTTATCCAATTCATGAGAAGAGTCTTTAGTATGCGGGTAAATTTCTGAATGCTTTCAAGGTAAAATATGTGTATGTCTCTAAATAAATATTACCCTCATGCTTCATTGTAGTATTTGCAGTTTTATATAAAGTGTATTTAATATCTACTCATTTATAAATGTAGCTACACTTCATTCTATAAATAACTTATGTCTCTCAAATTTAGAAACGCATTTCATAAAGACTGAAAATGTTTTTTCTATGAATTTTTCAGATTTTATACTTAAAACAAACCGTATCCAACACTTTTTGTGTGTAATTCTCTAGGTATAAACCAAAAAATGGCATTAGTTGATAACCCAAGCTGTTCTTCCAAAATTCATATTTATACACATCACGTTGAATTATATTCAATCTCTTTTGAAAAGTTTTTTTCAGGCTTATACCCAATTGTATTGCAAAATATTTTACCACGTAAAGGCAGTTACAAAACAATATACAAGACAGGATATTCCTCTATGTAAGATTGCATTTGACGTGACTGACGTGACTATGTGATACGTGGTACCGACATCAATATAACATCAGGTTTTCAATCCTTATCCTTTCTGCAATATTAAATTTTTATGAAACCATTTTTGTGATATTGAGGTCCTTTTACTTAAAGATCAGCATCCATTTTTGGAAGGAATGGAAAACTTATTTTACGTACCTTATTTTGTCCAGCTATTCAAGAATGATAAAAAAAAATATTAAAAAATAGTTGTGACAAAAGTTATTCATGTTGATTTTTTACTGTAAATTTTTTTTCAAAAAAATTTCTTAGAATTTTATGCTTAATAGATACATAATTTTATTTTGTAAAGCTTAATTTCCTTTTTTACTTCAAACAAATAAATATTCCCTAATATTAAAAACTAGTATTTCTTTTTCGTGTTTTTAAATTTTAAAACCTTCTCTAATAAAGTATTTTATTCAACCAATTTTATTCAAGCCAATTCAACAATATCGTGTTATACACTATAAATTACAATGAAAAATCTTAAAGATTAAAGGCAATTTAAAAAATTCAGTTTTTTTATGTTTTGAAAATGCAGTGTTTAACAAGTTTGTATTCAATTTCTTAAAAATTTACAATCAGTACCGACTATTTAATTTTTTGTTCCTCTCTTTTAAGAAAACCTTAAATAATATGTGTATTCTATTCTACCTTCAAACATTTTGTCCCCTTTTTCAACGTTATTGAATATGGAAAAAAAACATTGTACATAAAGAAATACCCACCTAGAAGAAATTTATTTTAGTATAAATCGAATAAACAGTCCTCCTATTCCTAAGAAAATAGCTATTGTACACGCAAACAATCTCGAGTATTCTCAGTTTTTCTAAAATAACCCCTTCTAGCTCTGAAGATTGAATTCCTTCGGGAAAAGATTTTCCTGATGGAACACATCAGCAGCGACAAGTAATAGTGGAAGAAATGGCGACTGAGATTCTCAACAGGTGTGCAGTACATCAAATTCACCCTCCCAGATGTCCCATTCTTGGACACTTGCTTCTCCTCAGCTCGTTGAGATTTAATAGGGGTGCTGAGAGAAAGGATTTGGGTAACAACAGAAGTGTATTTGGTGCTGCTGGAAAAGTGAGTTTATTCTTGTCTATGGCGGGTAATTTGAGAGGGATTACTGTAGTACTTGCAAATAATTGTACAAGACCTTTAGGAAGAATTATCTTTTCGGAGGAATCTAAGCATGTGGGGTTGTATTTATGAAATGTTTTTTTGAGTGGAAGCTTTAGTATTGTAGTTTTGAGAATCCGTAACCGTTAGATAACACGCAAAGTAATCATTTAGGTAGTTAACATTATGATACTTTAAAACTTAAGTTATTGTCATTTAATAAATTTACAAAATGTTATAATAAGTTTTCTGATAGAAATTGCGTTTCGTGATCGGTTTGGAGTTATTATAAGGCACAAGAACCAAACAATAACAAAAACTTAAATAAACAACGAACAAACTTATAACAATATAGGCTTTCACGGCCGGAGTTAGGATAATAATAAAAGTTCTTTTCCGGGCAATTGGGCCTGGTCGATTGGATGATGGTAAAATCCTAGACGTTTCGACTGCGGCAGACATTTTCAATGGTCAGGTTAAATATATAAAAAGTTAAAATTTAAAATTAAAATCACATCTGCACTCGTGGTCTGAGGTTATATATCAACTCCGGTTCGATAGAGATGACTGTAGTTGCCCAACTCGACTCAATATCGATGGAAGGTTTAGATGCCGAACTATAGTACTATAAGACGGTTTAGTACTATAAGACTATAAAATTCCAAACTTCCTAAAAGGCTCATTTATTTGTTAGTTACAATTAAAAGCAATTTCCTGCATTAAAAATGTCTGTTTAGTACTTTATTTGGGAAGTTATATGTTTATAAATTATTATCTCCTGTTGATCCATTTTGTAAAATAAACTAGGATTTCCAAATCTAAGTGTTTGTGAAGATTAGATTCACATTAAATATGAAGGTTTTATCAAATTTTCTGTATAACTTGTTACCTTGGTTTTTATGTTTAACTTGCCCGCAAGGTTTTTTTTTCCTTTCGAAAAATTTTCGTACTTCTCAGCTTAACTTTTACGGTTAAATATCTTAATAAAATAAACTTCTGGTTTTTCTCCCAAATTTCATATTGATTTACTTAAGATCTCTATGAAGTTCTAAAAACTAAATGGATGCCCTTACTTGTTTTTCCCAGAAAATTTAAAAGTCCAAGATACAAATCAATGTTTTAAGATAGTACTATACATATATAAAAATTATTATATGATTCTGTGACACAAAATATCAAAATTGGAATTTTTGTGGATAATTAAATCTTTAATATCCATGGATAAATTCGATTGTCACAACAGCATCATCTATGTTTTATGAGTGAAATAAGAGGCTGACTTATTATTTTTCTTCACATTCCTTTCATTTTCATGAATTTTTCTTAGATGTCTAGGCAAACTATTTCCGAGACCCCAAAACAACTACGAAAAAAAATAATTGGTTTGAATTTCTGACATTCTTTTCAACATTGGCATCCGACGCTTTTTCTCTAGAAAAAAAATTGTGAAATGCTTTTTTCAAAGTAAAAGATGATATGAATTCAGCTTGCTTGAATCAGTCTTTGTCTTTATCCATTGAGAATTTGAAATTAGGGTAGGTAAGAGCAAAAATAGAGGAACTATATGTATTAAAAGATTAAAAGTGTTATTTTTATTTTGAATTATTATTTGACCCTCTTAAAAATAAAGTGGATCTGGGTCGTTAGATCTTTTTAACAGCCTTAAAATAGTTTTAAAATAAAAAACGCATACATTATATCTGCTTGAAAAATTGTGGTATTTTAATCATTTTTATGATACTGCCGTTAGATACAATGTTATTAACAAAATAAATTTCAAAAACAAATTTGACCCAAATAAAAAGTTTTACTTCAAAATTTAAAGAATTATTTTTAACAGTGATAAGATTTTAATACTCTAAGTTCTTTCAAATATGGGGGCTAAAATTTATTTCTTCTAAGAGTTCATAATTGTTTACATTTATTTGTATAACTTTTTCTCTCAAAATATTTTTCATAAATCCTTATTTTAAAAATTTAATGTCACTCCTTACATAGATCAATTATGAACGGTATTACCGTAAAATAATTAAACTCACTTTCTAAAAGTTTAATACTACAACCTTTTGATGAGATAGAACAGACTCAATCAATAGCAGCAAATCAATCAAACAACACAGACAATCCTCTGCCATGCCCCAAAAACTTTATTCCACCCTTATTCTCTTAGGAACCCTTATTCTTCTTTATTGTGGGTTTCTTTGATGCTGTCTAATTTAAGCGTCGCGTTGTCATAACAACCAATTTGTGGAGAAGATTCAACCGCCTTCCCCATCAGCATGCAGGCACAGTTGCAGGGAACCTCTCCTTCTCTTTCGCGTTTTTGTCGTTGCCAGTTTTTAGAAGTTTCCCGAAGAGTTTCGATTGGGTGCGACCGCAAGTTAATTGGAGGAGGAAGAAAGACCATTTTGTTTCTAAAAATAAATATCGTTCCATATTAATAAGGAGCAACTTAACCATGACCGTCAATTTGAATTGGGTCGTAGGTTGGGTTACAGTTAATCGCATCTGCTTTTCGTCAGAAAATAAAAGGGGGATTTTAAGCTGCCTAGACTTATGAAATTTGACAGCAAATAGGTTTTGGATCATTGAGTGTAAGGCTTGCATTTTAAGAAAGTGATATATTTTTGTCCACTATTTCAAGACATACTTTTTTCTGTGTGATTTCACTTTACTACCTAGCCTAAACTTACTAAACTTGATGGAATAAAAATTTACACTTATAATATTAAATTATTTATACTTCTAAACAGATTCTACGGTTTTCATGATAAATAAATTCAAGTAACGGGGAGCTCTTCAAGTAAATTCAAGTAAACGGAGGGAAACAATTTCGTGAAACCATAACATAACAAACCATGAAACAAACAAAACGTATCTGACTTTCTAAAAACAATAAAACAGTTCTCAAACTTTTATAAAATTCATCATAAATTACATTTTAATTTAGAATAATTATTTTCTGATAGGAACTTTTTTGAGTCATTGAATTACCAAAATCTTTTCGAATTTGTCTTCTCTCTTTAATAACTTTACAAAATATCTATTAGATAATATTTTAACTAGGCCGTTAAAAGCACCTGCGAGAGGTATTCTCCACTATTTAACAGGTAGAAAAGGCATGCTAAAGTTTCTTCCTATAAAAATAAAAAGTGGGCTCTTTTGATAAACACAAAAGGAGCACTTATGTATGTCAAAAACGTCAGCAAAATTCTAAAGACCATGGGTCACAATCTTTTAGTATGGTTGATATTTCCTAAATGATGGCCAGTTTTGAGCATAAGATGAGCTTAAGACTTTTAGAAGAATTGCGTACTTTTATATTTCATATCTTTTGAGGGCTTACAGCCATATTCATAGCCATCAGCGTCGAGGTTAACCAGCGGTTAAAGAAAGAAAAAGTAGCTTTCCGTTGACTCTGATTGGTGGAATTCTTCTTTGACCGAGGATTTAACACTGACGCTGATGGCTGTGAATATGGCTGTTAAGATTCTAAGCCTTAAAATCTATGCATTGAGACTTTGACCGGCATTATTTTAAAGTTATACTTTATGCTAGGGGTTAAAAACCTTTTTCTACAGATGGTTACAATAACTAGGCTTACTTCTTTTTTGTTAGCTTCTATAATTATTTAGAATGCGATTGGTTACATTATGCTCTATCTAAATTATAGATGTAGTTCTACCATTTTTTTATTTTATTTTAATGGTTAAGTACTAGTTATTAAATTACTATCATTATTAAGTTCATTTCTAATATACAAAACTAAATTTTGATATTTAACATTCACGCATTATAAACTTAACACATTTTTCGTCATTTTTATGATTTCATGTATAAAATTGTAAACATCTCCAAATTCAAAATCTTGCTATTAATACTATTAAATTTACATATATTTTCTAAAACCGTTTTTATAAAGTCTTATTGTAGGTATTGGAAGAGAAACTTTTAGCAAGAATTTTTACTCAAATTCTATGAATTATTGATTTTCAAATTATTTATTCAAAGGTTTGGGTAGAAAGCATAAATTTTATAGTTAGCACATGCCTACATAATGGATGTACTAAATTCAATGAAAATACTTGTAATTAAATATTCTCTTCTATAAATAATTAATTCCCCCTAAATAATATGTGGGTATATTTTTATTCTTTTTTTTCCTTCCTTTTTCACTCTACGAGAATAAATAAAAAGACGTTAAAACGTATTAATGATTTCTTCTTTTTTTTCTTCCTAACCATATGTTAAGTTCTCAAAGAATTTGATATGCCATCCAACACAATTCAACTAACATTAAAATAAGAATATCTGAATAATAAACCACCCCTCTCTAACTATTTGTCTTTTTCTTTTCTTTTTCCTTTCATAGATTACTCTATCGAAAGATTTCAATAATCGACTCCCTTATGGTTCCTTAAGGCAGTCAAAATATTCACTATAAGTATTCGAGTAGGAAAGAAACCATCCAAGATAATATAAAGTTTTCTCCTTCAGTATCGATTCTGTAATTACTCTAACCAAAATAACAGAGTATGAAAACCCGTAATCGTTTCTGCAATCGTCATTAGGGCGATTCAAAAATGCTAAATGACTCCCTCCCCAACGAAATACATCATTAAGCCTATCCACATACGTTTAATTCAGATCGAGAGATATCCCGTGAATCCGAATTTTCATCTAGGTATAAATGAAAGGAATTCCTTTATTTACTTTTGATGTAGTAAATCGGCGTTTCTCATTGGTTAATCTGCGTACAATGTGGGTTTTCTGATATCGCAGATGTTGATGCGGGGATTCATTTACAGAAGGTAATGGCTGGAGAATAAATTGCTTGTGATGAGGGGATGGTGTAACCCGTGATGAAATGTTGTGAAGGCAATGTAAAAATGATCGAACTTTAATGAAGAATTAATACAAGTTCCTTAGTAGATATAAATGGTATAATCAAGTACTACACATTTTGAAATGACCTTCATATATATTAACCATTTATCAGATCAATTCTTTTCCATTAAGTCAATTCTAGTCCATTAAGATTTTAATGAAACTTTATATCACTTATTGGTTTAGAAAATGCAGGTTACGTTAAGTAATATAAAAAATTTTTAGAATTATTCTATAGTAACACAAAAGTGAATTTTTCTTTGAACTTTCTCTTTGAAGTAACTTTTAAAAACTAAGAGGCCTAACATAGATATGAATACGGAGGAATTATTAATTTTTTATACTAATTTAGGGTAAAATCAAATTTGTCATTTATCTACTAACTAATATAATGTGTAAAAGAGCTCAGTTTATATGTATATGTTACGGCCAAAGCCCGAAATCGAATCGCGAAGTGGCCGGCCAAACCTCTCGGCCACTTCGCGAACTGGCCGGACTTCGGGCTTAGGCCGTAACATATATATCCACTAACTTTCAGAGAAAGTCAAATGCTAATTTGTTTTAAGTAGCAATTATTGTTGCTAATGCAAAAACCATTTAAACCAATTAATTAATTTTTCTATTCGTAATAAAAGGTAGGGTTTTTTTCAAGTTTAATTAAAACCATATATTACAATATTAGATCTATTTCAAGTAATGTCTTTTCTTATAAAAACCTTTTTCACAAGAAAACACCACTAGCAATTATGTTTTCAATTTCCTTACTATTTTTAGATGAAACCTATAGCAACCAGTAAAAGAAAAATATGTGTAATTTTCTTTTGCGAGAGATTCTTTCTTTACGGAGTAACTCTTTGGAAAAGAATTTGTTTGATTCCAGAGTAGGTTTCAAGAATTATTTCAGTATTTTTCTATACATTCAAAATCCCCCTAAAAATGCAAAATTTTAAAAACTTTAAATCAGTTTTCTCTTTACTGTGAGAATTAAGAAAATTCTATTCGCTTATACATAAAATATCAATTTCAGTCTTCATATCCATTTCTTTTTTTAGTAATATATTCAAATTCATTTTTTTACACTTAATTTTGATCAATTGGGATCAAACATAAAACTTAAATGGTCGTAATGTTGTTTAATAAAACAAAATAATCATATAAATGTATAGAAATACTCTGTGCAAGCTGAAAATGTGATGTAAAAACCAATGTATGTTACACGTTAGTGCATATTATACGTTGATTTTTACATCTGACATAATCATTAATCATAACATTAATATAAATAAAGAAATTTTTCATATAATGGATAAAGTGGAAATGAAAATATTAAAGTAAAAATAAAATTATAAATATTAAAGTTATTAAATGATATTAAAGTTTTAAATAAAAAATATATTTGTGCCTCACATTTAAGCACAAAAAAGGTATAGGTTAAAATCTACTCCTAATACCATGTCCTAAAAACTTGATATTAATACTATAAACTGTAGTGTGAAATATTTTTAATTATATTTTATTGTATACATTTATATACAATATTTGTGATTGAAATTTAAACTATTCTATGCCTTAAAAAAGGATTTTCCCGGGTATTGAGGAAATTTTCTAGCCCACTAAAATGTACGATAAGGCAACATTCCAAATACTTCTAATTTTAATGGTAAAACACAGGTATCAGGTAATAAATCAATTTTTTTTATGTTTTTAACTTTTTATTTATTCTCTAATGCATAACTTATTGTTATAATGCAGACTTGTATTAATATCTACAAAGGATTCTTTTTTAGGGTTCCCCCAAAAAGTAATTCAAGATTTTTTGCACCAAGCTTTTTTAAATAATCTTTTAAACTAAAACTATTTTTCATTAATTTATATTAGTTCCTATATTTATATTACACCTATGATTCCAATAGAAAAGTTCAATCAAATTTCTCCCGTTGGCTATTAACAATTAAAAATCAAAGAACCAGAAAAGGATTAAATCGAAGAAAATACTCTTGTGTTTTCTAAAAGCTAATTTCAGAAAAAAAAATCACACAAAAGCAAAAAGTATTTTTTGCAAGAATATCGATCATTAGATCCTCTAAACTAAATTTAAATCCAAAAAAAAATCCTCTTTTATTATAAAGGTTCAAAGAATGCAATCAATATGATAGGAACTTCCTTACTTTCAACTCGAATTTTTTCATTAATTAACGGTTTACTCTAATATTTTCTTTTCATAACCTCAAGGTGAAACTGCAAACAATATCGGAAAAGTTCTCTTAAGGTCTCTTTAAAGAAAGAAAATATTATACGAAGAACTTCCTTTTTGTTTTGAAAACTTTTCTGTGGCGTTAGATTCTAAATCAGGAGCATCAAAAGACTTCCTTTAAATGCATGAAAAAATTTGGTTAAAGCTAAGATAGAACTGGATGGGGAGTTTTATAAAGTTGAAATTTTGATTAAATTTGTAAAATAAAGATCTTTGAGGTTTTTCCTCATTAAAATTAGTTTTACGTTTTTAGAATTTGATATAAGAATGTTAATATGCCTAAGGGTTCATTAGGGTTTTATTTTCAACTAGCTGATATGCCCGGCCTTGCACGGGTGGAGTGTATCAATTTATTAAAATTTTCTCAAGTTACATGCCTAATTTTCTGTAACCATAATTACCAATCATCCTGGTAGTTTTTCATATCCCGGTGTTCCCAGTATTTTTTCATATCCCGGTGTTCCCAGTATTTTTTCATATCCCGGTGCCTTTTTCATCTTGGTGTCCCCGGTGCCTTTTCATCTCGGTGTTCCCGGTGCATTTTCATCACCGTGCTCCCTGTGCCTTTTCCCTCCCGGTTCCAACTGTGTAAATCTAACCTAACCATCCAGTTCCGGTGTTGCACATTTAATTACGACAGTTACCCAATTATCCATTCTAAGTGAAAAAAATCCATTAAAATTATTACAGACTTTTGAAATCCCAAAATTTGTAAATACCCCCTGTTTAAATTGAAAAAAAAAATCCCGTTAAACTACACCAAAGAAACAAATTAAAAGGTTAAATAACAATGGACTCTAACCGTCTGACGTCACACGGAACCAACACGTGACCTACTGAGCTTGCGATTGGTTACCACAGATACTACACTAGTAGATCTACTAGTGTAGTATCTGTGGTAACCAATGGACTCTAACCGTCTGACGTCACCCGGAACCAACACGTGACCTACTGAGCTTGCGATTGGTTACCACAGATACTATACTAGTAGATCTACTAGTGTAGTATCTGTGGTAACCAATTGCAAGCTCAGTTGTAGGTCACGTGTTGGTTCCGTGAAGTCTCGAACCAGATAGGCGGTTAGAGTCCATTGCAAGCTCAGTTGTAGGTCACGTGTTGGTTCCGTGAAGTCTCGAACCAGATAGGCGGTTAGAGTCCATTGATCTAGTGTTTCTATCATCAACTTTCTAAAAAAACTGCAAGATGTAATCTTTACTTTAACCAGTCTAATTAAAACTTTCTATTTCAACTTAAAGTTTCATGGAAAATGAAGTTTTTAATAAGAAAATACTGTTATAAAGTTTTTTATAAGGGTCGTTTTTAATTTTTTAAATTATTAATAACCTTTTTAAAACATTTAAAACAATTTTAGCCAAGTTTTATCTTTAAATACTTTGTTTTATGTTTAAAATTGTTTTTGTTGTATTATTTGCAACAATGCGAGTTAAACAGATCTTCTTTAGTGGAGAAGTAAGGCGATTTTTACAAAAAGGCCTAAAAGGGGGTGAAGGGGTGGTTTTAGAAATTTGGAAATGATGTCATTGTCTTTCCCCCGTCCCCATACGTATGTGTACCAAGTTTGGTTCGATTCGGACGGGTAGTTTTGGAGAAATTGAGCCAAATCTGTTCCGGACAAACCCAGGAACCCAGGCAGGGACACCTTCATTATATATAGAGAGATACTAGATGGATTACGGTACAATGGAACCGTACGGTACAATCAGAACCGTTGCCAGGCAGATACCGGGTAAAAAGAGTATAGCGTTTAGTTTATATTTACTGCATATTTACCGTGCCTTTTTTTAAGTTAAATAATTTCATATTGTGAAATAACAACTACTTTTAAGCTTATGAAGTACATCATTCATCATTCATTCTTCATAATGGAAGGTCTATAAAGCGTTCAGAACAAATAATTAATGTGTTTTAATTCAAGAAAAAGCATTAAAAGACAGACAAGTTTAAAAAAAAATATTCTTTACTTCTTATGCTACTTTTAAATACTTTATTCAAGTGCTGCAAGGTTCTCTATTTTGTATACTTCTCCTAAATAAGCTATTTCACGTTAAAAACAAAAACTCGGCCTTAAGCATTGTCCTCATTAGACCCAGAATAAATATCTTTCCAAAGCCCAGTAAAGGAAACGAGAAAGCAACCAGAAGGAGAACCAGCGAGAGTATTCATTTCACAGTTTCCTACATCCCAGTTCAAGAACATCCGTGTTCGGAGCAAACAGAAGGTTCGGAACCAGCCCACGTTGTTGCATAAATGACTTCCACGTTCAGGCAACCGGGAAAAAAGTAACTCTTCCGAGTGGCACAAATTGAAAAAGAAACTCCTCCTTTTCCACGTCAATGGGCACACAAATAGCGAAATAGGTCTCCACTTATGTTTTGCTTCTTGTTCTTCTTGTTCCCCTCTTACCCCACAGCGAATAGATCTTCTTTCGTGCTGCTTCGATTCTCTTTTTCGAAGAGAGAGAGAAAAAAATGGCGATAAATTTATGCGATCACGACGGCAAATATGCGATACGCAAACCAAAGATGGAAGGTTTTCTCATCGCTCTCGGTAGAAAAAAACGCGATATTTGTTATTTGTTTCTGTTTCGAAACCGTTTCTGCTATTGTCTGAATGTGCTATTACTCTTTTGCATACTTCGGGCGGGTAAGAAGGTAGTTTATATACTGAGGTTATGCAATGTAAGGCACAGTCAGGATGTGTTGGAAACACGGTATATTTTAAACCTTGTGCTTTGATGCACACATGCATGTATTTTTATATGTTCCTAGATAAGCTATTCAAACTGTGTGCTCTAGCCTCAATATGTACTATGGTAAGAAAAAAGAACGTAACAGAAATAAAATTCTTCTGCCGGCCTGTTGTTGTTTTCACTAATGCCACTTGGAATATCCAAGCTCCATCCACTGTGGCTCCTGAGAAAGTGAGGCTAGTGAATGGTAGGAGTCCGACTTAAGTCTCAGATGATAGATGTCGCCCAGATCTATCGCCACCTCCACAATTTTGTCATGTCTCTGAAGGGGAGAGAAACAGTCTGGACAAATTGAACTACATGGTAAACTGCGTCATGACCAACCACAGGACTTTCGGAACCACAGAATTTAACGAGCTGTACTCCGCATATTAGTCGGTGGGTCTTTATTGATGTCGGGTATTGAACCCGGGACCCTCCGATCTCCGAAGCCGATGCCTCAACCTCTATACTCAACAGCAACGTTTCTTGAACCCAGTACGTCACAAATGCGGAAGGAGAAATCAGTAACCACAAAGCTTCGGTTATGGCTGATTCTTGGAGTCACCCTTTATCCATAACATGGCGACATTAGCTCCTACTTTGCATTACCCAGTGTGCACCTGTGAACTGAGTAACAAAAATATATATTCCGCATATAAATCTTTTAATTTCAATTTTATTTTGAATTTACTCCCGAATGTTTTATATACTATTCCAATACCAGTTTCATTTTTCAAATACCTCCCATTAATCTTCATATGTTTCAGTTATTTTAATTATGATGTGTGGGTGTTTAGTTTTCCTGATGTGGGTTTTCTATAATTTGTATAATTATTCTTTCATGAAGATTCTTTTATTACACGAGCATTTTACCTCTAAAGAAAGCTCTGTTCCAATTATTTACCAACCATTCCCAATAACTCATCTTTGACCTTAAGTTAAATAACCCTTAAAAATATTTCTTTTCGTTCTTTTTCTAGGCGTTCTTGTTTTCAATCACACATAGCTTAATTTCTTCAGAGAGCAAAAGTCCTCAAAAAATTAATTAAAAACCTAGACATGAATGTAATTAATTTTGCCCAACTCGGTTCACAGTTTCATTTATAAAACTCCAGTTTCAGAAAAAATTCTCCTGGTGATTAAAATTTAATTTGTTTTCATTTTTAGGTACGACAGTCATTCTTGATGAAAGAAATCAGTAATTAAATCTCATTTGTATATCTGACCAAGAATAATTTCAGACGTATTTTAATATTTTATAAATGATGCATATTCTCTAATCAGTTTTATTCATTTATTATAACTTAATAACTTTTAATTCCAGAAACTACTGTTGATACTTCTGAGTTTTAAAATTAATTCACCAAATTCGTATTATTTCTTCCTTACCATTAAATTCATGAAAAGATTCAAAACCTCCTCTTTTCTAATAAAGAATTCTGTAAATATCATTTTCTCTCTTTAAAATTCTCCCATCTGAGCTCCTTACGAATTATTTACTATGTCTAAATATAAACCTTCCCAAAAGTGTTATTTTCTAAATCCCTTTATAACGTTAGTTTCCAAAGGAAATCATAGTGCAGCTTAAGTATTCCTTACAGCAAATACTATATTCTTTTTGAGATCACTTGCAGAAAAAGGGACAGTAAACTTACTTAGTCAAAATTCTAAGTGTTTTCATATTATTACTTTTCCTTACATTTGAAATATTTCTTCTTGAAATATCAGTCCTTTATCCCTTTGAACAAAAGCTTTTAAAAGTCGTAAATACTTCAAATTGAATAAATTATCATATATTTTAAAGGCGTTATGAAAAATTTAAACTACCTAATAAAATATATTGAAGGTTAGCAAACGAAAGCACTGAACGAAAAAAATATTTTTATACTGATGACAACAAGGATAGGTATATACCGATAATTAAACGTCAGGTGATGTAAACTCTTTGGAAAGGCGGTTTTAAAGACGTGTATATTTTTTTATTATTTTAAATTGTGATAAGATAGAGATAGAGAAATACTACTGTTCTTGCATAAATTAATGTGAGAATGGAATAGAGACATTGCTGCTACCTTGCTATAGTTAAGCCACCACCAATGCTTTGATCAACAATGCTCTTCCACCGGCTATAAAAGGCACCGTTGTGCATTCGTCTTGATGCATTTTTTTTTCTTTCTTTGTTAGCTGTTGCTATGTTCGTTTTTAGTTCATTTTATTCAGTTCCATTTTAAATAAAACTGTTATGTTTTTATAGGTCTTCTCTTCTTTAACCACATTAATTATGCAGACATTTCTTTTGTTCATAAAGTAGATTAATAACAATAAAAACTTCAGCATTGGTTCGGTTGTTTTTTCTCGAAGAATAAACTTCTTATGAGTAAGTTTATTCCCAATCCAAACTCTTTCTTATTCTTTAGAAACTGGCATCGAATCCTTTTCACACTTCAAGGACCTCCTAAGAAGCTTCCACCTGAATGTTTTTCTCCAAATTTGGAACACGGGATCCCATGCCCCCTTCCAACACAAGTGCGTTTATTTCCTGCTATTTTTTCCGAGAAACATCGAACACGAAACGGGAAAGGCTACATTCTTTTTCAATCTACTTGTCAAAAGCTGGTTTTGGCTTTAAAACTCGGGAGTGTAGACGTCAGAGTGGAATCTGACATCTTCTTGAGATTCTTTTTTTTTGGGACTAAAATCTATCCGGGAGATCCTTCTGAGATTTTCATAGATTTAAAGGCTCCATTTCAGAGTAAAATTGGAGTCGTGGAACCTTAGCCGGATATATTTTTTGGAAAGTAAATATTTTTGCAAATAAAAAGGGTGTTTCTTTACAATTTGGCAACATTTTTCAAACTATGGGGCATGCCCCCCACTCTAAAAAGGGTTCACATATCGAAAAGTCAAAATATTCAGACCAGAATCAGTGGAAGGTCTTGGAGGGCCATCCTGAGAATCCCCAAAAAACAGCTAAAACAGCTTAAAATTACATTTTGCACACTATAATTCAAAAATGTTCTAAGGGAGAACCCCCTAGAACCCCGTTGTTTCCTTTGAACAGTGGTTCCCTGTCGGCGTTCTTCGAACCGCAAGTTGCCAATAATGGTTTTTAAAGTGGTCCACAAAATGCTAATAAAAATAAGATGCTCGAATTTGCTTAAACAATGTTCAGTTCAAATTGTTAAGACTAAACTTTTACAATTAATAACTGCCGAAAATCAGTTTGCGGGGTCTATAAAATTATTCTACATACTTGGGGTGGACCCCAGATCCCACTTAAAACTTTGTACTGACCTAAATATTTGGAAAACAAAGTTCAAATTTTTGATTTTAATGTTCGGAAAGCTTTATTTAATTTATTATGCATCCACGGAATCTAAGTCTGAAAATAATATTTTAATAGCTCCGAATCAAAAGTCTAACACCTTCCCCCGGAAATGGGGTCTTCTGAAAATCTGTCCTTGACCTTGATAAATTGCTGTTGTACGGTTTGTAATTAAAAATATAATGTAGCTTGCATTCGGGACGCAAAGAATATTATTATTGAAAATAGGGTCTCAAATATTAAAAGTTTGAGCAGCTCTGCAATATAAGATATCTCGTGATGCGAGTAAAATTTCGCCTTTTAAATTGTTATATTAATAGTACAAGATTTAAAGATGTGTTCATAAATCTATTTTACAATATTTGGAAAAGAAATTTTGAATTTTTTTCTTGTTGATAAGATATTACCTGTCGTAAAAAATATACCCTATAACAAATTCTAAACCAAATGCTCTTTACCAATGGCATGAACCCTGATAAAAAATTAAAATATGTTAAAACCACTAAGAATTAACTTAATTATTCTTAATGATAACTTATAAATACTTTTGAATAATGTGTTTTAATTTTTGTGTCCACCCCAGTAATTTTATAACTGCATAAAATGTTTTCACTTCAATAAATAAGAAAGGTAGGGTAAAATGCTTATGGTGATTGTACTTTCTGAATACTAGATTTCAAAATAATACTTTATCAAAAACGTTTCTGTAATGGTGGATACTTGGACCAGTTATCCAACCTACTACCATTATAACTTTAAAATGGCTCTTGCTATTTGGCTATAAATTTAAAAGAAAAACACTTAAAAATACCGATATTTTCTTTGCTAAAAAAAGGATGACCACTTTAAAAGAGTTTCTAAATAATTAAGAACGTAATTTGGTACAAAAAACAGCCCATAACTTAACACAGTTATTTGAATAAGCATTAATACTTTATAAGTCTTAATCTCCCATAAGATTTAGTTCTCATGTTATTTTATGTGGTGTGTTTTATGTTTTAAAAAAATGTTACACTAAAACTCTGAACATCAAAAATTGAAGTATACTATGGATAACTTGTTCGAATGTTACACAAGTAAACGTTCTATTGGTGAAATATGAAGTGCATGTAAGGATTAATAATAATAATAATATTACAAAAAATAAAATGGTTTTACATTGAGATGGGAAATAATAAGCTTTTCTTGAATCTATTTCCCCATTCATAGATGATCTTCAGAAACACAGTAAAGTTCTAAAATAAATTTCAAAGCCTGTTGCCCGACCGTTTTTCAACGTTAGAAAACATATGCTCCTGAATTTCCTTTGAGCCTGGCATCAACCGAAAATTTCACAGTATATGCGGTATGTATTCCTCACACAATGCTCTTTGGAATACATAAAAATTGAGCAAGACTGGTGGAAGCTGACGGAAGCGAAAGAAAAAACCACCTCTGAAAACAGAGTTGCCACCAAGAGTAATGAAAAAGCAGAGTAGATGAATAATTTATATAGCACTCCTACTCCTCCGTTTATCTGCGTTTATTATTTTTTTATTTGAAATAAAAACTGCAATTGAAAGAATTTCGTCTTTTTGCCCAGGGGCGAAGGCAAAAAAAAAGCAACAAAATAAATTATCAAAAACTGACGCGAAATTGTTCCTTTTTCAGACGATTCGACATTTCTATCCCGAGAGCCTGCAGCGTAAAATTTAAAAGTTATTTAACCGAAACACGCACTTGAAATAGTTCTTGTGTCGCAGATACAAAAAAAATTCTCAAGTTGGAAATAAATCTCTGAAGTTTCTTAACTATGTTTGGAAAGACAGAATTGTTTCAAAGACAAGATTTATTTCTAAAAGTTTAAAAGAACATCTTTCGCAATGAGCTCTTGATTTGATTTCATTGGATCGTAATTGTTATTTGAAGTAAGGAATTTTTTCCACGAGTTTTGCACGATTTAGGAAGTAGGTACTAAAGATTGCTCCCAAAGAGCAAATAAGAATTTTTTTTTACGAAATTGTACATTCAATTGAACCTACAAGTTAAATGAATAATGAAAACAGAAGAAGATAACGTTATAAAGAATTTTCGTTCAGAAAAGAACAATATAGTTTTCTTTTTATTATAGTTATATGCCTCATTATCTTCTTCAAACATAGTCAGTTTTCATGATCCAAGCCATGATAAGCAAAGTCTTACATTACAAATTATAAGTTGCCTACCATATTCTTTTAAAATTCACTAAGTATGTAAGAGCAAAGTTTGAACATATGTTCAAACCACTTAAGCTCCAAACAATGCTAATATAATTCCATGCTTTCCTTCAATCAATATAATAAATTTAAAACATGTATAAAGTTATTGATTTAAAAGTCAAAACATAGTCTACTCTAACTAATTAAAAAAATTGGAGTGCAGTATATTAACTTTTTGTATTAAAATTACAGTACATGTAAGTAAGAAAACACAATGCTTATTTTTATTTCATTTTCCTTATGCCCATTCTTTTTCAATAAAAAATCATAAAGTTTTTGTGTTAAGAAACTTGGTTTGTATACAAGAACAGATCACCTGAAAGGCGGGATCTAATTATTTTCTAATTCAAATTCAAAAAGAGAGTTTATTATTAGGTACACAACGGTAAAAATATTTTCCCTACTAGGTATGACTTGATAAAATATTTAGTATGTTGTTTTTCATTTGTTCTAACTATATATTACGTTTGCTAGCTAATATCTTTTATTTACAGTGTTTTTTGAAAAATATTTCAGAAATAGTACCAGAAATAGCTTCTACTTTAGGGGGTAGGAAAATATGTTATTCATTGTCGTTATACTCTTTTGATTTATTCAAAGAAAAGTTTACAATCACATTTTGGGTATAAAATTTACAGATGCTACTAGGCGTAACTAACCCAACTAAAACTGCTATTTTGCTTTGCCAAGAGAATAAAACCAATTTTCCAATTTTTTGTCAATTCGCAAATACATAGCAAATCTCTATTCATAAAATATTACGGATCAGAACACATTTCGAATGTTACTTTCAACCGAATTTAAAATTTTCTTGTTTTGCGGTGCCTCACACAATGCTCTTTTATTTTTTTTTAAATAAGACTTTCTAAAAAATGAGACGTGTAGGGATCTTTTTCCAGACGGGTGATTTACAATTAAAATCGCCCATTGCGGTACGTGTGAAAACTACACAAAACCAACTCTATTACTATTCCTACTAAACTGAAAAAGTAAAGCCAGCTTTCCCCATACTTTTCACGGTAGAGCAGAAGTTCCTGCGGGTTAAAATATTCCCTCAGTAATAAGAACCCAGATACTCATAAACAAAAGCACAAAAGAGCTTCTGTGTAAATAAACATGCAGGCAGCCAAATCATTTTTATGCAACAGCGGCCCTTTGTCTTGGAGGGGGCCTGACAGCCCGGCTGCGGCAACGGCCACTGGGCAGCCTTCCAAACGCGTATTGCGTCGGGACAAATAGCCCACCTTTTGGAAGGAACCCGGCCAAAAAAGTTCGAAGAGAAAAAAGAAGAGGCCCCGAAAATAAAACACCGTTGCGAATGGGATTTCCAGAGCTCACTCCTTTGCAGTTCATGGGAGGTACTTCCCCTTTTTTTCTTGCAAAAAGGAAATTCGGGGAATTCGATTCGTTGATTTTTTTACCGGGGTAAATAAATATTTTTGAGTTGTATATAAAGAGGGTTCATTTTAAAGGGTTGTTAAGGTGGAGAGGGAGGGGAGAGGTTTGTGAGTGACCGTTTGGGAATGTAATGGTTGAGTCCATTTTCTTCTGGTAAATGAGTGAGGTATTGTATGTACAAACATGTCGGTGGCATCTGTGCTGTCACAGATTTTGACCAACGTTGAAGGATACGAAAAATGTTCTTAATGATGTTTTAAAACTAAAGAAAAAAGTTTTTGAGACTTGCCACGTAAGCTTTCAGTTCAAGGATAGTGAACAGTAATTGGATGAAAATTCGAACTTACGTAGCAAAAAAATATAACAAAATGATTTTTGCTTCCAGGTAGATAGATACGCGAAAAACATTTTAAGTAACAAAAATAAATAAACTTTAAGAAACAGAGGGACTTTTTACTGCAGTAAGTCTGGACGTACCACACAAAACAGGAATAACCTAAAGTGAATGGGCTAAAGCTACTAATACCAATATTAGTAATCTTTGCAAAATAAATAGTTACATATTTAAAAGAAATTGTTAAATATTTACAATGAAAGGTTTTTATGCTTTTTATGTTGTACTACATGAAGATATACCATAATTGAAAGTTGTAAAAATTTCCCTATTTTTAACAACTGGTATCAAATAACGAGTTTTTTTATGCAATACAATAAAATATAAAGCATTTGAAATGCAAATTTTTATCTTTGAGAAATATTTTTGTAGTACAAGATGTATAAAAACTAAAGGTAATAAAAATGTCCCTATTTTTTAACAATTGGTATCAACAAATAATGAAATATAGTATTCAAGTTTAACTTAAAGAAAAACATCGTACCTAGTACATAATTTTCCATTAATATGAACCTTTCTTTAATACTATACACCTAACTGTAGTTTCTAGGTATTGAATTTGAATAGTTTCCACGAATTCTATTATTCCTTGCGCATGTACTACTTATATACAGTCAAAACCTAGAGGCAAGATTTATGTCAAATATCTACCACAATGTCAAGTGAAATTGGTATTCTCCAGAGGTTGGTCTGATTGATTGCAAGCATGGCATTAGCAAGCCAGTAAATTAGAACACTTAGGGTGATAAATTATTGGTTGGGATTAGGTATGGTTCAATAAATACTCGGGCAGTTATGAGATTATTGAACTCGAGACAGGAGTTTCAATGGCTTTTTCTCATTGATTATACATTAATTTTACGTGTACCTCTTCGACTATCTGGCAATTATGAATTATTTACACTCCAATGGGTCATTTTGTGGTATTTTTATTATGATTTTAGATAAATTATCTTAAAAACTGAAACTATTTGAGTCTCGGAAAATATTAACGTTATTAACCTATGCCTTGGTTTAAAATAATAGTTTATAAAGTTATGGAGAAGCTTCATTCTTACTTCAGCTTTTCAAACTAAAAGCTTCTTTTATCCCTTAATAGTTTAAACGATGTTCCCTGCACAAACTTAAATTACCGGTTAACTTCTTAAGAAGGTATTTTATTTATAAAAGGTAGAGAGGTTACTGATAGTGCATTTCTATCGGGTAGAAGTAATAAACGATTTTATATCAAACACATTTAAGGATATAGAGATATGACATAAATACTTACATATAGGGACTAGGGTGGCCCTTATTTTTTAAAGTCGGAAATTTTTTCCAGCCCCCCCTTAATTTTTTTCCTTTTGCTATAAAATGAAAGTGTGCAAAAGGATTTTCCGATATTTTAATATTAACACGTGCCTCATCGCGGTTGAAGTTTGGCCATAGCGCGCCATGTTATAGTATGGCTTCCCAGATAGCATGTAACCTTGCGGTTAGCCCTTTTTTTTCACTGTCATTGGGCTGCCTAAAAAGGGTTTGCCGAAAAGCCTTTAAGCAGTGCAAGAAAAGGGCTGTTCCGTGGCTGACCAAACAAGGTATACCGAAAAGCCCTACAGCAGCGCTTGACGCAGGGCTATGAAAGGGCTGTCCCCACAACCCTGTTGAAGGGCTTTCAGGAAAGGGCTGTGACAGCCAAGCCAATTTAAGCCCACGTGACATACCACGTGACCCCAATAAGTCCATCCAAACTCCACATCAACATCGCCATTTTATTACCATTCCTGTGTGCAAGTTAAATTATGTGTGTGAAGATATTTTCATTTCAAGATCAAAAACAAGGTAAGTTTTAAATGTTCTTTTAGAGTTATGAAACTTCTTTTCATTTTGCCTTAAATTGTGTAACTAGTTAAGTTTATCGTATATATTATTCATAGTTGTGGATAATTGGAAAATTTCTGAATGCTATTAATTATGCTATGCTTTGTTATGATCCCATGTTCCAATATTAGTATTTCAAATATTAGTAGTTTCATTTTATTTCAAAAATAATATTAATAAAATTAAATTATAATTTGATTATACTACTAACGATAGTCTTTTTCATCAGAACATGTGTGAGAAAAAAAAGAATTCGCACTGAAATTAGGATGTTTTTATATTCTTCCTGAATGATTTTCCGTGGGAAAATTATTTTTGTTTTATGTTCTTAAACAAAACAATTTATTGTGTTTTCCTTTTTTTTAGAACAACAGCTTTCTGTTTCTTTATATTTTTCTTTTCAGAAGTCTGTTTACAGATCTTCAAAGATACTCAAGAATCGTAATAAGAGATGCTGTCAGTGATTGGTTTATAGAAGCCAAATTTAGGATTGCTCTAAGGTAATTTTATGTATGACTTCATCAAAAAATGTTCCAATTTCTTAAATTTTGGATTAAATGTACATAAAATGAATATCAGTTAATCTATAATCATCTCCTGTGTATCAGCTGTTTTCTATTATTAGGCGAAAAGTTCTATAATTTAGGGACCACTTAAAAACGTCCAACAGACCACAGGTTGAGAATCATTAATGTAATACACAAAATGGGGCTTGTTTTGAAGACAGCTAGAATGAGTTAATATAAATGGTGACTGTATATTTGATATCTGTGAAGGATTTTTTTCTCCAAAATGTTAATTTCTGGCACTCAAGAAAGATATTTTTACCGAATATTTATTTATTCATTGCTCAAATAGTTTAATATGTTGAAGATTTTCATGATATTTTTCCTCTTTTTTTCAGAGACAACAGAATTTTCTGACAGAGATGGAAATAACAAATTTAAGTTTTGTAATTATAGAACAGGTTAAATTCATCTTATATTGTGCAATATTTCTAATTAATATTTTATATAAATGTATTATTTCATTAATTCCTTTCTCACAGTTCTTTTGAGTATAGTTCTGATTTGTCTGTTTCTTTTTTTTACTTAAACAAATGTTTGCTAATTTAAAAGTTGATGGGGGATAATTTTCCCTCTCTTTTTACTGTCATTTTATTTATAAACGTGCAAATGAACTTCCATATAGTTCAATATTTCCCTTCATTTCATGAGTATTCTTAGTATGATTTGAGTCTATGAGTAGAACCAGTATGCTTTGATGGCTCCTTATGTAGGATATTCTTAATTGTAAAATTTACTGATGTGGTATTTTAAGCAAGAACAATCTCTTGTCAATTTTAACTTTTAAAATATACTTGTATTGAAAATGTTTCTCTAACCCAATTTTCTATGGAATAGCAAATACTGTTCTATAACTTAAGTTGGCAAAGTTCCTGCATGGTATGCAGTCTTAGCATTTTAATTCAGTAAAAATTACTTTTTATGTGGCCATAATTTGAATTCTAAGAATGAGAACCTTGAGTGTATTTCTAATTTAAATTTACCTGACCTCTGATCTATATGGGATCCTGTTATTAGTATATTTTGTATATTTAACGGATTTTTTATGCTTATTTCTCTCTGTACTCTATGTTAATCCAGAAGCTATATTAGTCTAGTTTGTGTTATTGTCAGTGTAATACTTTTTCTTGCATTGTGTGTTAAAATAAAATTCTTGATAATATTCTGCGTATTTTTAATTAAAAATTTTCTTATGTTTATGTCTTTCTCTGATCTATGGGGATTCTGAGTATATTTTGTTTATTTAAGGGAGTTTTATAATTAATTTTTACTTCTTCCTCAGAACCATGTTATCCCAAATAGCAGTACAATATTGTTTTCTTGCATTTTGTTTTAAAGAATTTCTAACAAAAATTCCCTCGGTATCTCCTTCACTGGTTGTTTGGAAAACTTCTTAACTTTTATAAAGAAGTTTAAAAATGTAAAATCTCTAAAGTTTTTTTATACCATAAAATGTATCAATTAAATATTCAAAAAGAAGTTATTTAATGAGAGCAAAGTATTTAATATTAGATTAGTAAAATGTAGGGATAAAATATTACCAGAGTTAACGGTTAAGTATTGCATTTCGTATTTTTTAGTTTCTTTGTTGAATTATGTGATACAAAATTATTCCTGAAAATATGTACCACTGTATAATATATATATATAGTGCAATATTTCGGGGAAAATTTTGTGTCATCACATAATTAAAAAAACTCAGGAAAAATATGAACTGCAATATTAAACCTAGAACTATGGAGAAAATTCGGAATACCCTACAACAAACCTAATTTATAACACTATATTAAGTTTTAAATAAAGTTTAATAGCCAATTTAAAAGACCTAGACGTGACGACGTTGTCGCAGGGCTTTCATTCCAGCCCTGTCGCAGGGCTTTCGTTCCAGCCCTTCGCAGGGCTTTCATTCCAGCCCTGCCAAAGCCCTACAAAGCGTCAACTAGCAGAGGTCGGTTTTACCCTGTCACAGGGTAAACAGGGCTGTCGTGACAACCCTGCGACAGCCTTACACGGGTTATCGCCGCAAGGCTACGGCAGGGCTGTAACAGCCCTACATTGCTATCTGGGTTACTACGGGAATAACGTCTCCGCTCGCTTCCTCGGGAGGAGAATGACGAACAGATGAAATTTGAGGATGGAGCATGTATCATGAAGAAATGTAGATAAACATATGAGGTTAAATCAGGTGAACAACAGGTAAAAGTTCACAAATTTAGCATTATTTAGATCCAGGAAATGAATATGAGAAATAAAAAGATTTTGGTGTCTGAGGGAGCAGTGCTAGATTGTTTAGTGGGTGTCATTCACCTCATAAGAGAAAACTGTCCCATTCCCTTTCTCTCTCCTCGAAGACGGCTTGTTTTTATCTCAGACTTTTGAAGTCCTCGGCAGGATGGGGGTGAGCAAAAGACAAAACAGACCGCCCCAACCCCGTCTTCCCGAATCCTCCAGGGGTGAGTGATTTAATAGTATGGAGTTTAGGGAGGGTCAGAAAGTGTCTGGACAAGCCTTGGTTTCTATTAGTTGTGCAGTTATGTCCTCTAACTTAAGAAGTAGTGATAAAAATATCTATTTGATTGGAAAAGTATGCCATCAGATAACAGGAATGCTTGGCAGTGCGAGAGTGTCATTTTTTGGGAAAAAGCAAGAATCCCTACAAGACAGTTTAAAAAATACACAGATAAGGTTATGAAGATGTATTCCACTTGGCGAAGTTTACAACAAAATGCTTGTCGTATGCCAGACTCCCAGAAAAAATTAGAACAGGCGTTTGTGATAACCTGAGCAATCTATTTGTTGCATCCGCGAATGCGTTGGAAATATTAAAAATTGAAGAAGATAGACAATTTTTACTGAATTGACGAAAGCCAAGTCGAGGGGGATGTTTAGGTGGAATTAATGTAAAGCGGACAAAACTCGTAGAAATAAGAGCTTTACAAAGATTAAGTAACGAAGAAAAGAGACAGGCCAAGGCTCTCAATAGTTCTGAGACGATTCATGACCGAGACTCATTTGAGGAACCATCAAACCATCATTATCTAGTATTGAAGATGAAGAAATTTCTGATGATCAAATAGTAGCTTCAAGAAAAGAATACCCCGAACCCCGATTGCAAAAAGTATACTCTTAAGCGTAAATTTGAATGCTAATTGTTCCAAAAAAGTGAATGTTTTTAAGATGTTAGTTAGATTTTTATGAATTTGTTAGAATATGTTCTACTATAAATGTATTTAAAATATTAATTTTTAAACTGGAACTTTTTATAATTGTATGGGTAAGTGTAAATAATTATTGTTTTATTTTAAACAATTTTGAATTATTATATACATGTTTTTGAAATTTATTTTCAATTAATGCACGTTTTGTTAAATTTTTGTCTTTTTAAACATTATTTTAATATACTAATAATATTCTTAAGTCATATTTCCAACTTCTTTACTCATAAAAATTCGAAATTAATGAAATTATTTGTCATTCTCCTCCCGAGGAAGCGAGCGGAGACGTTATTCCCGTAGTAAGCCATACTATAACTATGGCGCGCTATGGCCAAACTTCAACCGCGATGAGGCACGTGTTAATATTAAAATATCGGAAAATCCTTTTGCACACTTTCATTTTATAGTAAAAGGAAAAAAATTAAGGGGGGGCTGAAAGAAAATATTGAAAAAAAATTTTCCCCATTATAATAAGGGCCACCCTAATAGGGACATTATAATAAGGATACTTTGTTTATAAAGGTAAATAATCTTCAAAAAAATCATTGAAACCTTGGTTTTAAACTATTCATATATTTATATGGATAAGTGAAGGGGTCTTTAAGGATGGACAGAAGACTTTTACAACATGCACGAAGTGTGGGTTGGCACCGCCTTCACCTGAAAACATTTTATCTTGTTTGTATTTTACCGTCGACGAGGTGCTTTCCGATCCTCAGTTGTTTTTAGATTTTCTGGGAGCGTATGGTCTCGTGGATCTGGTTTAATTTTAATTTAAAGCTTATCGGGGGATCAGACAGAACAGAACAGAGAAAAACAGATATGGATAAGTCGAAATTCCTTTGTCATAAATTGATAATGAGTAGTTAGCTAAGGTATTCTAAAGCCCTTTTAACTTAAAAGAATACCGCTTGAAACAGTAGATTCCCAGAGACCATGCAGTATGTTAAGTAAGGATGACTGATACTGTCCCATTATCTATTTATATTTCCCCCCACCTATGTAACTGTTAAAACTATACATGTACTTAAAAACCTTTTATCTTTTAAGCAACACTTTCCTTTTACTTTAAACAGCTTTAGTGAAACTAATCTAACTATTACACTAAACATCAACTCCACCTTCCTGAAATTTTCACTTCTCTGCCAAAAACCATAGTAACCCATACACACCTTAAATAATCGATTACTAGTACTTCTTCTTTCCAACTCCTAGGTATCCAAGGCATTTATTTTTTACGTCCTTACTTCCTCCGCTACACCTTTACACCGGCTTTAATAGCATTTAGGAGTGAGCAGAAAATCCCACCGAAAATGGAAAACAACGAAAGTTTCCTCCTAAATCGTGGTTAGAACATAATCTAAAAAAGGAAGCGGGATCACGTCTTACCACTTGATGTAATGAAGCAAGTAGATTGCGTTCTATATTGAACCGCTGGAGGCTGTAGAACAATAAGAGTCACCCGTTCAGAGGTGCTCTTTGCTTTTATAGGGGTTCTTTTGTTATCATAGTGAGCTTTTTTTGGGATTACGGTCATCTAACTATATTGGAGGTGTCTAGAGGATAAAAGACTTAATCATTGGTATCAGTGTAATTCGTGTTTTAAGCCTTTCAATCCTAAGCTGCCCGAGATTATCATTGAATCCTAAGGAAAATTTGGGGCGGCTGGGACTAAAAGGGTTAAATGAGATTAACCCAAATAAAAATTAATGAATTTTTATGGAAAATGCTTTTTGTTGAGCCAAATCTTAAATCTACCAATTACACTACCAGATAGAGGTAGTAAATTAATCCTTTTGAGTTATTTTCGGTTATGGCTAAAAATTACTCTTGTAGAATGATTAAAATGTCTAAATAGAAACTTCTGAGTAAAACCTACTACTACCAGTAAAATTTAGTTAAAAATAGCTTTCTCAAATGGCCCGAACTTATTTTGATTGGTTAAATTAAAAAAGCTCTTTAACCGGTTATAAGGCATTCAAGTTTTTTTTCCTTGACTATTGCATTTAAACAAATCAGAGAAAACTGGGTTATTAGACCAGGGTCGATAATTTTTGAAACAGAAAAAAATAATAGTAGGATGAAACCCATCGGAAAAGGAAGAGAATATAACAAAAAAGAAAGGAAAAATAATTTAAGGGCGATCTGAGGTCGGGAAGGTGAAGGGGGCGGAAAAAAAAGGGTTTTTAAGGGTAAAACACGATTTATCTCGATTTCCGGCAAAACTACAAGTCCTATGGAAAAAATTTAAATGGCAATGTTATAGGTAATAAAAATATCTACAACTTTTGTACTTACATTTTTTTCATATAACCTCAAAATGTATGCAAAAATTCAAATAACTAAGTTTTTGGTTTTTTATTTTTATCCCTTACAAAAAAAAAAATTTTTTTCACGAAATTTGGTGAAAATTTACCTTTTTATGGCATACATTTTCAAAGGCTTCTACCCTGGTCTATATGGGGAAAAGTTGCCTCTAAAATTTATAGTCATAAAGTACTTTACAACAATGTTCTGGATCAATCAACTAATCTAACTGTCTGAGATACTTGCTGTCTGTTGTATTATTGTAGTATCACGGCTTACTAGATACTTATACAGGCTAGCCGAGTTTTAAACAATGAAAAACATTTGACAACTTTTCCCGCTTGGAGCGCTACAGGACCTACCTATATCACCCACCGCTTTCAACACTGTGGATTGCTGTGGATATGCTTTGCCAGTTTGTCCAGTATTGCCATCTGGATTTGCAATGATTTCCGTACTCGACTAGCCTGTATAAGTATCTAGTAAGCCGTGGTAGTATTGTAAGACAAGTCTAAACTGGTGTCTTGTTTCTTCTCAACAATATTGTCGTTATAGAGTGTTTTCAGGTGACGTCACGACCAGCTAATTTCTTTTAACTGTTAACCTTTGTAGGGCTTTTAACTGTTTCTAAGGTGGTTGCTAGGTAACGATGTATATGTTGCTAAGGCAGTTTTTAAGTATAGGGTCACGTGATTGCAAATACTCCAATAGAAGAATTCCGAGGCCAGTCATTTTCTGTAACTGTTAACCTCTGTAGGGCAAAAAACTGTAACATTTCTGTTGCTAAGGCCGTTGTTAGGTCCGAGCCATGTGATTGAAAATGCTCTATACCTACGTTTTTCCAATGTCAAATGACATGGAGTACCTACTTTTGCAACCAATACCTAACTAAAAAAATAGCTATAAAGGTAAAGTTTAGTTTCAATTCGTTGGAATATTAGGACATGCGATTTTTTTTATCAAACTATAAGCCTTCAAGTATCCAAGTGGTAAAATTATATAAAATAACTTAATAAAAACAATATTAAACCACGAAAAAAAAATCAGGACTGAATATTTCCTATAATCGAACTCTTTCCTGTAAATTTTGAATACATTTTCTTGTCAGACATGGAAATTGAAAATCACAGTCTAAATATTTAAGAAATAAATTGACACGTGTAATACATTCATGAATAATCCATCTTATCAATCCATACAATATGAAACCCATTTATTCTCATATCTAAGCCCTTTAGTCTTTCGTACACAATACAATGTATCTCCTTCTGTAAATTGATTCTATTCTTCAGAAAGCCAATAGCAAACTAATGTCAGTAAAAATCCCTGTTCCTAGGCAACGGGTTATGGAAATCTTCCTAGAGAGGAAAGAACAATATTTTGGTGTCTGGGAGCCAAGGGCCGAAGTAATAATGCATCTGCAAATATGTCATCACCTCTTCTCTCAGTAAAACATGTTAGTCTATGACAAAAGTTCTGCATTTGGTTGAGAAAGGTTGGTCTAATGATATCCATTGTGTTTGATGAGATAATCAATATAGTAATTCTTCTTTGCTTTGAAATTCTTAGTAAATAGTTAATAGATTTACTGTTGACGGCTGAATATGAGATAACGCTTTTTGTTGCTATAAATGTGTTTGGTTAAATATATGTAATTTTGATGTTTAGTAAATTTCGGATAACTATTGAAAGTATTTTAATATCAGTTGTATACTTTATTATAGTATTTATTTCCATCATAAATATAACATGATAGTCAACGATTATATTTCAAATATTTTCATATATTTCATATAGGTACTAGGGTGGCCCTTATTATAATGGGGAAAATTTTTTTTCAATATTTTCTTTCAGCCCCCCCTTAATTTTTTTCCTTTTACTATAAAATGAAAGTGTGCAAAAGGATTTTCCGATATTTTAATATTAACACGTGCCTCATCGCGGTTGAAGTTTGGCCATAGCGCGCCATAGTTATAGTATGGCTTACTACGGGAATAACGTCTCCGCTCGCTTCCTCGGGAGGAGAATGACAAATAATTTCATTAATTTCGAATTTTTATGAGTAAAGAAGTTGGAAATATGACTTAAGAATATTATTAGTATATTAAAATAATGTTTAAAAAGACAAAAATTTAACAAAACGTGCATTAATTGAAAATAAATTTCAAAAACATGTATATAATAATTCAAAATTGTTTAAAATAAAACAATAATTATTTACACTTACCCATACAATTATAAAAAGTTCCAGTTTAAAAATTAATATTTTAAATACATTTATAGTAGAACATATTCTAACAAATTCATAAAAATCTAACTAACATCTTAAAAACATTCACTTTTTTGGAACAATTAGCATTCAAATTTACGCTTAAGAGTATACTTTTTGCAATCGGGGTTCGGGGTATTCTTTTCTTGAAGCTACTATTTGATCATCAGAAATTTCTTCATCTTCAATACTAGATAATGATGGTTTGATGGTTCCTCAAATGAGTCTCGGTCATGAATCGTCTCAGAACTATTGAGAGCCTTGGCCTGTCTCTTTTCTTCGTTACTTAATCTTTGTAAAGCTCTTATTTCTACGAGTTTTGTCCGCTTTACATTAATTCCACCTAAACATCCCCCTCGACTTGGCTTTCGTCAATTCAGTAAAAATTGTCTATCTTCTTCAATTTTTAATATTTCCAACGCATTCGCGGATGCAACAAATAGATTGCTCAGGTTATCACAAACGCCTGTTCTAATTTTTTCTGGGAGTCTGGCATACGACAAGCATTTTGTTGTAAACTTCGCCAAGTGGAATACATCTTCATAACCTTATCTGTGTATTTTTTAAACTGTCTTGTAGGGATTCTTGCTTTTTCCCAAAAAATGACACTCTCGCACTGCCAAGCATTCCTGTTATCTGATGGCATACTTTTCCAATCAAATAGATATTTTTATCACTACTTCTTAAGTTAGAGGACATAACTGCACAACTAATAGAAACCAAGGCTTGTCCAGACACTTTCTGACCCTCCCTAAACTCCATACTATTAAATCACTCACCCCTGGAGGATTCGGGAAGACGGGGTTGGGGCGGTCTGTTTTGTCTTTTGCTCACCCCCATCCTGCCGAGGACTTCAAAAGTCTGAGATAAAAACAAGCCGTCTTCGAGGAGAGAGAAAGGGAATGGGACAGTTTTCTCTTATGAGGTGAATGACACCCACTAAACAATCTAGCACTGCTCCCTCAGACACCAAAATCTTTTTATTTCTCATATTCATTTCCTGGATCTAAATAATGCTAAATTTGTGAACTTTTACCTGTTGTTCACCTGATTTAACCTCATATGTTTATCTACATTTCTTCATGATACATGCTCCATCCTCAAATTTCATCTGTTCGTCATTCTCCTCCCGAGGAAGCGAGCGGAGACGTTATTCCCGTAGTAACCCAGATAGCAATGTAGGGCTGTTACAGCCCTGCCGTAGCCTTGCGGCGATAACCCGTGTAAGGCTGTCGCAGGGTTGTCACGACAGCCCTGTTTACCCTGTGACAGGGTAAAACCGACCTCTGCTAGTTGACGCTTTGTAGGGCTTTGGCAGGGCTGGAATGAAAGCCCTGCGAAGGGCTGGAACGAAAGCCCTGCGACAGGGCTGGAATGAAAGCCCTGCGACAACGTCGTCACGTCTAGGTCTTTTAAATTGGCTATTAAACTTTATTTAAAACTTAATATAGTGTTATAAATTAGGTTTGTTGTAGGGTATTCCGAATTTTCTCCATAGTTCTAGGTTTAATATTGCAGTTCATATTTTTCCTGAGTTTTTTTAATTATGTGATGACACAAAATTTTCCCCGAAATATTGCACTATATATATATATTATACAGTGGTACATATTTTCAGGAATAATTTTGTATCACATAATTCAACAAAGAAACTAAAAAATACGAAATGCAATACTTAACCGTTAACTCTGGTAATATTTTATCCCTACATTTTACTAATCTAATATTAAATACTTTGCTCTCATTAAATAACTTCTTTTTGAATATTTAATTGATACATTTTATGGTATAAAAAAACTTTAGAGATTTTACATTTTTAAACTTCTTTATAAAAGTTAAGAAGTTTTCCAAACAACCAGTGAAGGAGATACCGAGGGAATTTTTGTTAGAAATTCTTTAAAACAAAATGCAAGAAAACAATATTGTACTGCTATTTGGGATAACATGGTTCTGAGGAAGAAGTAAAAATTAATTATAAAACTCCCTTAAATAAACAAAATATACTCAGAATCCCCATAGATCAGAGAAAGACATAAACATAAGAAAATTTTTAATTAAAAATACGCAGAATATTATCAAGAATTTTATTTTAACACACAATGCAAGAAAAAGTATTACACTGACAATAACACAAACTAGACTAATATAGCTTCTGGATTAACATAGAGTACAGAGAGAAATAAGCATAAAAAATCCGTTAAATATACAAAATATACTAATAACAGGATCCCATATAGATCAGAGGTCAGGTAAATTTAAATTAGAAATACACTCAAGGTTCTCATTCTTAGAATTCAAATTATGGCCACATAAAAAGTAATTTTTACTGAATTAAAATGCTAAGACTGCATACCATGCAGGAACTTTGCCAACTTAAGTTATAGAACAGTATTTGCTATTCCATAGAAAATTGGGTTAGAGAAACATTTTCAATACAAGTATATTTTAAAAGTTAAAATTGACAAGAGATTGTTCTTGCTTAAAATACCACATCAGTAAATTTTACAATTAAGAATATCCTACATAAGGAGCCATCAAAGCATACTGGTTCTACTCATAGACTCAAATCATACTAAGAATACTCATGAAATGAAGGGAAATATTGAACTATATGGAAGTTCATTTGCACGTTTATAAATAAAATGACAGTAAAAAGAGAGGGAAAATTATCCCCCATCAACTTTTAAATTAGCAAACATTTGTTTAAGTAAAAAAAAGAAACAGACAAATCAGAACTATACTCAAAAGAACTGTGAGAAAGGAATTAATGAAATAATACATTTATATAAAATATTAATTAGAAATATTGCACAATATAAGATGAATTTAACCTGTTCTATAATTACAAAACTTAAATTTGTTATTTCCATCTCTGTCAGAAAATTCTGTTGTCTCTGAAAAAAAGAGGAAAAATATCATGAAAATCTTCAACATATTAAACTATTTGAGCAATGAATAAATAAATATTCGGTAAAAATATCTTTCTTGAGTGCCAGAAATTAACATTTTGGAGAAAAAAATCCTTCACAGATATCAAATATACAGTCACCATTTATATTAACTCATTCTAGCTGTCTTCAAAACAAGCCCCATTTTGTGTATTACATTAATGATTCTCAACCTGTGGTCTGTTGGACGTTTTTAAGTGGTCCCTAAATTATAGAACTTTTCGCCTAATAATAGAAAACAGCTGATACACAGGAGATGATTATAGATTAACTGATATTCATTTTATGTACATTTAATCCAAAATTTAAGAAATTGGAACATTTTTTGATGAAGTCATACATAAAATTACCTTAGAGCAATCCTAAATTTGGCTTCTATAAACCAATCACTGACAGCATCTCTTATTACGATTCTTGAGTATCTTTGAAGATCTGTAAACAGACTTCTGAAAAGAAAAATATAAAGAAACAGAAAGCTGTTGTTCTAAAAAAAAGGAAAACACAATAAATTGTTTTGTTTAAGAACATAAAACAAAAATAATTTTCCCACGGAAAATCATTCAGGAAGAATATAAAAACATCCTAATTTCAGTGCGAATTCTTTTTTTTCTCACACATGTTCTGATGAAAAAGACTATCGTTAGTAGTATAATCAAATTATAATTTAATTTTATTAATATTATTTTTGAAATAAAATGAAACTACTAATATTTGAAATACTAATATTGGAACATGGGATCATAACAAAGCATAGCATAATTAATAGCATTCAGAAATTTTCCAATTATCCACAACTATGAATAATATATACGATAAACTTAACTAGTTACACAATTTAAGGCAAAATGAAAAGAAGTTTCATAACTCTAAAAGAACATTTAAAACTTACCTTGTTTTTGATCTTGAAATGAAAATATCTTCACACACATAATTTAACTTGCACACAGGAATGGTAATAAAATGGCGATGTTGATGTGGAGTTTGGATGGACTTATTGGGGTCACGTGGTATGTCACGTGGGCTTAAATTGGCTTGGCTGTCACAGCCCTTTCCTGAAAGCCCTTCAACAGGGTTGTGGGGACAGCCCTTTCATAGCCCTGCGTCAAGCGCTGCTGTAGGGCTTTTCGGTATACCTTGTTTGGTCAGCCACGGAACAGCCCTTTTCTTGCACTGCTTAAAGGCTTTTCGGCAAACCCTTTTTAGGCAGCCCAATGACAGTGAAAAAAAAGGGCTAACCGCAAGGTTACATGCTATCTGGGAAGCCATACTATAACATGGCGCGCTATGGCCAAACTTCAACCGCGATGAGGCACGTGTTAATATTAAAATATCGGAAAATCCTTTTGCACACTTTCATTTTATAGCAAAAGGAAAAAAATTAAGGGGGGGCTGGAAAAAATTTCCGACTTTAAAAAATAAGGGCCACCCTAATAGGTACTGCACATGATTTAATGTTTTTACGAATCATACATAGATTCATAATACTGTATGTATAATAAGCCTTTCCATTTTAAATGTATTGTCTGAATTCCAAAACTGGAATTCTTATTATGTAAGCTTTAAGTTGTTATTAACCAATATTTTAAATGTTCTGAAAAGGACTTAAGTATAGAGTACTTTTTAAAAATAAATGTTGTCTCCCTTAACTTTATTCTAAATTTAACTGTTTAACTCGCAAATAAAGGATGATGTGAGTGAATGAAAACTATTTGTTTCATGAGACTAACAATTATAGAAGTAATACACTAATATCTGTTAAATAACTTTACATATCTAACACATTTACAAATTTAACATAGAAAAGTTTTATTGCAGTTTTCTTTAACTTTCTTGCAAATGTGATCAAGATTTAATATGAATTTGAGATATTTACTTTATTACCATCCTATTAACAATCTATACTCCCTCTTTCAACAAACTATCCCACCTCTCTCTTTTAAGAGACAGTTTCCTTAAAATTTAAAATTAATATTTTTATAATTGATTCTTTGTTTCTAATATTAAATAATATACAAATTTCAGGTCATGGCCATAAGGTTATAGGGAAATTAATAAAAACTAGTTATTGATTGATTAGTTTATAACAAAATGATTTTTAAACTAATATACACAGAAACATTACCTTTAATTTTAAAATCGTTCGATTCATTAAGGTATGCTTGCATTTATTTGATCCCTAAACCTCATTTTATCTACCCAATCATTGTGCTGTGAGATCTAGTCTGGATTCCATGTTCTTCCCTAGCATCCCTCAATTCTTTTCTTTCCATGCCCGGATGATTGTCCTTGAACCCTCCCCTCTTTTCATCATATGTATGATCGATTGATCCCTCTTGGTGGGCATTTTTTCGTGTCTAGACTCTCAGATCACCCAATTTTCCTCAGCTTCTAATACATCGCTGTATACGGTAATCTTTTAATGAGATGTATGAATCAAAATTCAAGTTTATACCGAAAAAGTTTATTTGTGGTTCATTGATAGTTAAGTGACTTTTTCGGTACTCAAAACAACAAAAAACCTTTCTTTTTTATTAGAAATCATGCCATTTTCTTTAATTGTCATTCAAGACCCAGCAACTTGTATCTAAAGGCTCATTCAGACTTTTCACTTTCGATCTTCATTTTGGAGGAATCATCCAAAGTGAAAAGAGTGAATTGGCGTTTCGCTCTTTACTCCTTCACTTTTCTTTGCAAACTAGCGATGATTCACAGGAGTGAATCCCTCAAGATGAACAGTGAAAGTGAAACAGTGTGAAAGAACCTTTACATACAGGTGCAATAAATAATTCATTTTCTCACCAACTACATAGCACTGACAACTTTGTTTGAAATTGTCATTTCCAAATTAAAGTTTTAAAACATATTACCAATAGAAAGTTAAGTTTTATTTTAAAATGTTATCCCTTTTCTATTCAGTATTCCTTGATTTATTTTATTTGCGAACTAAATCTTATTGCTTTATAATTATGTTAAGTTTTCACTAATGTGTTGAAATTTAACACGATTATAACGCAATAAATTTTAGTTGTGATAAGTATGTTAGTAAATAATAAGTAAGAATGTTCTTTGCATCTGAACACTCCAACTCTCTCTTAAATCTCCTCTCTCTTAAATGAAAATAAATTAAAGTCTAGTCAGATATTTTTATATCAATAAATCCTTTTAACATCTACGAAAAACCAAATAAGGAGACTTACCTGAGCAGTCAAGCCGTAAAGTAAAGTAATTGTGCACACGAAAATCCACCTCATTTTTGATTCTGTAACACAAAACATGAAATATAAGTACAATGGAATAACTTTACTTTAAATGAAAAGCTTTGCTTATAAACAGCTAGTAATAAATTTTTATCTCCTTTGAAACGATTTGTGTAACTCTCCCTCTAATGACTCAAATAAATATTCTACTTAGCGAAACGGAAATTTTAAATTGCTTAGGGTAAAACTTATTTATGTTCATACATAGATCATGTATTCCATAGAACCCTTGCAACCTTCAAGTTAAATAATATTAGAATATATTTTACATAACTACACCCAGATGGTTCGCCATAAACTAAAATTTATTTCGGCTATAGATAACAATCAAGAGTTGTATTTAACATTGTAGCAGCTATTAAGTTGAAATGTTACAGGACAACATAAATTCTCTAACTGGGCACAATAGTACATGAAATGGATTAAATTTTAACCAATTTATAAATTTGGATTCTAGTCATAACTAAATATACATCAAAGACTGAATGAATGATTAAGAGCTTATCAGCTTAGAATGCAAGTTTAGAGATATTAAAGTGTTGATTACTGCAATCACGAATTGTTTGTTATATACCTACATATTTCATTTGAATTTCATAATTTCTCCTCATCATTAAAAAAAAAGCTGCCTTAAATAACCTACCTTGATTATTTCATAAAAATATCTCTCGTTTTTCTTAAATTGTATAAATTTTATTTTTTTCCATTGTTTAAAACATTTTTTGATTGGGAAAAATCATGAATAATTTTACTATCTTGTGCATTTTCTATTTCAATCAAATACTCGTTCTATTCGGAAAAAAAATTAAATTGCCTTTAAGAGATTTCCTCTAAATACCTACTTTTCCTTTCTCAACCATTTATAGCATAAAAATAAGTTGATTTAAACATTCCTTCCAATAAATTCACAGAAATAAAGAGTATGTGGCCTTTGTAGTCGCAAAAGTAACTACGTGCAACATCTTTATTTTTAAATGAACTAACTTTAATTACAACGAATGGCAACCATTAATCATCACAGACTTCAAAACCACAAGAATAAACCCAAAACTGCTGACCGCGTCAAAAAGCCTATCGCCAACCCTTTTAACCCACCCAAAGACAACATTAACATATCAATCCCCCCGATACATGTTAATGACAGCACCGGGATAGATCGCTGACGCAGATATCGCGTTATTAATGAAACGAACGCCACAACAGAACCCAGCTGACGCCAACAGATCGCCAAAAGCCGAGCAAAACAATTCCTCCCAATCGCTTTCCGATTTCCGCCATCTTTGTTTCTCGCGGGAAGTCACTAATTACGCTAATTGCGGATTTTTATGCCCGGGGGGATAGATGAGCGATTGAGACCGCGTTTGAAAAAAATCGGTTGCGTTGGTTAGGGGGGTTAGCCCCTTCTGTTACGCTACGTCCCTTATCGTTAATAAAGGGTTGTTTGGATGGTGAATGAGGATCCTAATGACTCTGGGTTTTGTTCGTTTGGGGGGAAGATTGTGGAATTAGTTTGTTTTGATTCTCTTGTAAGAGTGGTTTGGTTTGATTCAGATTTGGGTTTGAGGCCCATTAGTTCTGTCAATTGAAACGCGTTTGTTTCAGTGCCATTTATGATAGACTGTTTGACTCATATTGTTCTTGGGTCGTTACAAACAATTTCCTCGATTTTTTTCAGCTAGTGATCATGACATGTTATGGTTAATGTGAGAAAATGTTATTTTGTTATATAATGCAGTGATTATGGTCGATTTCTTTTCATAAAAGGTAATTTACTAATAAACTATATTTGAGCATGATTCTTTCATGAATTATAGTTATTCCCTTAGGAATAAAGAGTAAAATAATTTCCCTCTTTATGAAAAAAAGTAACAGTTGCTGCTGCCACTGCCACAACTCTTTCACAAATATTTTCACTTTGCTCTTTTTGAACTCTCTAAGAGCAAAATCTGTTCGATTGAAAACTAATTGTACTGGAGTAGTAACTGTACTGGAGTTACTGTTGTAAACTGGAGTAGTAAAATGTTTGATACAAAAATTTAATAATAAAAAAATACAAAAATTTAATTGATGTGAATATTAGTTTTTGAATTATTTTGTCAAGGTTGAAAATTATTTTTTAAGCTCTGTAATCGCACTCAGTAAAAATAATTATCATCTATAAATTACGATAGATTTCACAGAAATATACACTTATGTATGAAGATGTAGGATACTACAATGTCCTTTTATGTTTTCCAAATTAGTTTTAAAGTAAATAAATTTTGAATTTTCGAACTTTTGACGCCTTAATGACATTTTTTCTATGCAAAAGGCAAAACTAATCTCATTAGAATTATGAATTTTTTGAAGTCACATACTCTTTTTTTAAGAGTGAGGATTTATTACATCGTGCTAACTAATTGTTCCTAATAAGCATCCTTAATTGTTCTACTTCCAATTCAAACAGTCTGGGTAACATCGTAATTAAATAAATTAATAAAAGAACGTAAACATAAACTACTCTATTCTACACAAGCAACATAGTTTTCATTAATCAATACTGCAAAAGTATCACTTCATGGAATTTCTTAATCAGATCTATTCAAAGAAAGAATACCTTCTAATTAACGTGTAATTACTCAGCATGCAAAAATCTGGCTGACTACAACTAATACCAGTCTTGAAATGTAGACGGCAAAAGACGGCTTGAAATGTAGAATACCCTTCTGAAGTAAACAAAATAAAACTAGAACTCTGATGGGATACTTTGTAACTGAAAACCTTAAGATTTAGGATAAGCCTGAGACGGTTAATTCCAAACTTTTACAAACAAATCACAATCTAATGATCTTGTGAATGTTGCGAGTATTTTTCTGCATACTTAGAACAAAATTTATTAGCTATCTCTAGTTTCTTACGAAATGAATAAAAGGGGAGTATTGAATATATATAAGGGCTTATGCATGGAAGATTAGATACTTAGAGAGGTTGAAACTTTAATAATAAATCTAAAGAGTTGGATTCAATTTTAGACTCTTGGAAGTTTATTTCATTATATAACTTTTCCTTAAAAATCGAATTTATTTTCTGTTGTAAGCGAGTAACTCTTGGGAATATATTTTTAAACAATGTACAAAGTTGGTAAACTTTCTACTACTATATTAGTAAACAATAAAAAGAATGAATGTATCATTGAAACTTCATTTTTAAAATTATTCTTAACTAAGCAAACTTTTACATTTGTTAAAGATGTAACAAAATTATTAATTTTTCAAAAGGCTTAAATCTTATTGAATTGAAATTTTTAATGGAAATGAAAAAAAAACCTAAAGAATATCTATCAATCAATGTTTAACAGATTTTGAAAGCTTTTAAAAGAGTCAGCATGCAAAAATTTAAATATGCAATTCAAATTAAATTTCAATGGAACTGAAAATTTATATCAAAGTAAATTTCCTAATCTAGTTTTTTATAATAATAGTTATGATAGAGAATAAAACCTTTGAAAATGGTTGGACGAACTTTAAAACCTTTTTATACCTTTTAAAAAGGAAATAAAAGAAATATGTGAATTTTAATATTTTGGATATTATATTAAAAAAGGGTAGATTATTCTCATTATCAAATCAATAATAGTTCAGAAAACAAAATATCTAGACATGCATATGAGGTATCATACTCGTTATAAAGCGTCTCCGAAAATGTAATGTTTGCTTCTTTGCATACTAAGTACTCTAAAGAAGAAACATGTTTTACAGGAAAATCTAAGTCATGCAAAGAAAACAAAGAATTAGCAGAATGTTAGAAAAATAAATCAATACGGACCTAATCGACACATGTGAATTAATTTTCTGTTTTATTTCAAAGAAATATTTATTATTTTTTTAAGACTGAGGAATCCGACAGAGGAAGTAATGTAATTAATGTTTTCCAAAAGGTTACAAACAAAAACTAGTAGTTCTCCTATTACATTCGGAAATTTATATTTCGAATAAAAGTATTATACTCCCAAATTCCCCTTACCTCATTTTGTTTCCTTTTCGCTATTTTACATAATTATTCTCAGTGTTTCTCTGGCAGACATTCACCCCTGCACTCATTTCGCTAATGTATGCACAACGCATCTTTTCTCAACAACCAATATCCATCGCAAAATTAATTAATTAATTAACTCCACCACAAGAAAAAAAACTCCCAAAGCAAAAGCAGAAACTTAATCCCCGAAACTCATCTGTAAATTTCCTTCAACACGACTATCTCCCACCTGCTCATCATCGTCACCCTCCCCTCCAAGAAAGGATGAAGATGAAGATGAATAAAAAAGGCAGAAATGCTAAGTACTCTCCTCCCAAAGAAAAAAGTCTGGATTAAGAGAAGAGAACAGGGGGTCGAATTAAAACTGCACAAAGTGCACATCCGTGTTGTAGCTTCTCCCGAAATATTCTCCTCCCCTCCCCTCTGAGGAACAATTACCATGACAAAAGATATTCCTGCTCTCCCTCATTTCCACCCCCAGCGCCGAGGGGTCTGTTCCGGGGGGTTGAAAAGGGACTTAGAAAGATTAATGACACTCCGAGATCAAAAATTCGTTGGGCCGTGTTGGAGCGGGAAAGAAGTGAAGTGAAGAAGGAAAACAGGGAGGAGGGTCCTTTCATATTTCTCTCACCTTCTTTGGCAGCGAAAAAATTATACCGATAAAGATATCCGTTGGAGGATGTTCCGAGAGGGGGTTCTTTTTGGAATGGAACGGAAACGTTTAGGGTTCTTCTCCTGTTGAAGGGTCTTTATCGCTTTTGGGGTGATGGAAGTCATGATTAATAATGATTATGGTAAGGATTATGGGATTTTCTTCCTCGGTAAATGTATTTGCAGGTGATTTGGTAATTGCGTGACCGGTTTTTATGTGCCTGTGTGATGTATAGATTCGAAGAAAGAAAATAATAATAGATTTTCTGAAATCAAGGGTCACAAGTAATGTGTATGCACAGTTTTCAAACATTTTTTCGACATAACTGACTTTTCTTTATTTACAAAAACGGATGAAATTAAAATATTTCACAGAAGGCGTGTTAATGTTTTTTTACGGCTGATACCTAAATCTAGTTTTTTAAGTTTGATAGCATGACAAAGCTTAATATAGGCTAAAAGTGCTGTTTAACCATATATCGTAAATTTTGAATCTGAGAATTACTTTTTCTTATAGTTTTTTTTCTTAATTTATCTATTTTTTGCCAATCAAAAAGTAATGAAGTCATCATTTTCTTAATAAGTAAATTTTAAGTTTCATTATTGAAATAGCATTGATTTCCAGTTTAGGATATAAGCGGAACTCTTTTTAAATTGTTATTTTCTTTTAAGTAATCTAAGTAGATTTCCCGTTATTCAGCAATTTTTTGTTAAATTTCCTTCTAATTAAAAATTAGTATACATTTGGAATAATAAAACTGGATATAGGTAATGTTTTAAGTTTCTTGATTACACAATAACATTTTAGAAGAAATAATATGAAATCAATCTTGTCCAACTTAATTGAAATATATAAACTAAAAAACGAGAGCTAAAAAAATTTATTTTCCTGGCTAACTTTTTTACTTTAAATAGAGATGTCTGAATTACTTTTATCTCAATTATGAAACATTTGGAAGCGTTTAATTTTTTAGGGTTAAAAATAATTGAAGTGAAAATTAACAAACTTAATCCACGTTACGTAAGTTTAATAGGAAGAATTGTGCTACCCACAATTTTGATAAAAATATTTAAATTAGAAAGGGGAGACACTTTAGTTATCTCATTCTTTTTAGATTCTCTCCCTTTATTATTATAAAATACCCTTTATGCAAGACTAACATCTTTTTTCGAGGTATAAACTATGAGCTGCAAAAAAGCTATAGAAATTTCCTTATTTTAATATTATACAAATACCTTATATAACTGCATGTAGTTACACGAGGCTTTTTTAGTTTAATTTCTCTTTTTGTATAAAATAATTGCAACTATCATTCCTTTTACATAACTAAAAGTAATTAATTTTTCCCTAAAAAAATCGAACATTACATTTTTAATGTTTTTAGTATTTTACTGCATATGAAACAATATTCATCAATTATATTAAAATATGTTCATCATTTATTCGTTTAGCTTACTTACATTTTAGCATCAAAACGTTACTAAAAAGGGTGCTGCAGAACACATCGTTGCTTTTATATAATGTGTTTTGAATTATAGTAATATAATAACAATAAATGTTACTTTTTTGAGTACCATTTAATGTTTAAAATTAAATTAATCCTTTAATTTCAATGGCAAAAATAGGTCTTAAAATTTATATTTCACAGCCTCAGTTAATTCAAATATTATTAAAACATTATTGAATGTAGGAAATCTAAACGTAACTAAGTTAAAAAGTATAAAGTAACGATGTAAGTAACATACAATATTTCATTAGTATAATAACTAATGTTAGTGTAGTAACTAGTAATTTTAATAACATTATACTAAGTATCTATCGTTATTTTCAATGTCTATTTCACAACTATTTTGATCCCCCTATTTTTAACTAACCTTACTAAAACTTCCTTCTTAAACATGAATCCATACTTGGTGAAAGGAATGAGAATTTAATTTAAGCATCACCTCATGCATTTAACTATTTAATAATGTCTGAATACAACTTCTTATAAAGCATGGAGGAAAATCAGTGGTATAACTAAAATAACCCAAAATACCTTATGCAGCTTTTCTCTTTTAAATTTGTGCTGTCTTCCGCAACATTTTCAATGCCCTATTTTGCGTGCCACCAGCCATATGAGTTCACTAGAACAACCATTATCCCCCCTCCCATCCCTGTCTTAACATGGAAAATACCTTAGGTTGTGACGTCACAAAAGAAGATGAGGTGCCAGATTATGAAAACGAGCCCCACGGGGGTGATAGAATCAGTGTTTAACACCGCAGAGCGATTATCCAGCAGTGCTGCCCCCTGTGGCAAATGGAGCTATTTGAGTGAATATTGATACCACAATGATAAACAGGTGTTTTTTTTTTCAATTATGTAGTGTAAGTATTCGAAACAATGTAAATGATAACTAAGAAAATGAGAATAAATACAGTTATAGTGCGATTATATTAAGATGTTCAGTTTCTCTTTACGGGAGAATTCATCATAAAATAAATTTAGTTCCTAAAAAATGAAATGAAATATTTTTCTAAACAAAAAAAAATTGGAGATAAAATAATATTTCACTGCGCAATCCTGTCCATGCTCAATAAAAATGATGGAGTTTTGTTGAGAAAATATAAGTACTAATAAAAAATATCTAACAAATCCTTTAAAAGCTCGTGAAAGTTTTAAAAGACCATTTGAAAAATTCTTATTAATTCGTTCTTTCTTGAAAATAAATCAAATAGGAAATGTGAAAATGTTAGTACACAATTTTCTACTACATATGATTCTTATGACAATTAAAACTTACAAATCTTTGCATGGAAGCTACATTAATCACTCATATGCCTTCTCATTCTATTTGGAAGATACAATCTTATATAGCCTGATAATATTCTTCATAAAGCGAAAATATGTTTGTCACATTTAATAATATTAACATCAAAAATTTACATGACAAATTCAAAAAAATCACCATTTGGAACACTTATACTTGAAAAACTCTTTAGCTCAGAATTGTTAAAAACGTGTTGATAAGTGTATTAAGCAGTATCTGATAAAGTTCTACAGCTTCCTCTAACTTCAAAGTACCTGATTTACCTCATTTCATATGCTGAAGTATTCTTAATACAAATATAATAAGGAAAGTTAAATATTTGGTCTGGTGCCGAACATCTTGAAAAGAGATTTCGTGTTTTCAAAGACAGCCCACTGACTATAAGGAAGAATTGGGGGAAATAGTTTCCCTTTATTTTGAAAGACTAGAAATTTTGTTCATGTTTACATGAGCTCTTTTGTAAAGAGGAAGTTGAGTGGAAAATATATTTTAAAATTGAAAGATTACATACAAACTGTCGACACTTTATTAATAAGAAAATATTTTTCTCCTTTTATTAATACTTTTTCAGATAAAATTGAAAAGTTTTATTTAAAGAAGTAAAAAAATCAAAATGGAGTTTTCAAAGTCAGCCTTAAAACTCCCAAATACTTTCCTAGAAGCAAATGCTCATAAATGTGAGTTTCTGTAAATTCAGAAATATTTTTAACTCCTCTGAGAGAGTATTTCACTCCTTGAAAATAGGAATTTCTCCTTAAAGCATTATTTTCACTCTTTGAATTTTTCACAAAGGTTTAGCTTAAAGGTTTAGCATCCTAATTATCATACTTTTTAATTGTGTTTTCATACAGCCACACTAATTTTGTTTTCATTTATTTTTCTGATGCTTAGGGAGTTTGATTAAAACCCAAAATATCATCCGGATTTTTTTTTTCAATTTCATTTTGTCCATTAAAATGTAAGCGTTTTTAATAGAGATTTTGTCTCTGTATATGTAGTTTATGCTATTTCCGTATTTCACTCCTCCTAACAAAGTCAAGGAGTAAACTCCTCCAAAAAATCCTAGGAATAACACTGCTTGTGGTTTTTTATTAATGGAAAACAAAGTGTTTCTTCTATGTAAGAAAACTATTAGTTTTCATTAAATTAAAATAATTTAAAAACTAATGCCGGACTTAATTTCAGCTTTAAATTATCCATTTATATTGGCTTGTTTAATAGAACACAGCAGTTTCTTTTCGCACAAAATTTCTACAAATCTTTTTTTATGTTTCACACTTTAAAAATAAGGGCATGGCATGACACCCATATCTGCTAAATCACTGTCGGCATTTTTTTGGTGGGTACCACATTTGTTAAACAATTTAACTATTGTCTTAGTAAAATGCATTTTTTTAAAAATTAAGAAGTTTCTCCATGTAATTGCATTTGAAGTTACCTGATAGCGTGATTGCTTTGCCTATAATTATAAATGCATAAGGAGATGTGCAGGTTTTGAAATGGAAAAACTATTCTTAATTTTTGCTTTCACCTTGTTAATTTAGAAGCGTGGAGTTCCTAGAAAGTTTTCCTTAGCCAGAAATGAGAGGATCTACTTAAAGACTTTTTGAAAGTGCTCGAACAAGCCTTTGAAAGTTATGATGATTAATTAAGGTAATTAAAGTTTCCAAGTACTCCGTCTAAGTTTTAAAAGGTTCATAAGAGTTCTAAAGAACATAAAAAACTATTCTAATACAAAACCAAAAAATAAGGAGGTGAAAAGTATTAGAAATTAGTTTAAATTTATGTAGTTTAAAGTAATCCACACATAATCGTATTTATAGCAAAAAATATTAAAATTGTTGTTATTTTTCTCATTTACAAGGATTTGTTGCTTATTAATCATGTTAGGTTTCTATTCGCATACATTTCCAATCATTAAGTTACAATTCATTACCTCTCCTTTTAATTATGCAATTGTAAAACAGAACTCAATTTAAAAAGAAGGAATAAAACTTTTCTTGTTTTCTAAACTTTACACAGGGGGAAAAGTAATTGAAAATAAACCTCAAGAAAATCATTTCCCCCTAGATAAATAAAAGCCATCTCCACTTTATCCCACACATGTGCCATTTCGATTTTTCCCTTACTTTTTTTTGGCTAGGCATTCCATACATAATATCGCTCGGAATTCCTTTCCATACGTTCCATTTTATCAGTCCCTCCCCTTCGAACGTGTGAAAAGATGCCGAGTAGAGGGAGTTATGAATGGTTCCTCCCTCCCTTTTTTTCTGTTCGTCCCCCCGTAATGAAAATATTGACGCTTTCGTGATATCAGCACTCGGGGGAGGGAATCCCTTCATTTCGTTAACAGAGATCGTGCTGGCTCCCCCTCCCCCCAAACAAATGGGGGGCGTGAAGAAGTGGCTTTTGTGTACTCCTGTAAACTTGGTTACTCTTTTCCTTTGTGTGCTGTTTTTAATTACAGAGAAACCTTTAACTTCCTTTATGGGAAACTTATGGTAGATTGCGACTTATTCATGTGAGATGGGGTGCAATGATATAATTGTGATATCAGCTTTCCTATCAATGAGTTAAGGAGTCAAGAAAATCTTGTTTAAAATAGCATGATAATGTTTTAATTTTACCCCAAATTTGATTTCGATAAGAAAACTCAACTTTTTATTGTATCTATTGCTCTATTGATTTTTTGCAAGTTAGGAATATTAAACTTCAACTCTTAATTTTAGCACCTTATGGATTGAAATCATACTTTAAAATGAAACTTTAATTTCTATTCAATTTTTCTATTTAAACTTTTCTGTTTTAAAAAATATATGATACTTCCTGCTTCTTGCAGTGTATTGATTAAAGATAGAAATAAAACTAAACAATTTCAAATTTCATCTATTTTTACATATAAGAATGATCTATCCAACATTATTTGAATAAGTTTTCTGATAATGCATTTCAGAATCGCGTTGAAAACATTTCAATCACTTTAGTGTTTAAAATATCGTTAGAGGAAAAGTCATCATTTAAGATCGTTCCAAAGCATTTGCAAAATTTTCAGCTAACAGAAGTAATAGATCATTCAATATAGATGAGAGACCATCACGCTGGCGAATGTCTCCAGAAACAACGTAATCGCTGGTGCATAATGGAGCTTTAAACGCACGGCAGTTGAAAGGAAGCCAAAACGAAGTTGGAACGGTTTTGTCCCCTTCCCATTCGCATGCTGATGTGATGAAGAATCCCAAAGCATATTGCCATGCCGAGCAAACTGCGCTGCTTTGTAATAGGAGACTTTAGGCAGGAAGTCGGCTTCTGGCTCCATAAAAGCTTAGTTTTATAGAGAAATGCTTTTGCAGGGTCGTTGTTGTCTTGTTTAAGAGCTCCCATAGTTTCAATGTTTGACGAAAGTAATTTTGGAGAATTTCTCAGTCAGTGACTTAAAGGAGAGTAAATCTAATTAGGTTAATTTCATTTAATTATATACAATTCTATTGAAATTTGTATGATCTTATGATGTTTACTATGTAAACGCATTGGGTATGATCCTTTCAATGGTTTCTTCAAAGGAATAATTTACATGTCGTAACAGTCGTGTCAGTGTCTGACTCCTCTCTTTGCTTTTAGAGAAAACCTTATATTTGGATTTATTTACCGCTTCTCTACAACCAAACTTTCGAAAGGAATTCAGATTATCAAGTGCTGTCCTTTCTCAAACACATTATTTGTATGTTTAACAAATACAAAACAAAATAATTTTGTTTGGGTATGAGAGGAATTTAACAACGAAAACAAAGGATATTTTTTAATACTTATTGAATTCGGTCAGGTACCTTACAGTATTGCACATCAACCAACTTTTAACAGATTTATATAACTTTATTCCATCGAAAAAATTACACAAGTTTAAGGAAATACATACTGGACATAAAAAAATACCAACATAAGGTTTGATGAAAAGGAATATTAATATTATTTCCATAAAATCAGTTGGCTTAGCTCCTAAAACGACGGTAACCAGAGGATATGAATAAAAAAGCTGACCTAAACCGGCCGGCTTAGGGTTACAAGAGGGATGTGAATAATGCCGTTAATGATTCAGGGGGAAATTTAAAGCAATACAACAATGGGGGACCTAAAGAAGGACGCAATTTAAACCATGAATCAATTGCATATCATGTGTGTTCTTTTCCTAGTAATATTAATTAGAAACACTTCAACTAAATTTGACGTAAGTACAAAGCAGTTTTTCAACCCAGAAAGCTTAAAACACATTATTTTCCTCCTATCAAACCTTTATAACATGAAATATGCAACTAAGGCTTAAGTGAAACCATTACATATCAATCTACGTAAGAAATCCTGCGCTTAAGATAAATTACAAGTCTCTCGTTAGCCTGATTACACCCTCCATCCCTTATGGAATGAGTAAGAAAGCATCTATACGAGCACGTGAGAGTGGGAGGGCACCTAAGCGGAACATCGCGGCCGCACCCCAATAGTCACGTCTCGTATAATTAACACTCATCGCCACCAGGGCCCAGCTGCTCTCCCAGACCAATCAATTTGGTTACACAAACAACTCATCTCTCTCTCTCGACGCCCAATATTGACTCAAGACTCAACAATCACCACTGGTTTTGGTGGCTCGCGGGTGGAAAGTGTGGGTGTGGGTTGCGTTTTGTTTGTTTGATACTTAGGAGACTCGTCGATTGATGTTTTGAGGTCGAAATGGGATTTGGATACTGTGTTATTATTAAGTAGATAGATAGAAGTGTTCGTGGTGTGTTTATTGTTAGTTGTTCGTCACGCCCACTTGTTTATAAACATTACTGCGGTAATTTTTATGTAACAATTTGTGATTTAAAGTTTAGATATTTTAATAATACCAATTAATTTAAAGAGAGGAATGTACTGATATGTCACCAATGAAAACTAAAAAATGAGAATTTTTGAGAAGTGGCCAAAACCTTTTAAAGGCTACAACTACCTCATGCTTTAGCTTTCGCGCGGTTGATCTGACCTCGCTCCGAACCACTAGTTTCCTCAAGTGGCCTCAATGGCCGATAGTTTTTTTTTTTAAAGAACGTCAGTAACATATACAGGGTGATTCGTAAATACGTGGACAAACTTTGCAGGTAGAGGGGACCTAGACAAGCATATTTCGAAAAATCATGGGGGGCACAGATGCACCGTTAAAGAGCTAGGACCTAATGTAGTGCGAGAGCGTTGCAAAAGTACGTTTTGGCAAGGCACGTGTAACGAAACAAAACATAATAAAATGGAAAAAATTATTGCATGAGGTACAACAGTTTCCGTACTACTTACATCATAAATTTGATAGAAATCGGACCACTTTCTAAATCGTGGGGTGAGTTTTAAAACGTGCAATATTAATCTTTTAGCCAAAGAATGGAGTTACCTTACATTAGTGTAATGGTATTTAAAAAATGATGATCGGGGAAGGAATTTTCAATGATCATACATTGATCATTGAAACTGTATGATCATTGAAAATTCCTTTCCCGATCATCATTTTTCAAAATACCATTAAGGGAACTCCATTCTTTGGCTGAAAGATTAATATTGCGCACTTTAAAACTCCCCCCCCCCTGGTTTAACAAGTGGTCCGATTTTTGTCAAATTTATGGTGTAAGTAGTTCGGATACTGCTGTACCTCATGCAATAAATTTTTCTATTTTATCATGTTTTGTTTCGTTACCCGGGCCTTGCCTAAACATACTTTTGCAACGCTCTCGCACTACATTAGGTCCTAGCTCTTTAGCGGTACATCTGCGCCCCCCCCCCCATTCCTATGCGAAATATGCTTGTCTAGGTCCCCTCTACCCCCATGCGAAGTTTGTCCACGTAATTTCGAATCACCCTGTATATACAGGGTGCATAGAAAAGTCCCTTACTTTCTCTGCAAGTTTCTTTGATTTTTTTTGTTAAAATTTGTATTTATTCAACTAAAATACGCAAAAACTATATAACTGGTAAATTTGCGAACTTTTTCTATTTTTAGGCTTAAAAAAGCGCTTTTGTGCATGCGAATATTTCCTCGAATATTGAAAATACATTCATGAATTTTTTTCTGCGTGTTTTTTATGATAGTAGCAACATTTTATCATTGAAGTTTTTGTTCAATCTCCTTTATTTTTGTAATTATTTGTTTAACTTTCTTATTTCGCCACTAGGGTTGCTGCTGTCGCTTGCATTAGGTTGGACGTTTACTTACCGTTACCTAACTTTCATAGCTTTTGCTCTTTCCGTTAAAGAGTATTTTAAGGTTAAAGGGACTTTCCTATGCACCCTGTATATAAATATTTTGAGCACCAAAATTTTATAAATTTTTTACTTCAATTTTTGCCTAAAGTAATTTGATATTTTCAAGCCAGCGTAAATTTCAGCGTATTTTCGAGCCAGCTTTTTTTTAAAAGAAAAGTTTTCGTTTATCTTTGTTATTGTATTACTTACTTTGTAACTTTTTAGTAGGTATCATGAACAGTTTCTTTATTCTAATCTTATCTTCTTTATTCTAATCTAATACAACTAACGGGATAAGTCGAAAATAACTCAATCCGAACTTGCAGGACTTTCCTGCCACAAAAAGACCCTCGTAGTGAAGATGGTTTTACAGTCTTTGTCACCTGCTCTGGTTCGGCAGTAAAGGCAAAACAAAGGAAGAAGTAATTTTTTTTTCTAAGCGATTATGAAACTCCCTGTAAAAGCTTCCAAAAAAAGTTTGTAAATTACTGAAAATACCACATACTGCCTGAACTTCTTAATGTGAAAACACTTACATTAATTTTAAATCGCTATTTTTCTTAAGTAATAGATTCTAAAAGACAGAGCCTCTTTTAGAAATTTAAACCTTTTTATGACCTCCTTTTTATTTAATTCTTCCAACTAAAGCTGGCTATTGATGTAAAAACCAACCTATAATATGCGCAAATAGTTTTTACATCAAATTCAGCTTGCACGAAGTATTTCTATGCATTTATTTTAAAACTGGCTAAATCATAAACAAGACCAATTTGCGAGTAAGTAACATTTTACAATTTACAGTATATGCTTTTCTGAATAAATTTTGAAAGAACACACTTAGTTAAAGAGTAGTCCCAAAAAAAATTAAAATAAACTATCATTAACAGTCTCTGAACTTCCTAGTGCACTTTACAAGAAAAAGCAAGGAAACCAACCGGCGTTTCTAAACCAAGATTCTCCCAACGTAAACCCCTTTTGTTTTATTTATAAAGTGCACTTTCTTCAGAAAAATACCCTCAAGAGAAAAATACGAGACCCATCTACAGTGTGTTTAGCACATTTTTGAACAAAGAAAGGCGGTGCAAGCAATGTAAAAAGCATGCTGCTCTTACTGTGTTGCACGCAATCCCAGTGGCGCGTCCAGAACACGTTCTGCGAATCCCAAGCGCTTCCGTGCAGAGTTCTCCACCACACCGATAGAGCACCTCGGGGAAGAATGACTTCTTCCCGCTTTTCCCCTCGCTACCCCCTCTGGCCACCAGATGGCAGCAGGGTGGGGTCGATACGCGAGGAAGAACAACATTGATCGACTTGATTAGGCAGCTGAGCCCTACTATAGGCGATCCACAGCGCCAGTCAGTGTGTAGTTATTTGGCACTTTTACTTCTATGAGACTTTTAACATTTCCCAGGGCTTCTCGTTTAACTTCAATAAAGGTACATGTAAGGTAGTGTGTTTCTGAACAACCGGTTGATCTTGTTGTACTGATAACGGATTTATAAATAAAAACTGCTTTATGGATCAACCTTTCTGGGCTTTTAGCCTGTAGTTGATCGACAATATTTGTATTTGTATTTGTATAAATAAAAAATGAAACTGGGGGGGGGGGGATTTTGGAAGTTCTAATTCTGATTGCCCCCTAAAATATGAACTTCGGAACCGAAATCCCTAAGCAAATTTTTATTTATATGGAAATCATTTATACAAATACATCGTCGGCACAATGACAAAAACGCGAATCTGCCATGTTAATGAATAGAAGATTCGTGTTTTTGTCATTGTGCCGACGACATTGCACCATCACTACGATTTGGAAAATACCATTGGCTGCCTTTAGTTTCGATATCTGTAAAACTAGCTTTTTCTTGGTATACAATCGTATACAGATAAACAAACTTAATAATAATTTAGAATTATGTGTGCTTCTCTGCAATAGTAGGTGATTCCTGTAAAACTAGTTTTACCTTGATAAACGGTAGTATGCAGAAGAAAAAACTTTACGAAGATGTAATATTGTATGGTTGCCTGCGGTTTTAATCAATAGCAACCGATCCCTTGACCCGACGGTTTTTCTTTAAAAAAAAAAACGGGGTTTTTTTTTGGTTTAAACCGGGTTCTTTTGGTTTAAACCAAGTTTTTTAGGATTTTTTTCAGAATAAGTCGTTCTAGCAGTGATGTTTGAAATTGAGTTGTAAATGAGATATTTATTTCAAGTGTTGTTTATAATTGATAAATGATTTGTGTATTCAATTAATTAATTTAATTAGTTAAAATTAAATTAATTTGTTTTAAAAATAATTTTTTGTTTTTAAAATATTCCAATTTGAATATCTAATTGTATTGTAGTGAATAAAAATCAGTGTTAATTAATCTTGGATAAATGGTTGAAATAATCAAATTATTTATCTTAATTATATATGGATTAATTTATGAACTTTATTTAATTAATTTAATTTAATTAATTTAATTTAATTAATTTAATTTAATTTAATTAATTTAATTTAATTAATTTAATTAATTACTTAAGAAATTTCTTTAGAAAGAGAAAGTTTTATTTTTTAAATAAGAAGTAAAAGTGAAATGTAAACAACAAATGTTAATTGAAATTAGATAACCAATTAGTAGAGTGGTTAAGTTAAGAGGAAGAGGTAAAACTGTTCTGTTCTTTAATAAGGAAAAATCTTTTTATAATAAACTAATTGTTTTTATTACTTTATTTTATTCATAAATATGTATCAGTTAATAAAAAAACAACGGTTTTTATCAGTTTATAAAGAACTAGTTTTTATCATTAAAGAAATCAACGGTTTTTATTAATTTAGTAAAAAACCCAACTGTTTTTTTTCTGTTTATAAAAAAACAACTGTTTTTAGTTTTTATCATTAAAAAAATCAACGGTTTATATTAATTTAGTAAAAAAACCAACTGGTTTTATGACTGACAAATAAGACAAATTGGTTTTATCAATTAATTAGAATCCAGGCCATCTTTTATCAGTAAAATAAAAAAAAGCTTTTTTTAAAAAAACGCTTTTATTAAGATGTCCTAAAAATTCAAAAATAATTTTTTGGGTTTTGTGAAATAATTTATTGGGGAGTAGAAAATAACCTTCCGGTAAGTAAAAATTAACTAATTTTCTGATCACTAAAAATAAAAGCGTGGGCGCTAGTAATTTATAATTTTACATAAAAGAAAATGAGAAAAGAGAACTTAGAATAAATAGTGAATAGATAATTACTAGCACCCACGCTTTTATTTTTAGTGATCAGAAAATTAGTTAATTTTTACTTACCGGAAGGTTATTTTCTACTCCCCAATAAATTATTTCACAAAACCCAAAAAATTATTTTTGAATTTTTAGGACATCTTAATAAAAGCGTTTTTTTAAAAAAGCTTTTTTTACTTATTTTATTTTCTACTTTTTAGTCTTAGAATTTTGCCTAAAATCTTAATTTTTATTCCAATTGTTGGTATGTAATTAATAAAACCCCTTAGAATTTAATGCTAAAAATTTAAAACATTACCCCTCTATCTATAATAATAAAAGAGCTTTACCACTCACTCACTCACTCACTCACTCACTCAGCAACGCACAGCAAAATCTACCGGGGCTAAAGACTCGAAACTTGGTAGGGTCGAAGACCTTATGGTGTATACGCGCACTAAGAAGGGATTTTTCAAAATATCATTTTTCTGACCCACAGGGGGGTTTGGAGCGTTTTCAACGTTTTTGAGCTCAGCGGCGTCCAAAATGACTCCAGATCTTCGTTATTTCGCAGGAAGGTACCTAGCAACAATATCTAGAAAGGCATTTTTCAGATTTTGGATATTCGAATTTTAAGAGGTCTGAAAATTCCAAAACCCCGTTTTTGCTGAGCATAAGCAAAGTTTTACATTTTCAAAGAAAACAATACCGAGAAATCAATATAACGATGTGAACTGTTGGTAATACCTTCTTGATAGTATTTCAAAGAAAGTAATTTCTGGATTTTTTGATATTTGATTTTGGAGGGGGTGCACGGGGGTTTGAATATTCACTCCCGTTTTTAGTTTTTGGATCCTAGCACCCACATTATTGATGTGATTGTTGTGAAATTTTAGCATGTTGTTCCTCACACAACCAGGAAGGTTTGCAAAAAAGAATTTTTAAAATCAATGCATTCCAAGCAGCATTTTTCGGCTTTTTTCTAAATCCATATGCGCATCCTTCAATTTTAAATTGATAACGGTTATTGCTCCTTTCAGGTGAAGCAATACCTCTATTGTTAGAAATATTTATTTAAAAATGTTTTATAACAGGTGAATTTTTTAAAAATCTGATAAAGAAACAATTTTTAATGATTAAATAATTTTTGTTATGATAACCAAAAACCGTTCCACTGAAAAAATTTATTATTTTTTCTATTTAATCAAATTTAAGTATTTCCAGCAAAGTTCAAATCAAACAATATTTTATCAGAGGCATTTTCAATAGCTGGTGTCGATTCAAATTATGTTTACTTTTATTTCATGTTTCTTTCAATGAATAAAAGTTGGTGATGAATCAGCAAAGGGGGGTTCAGGGGGTCTCCCCCTGATTAAAAAAATATTATTATTTAAAAATGGTTATAAACACTAATTCTAAATCGATTTTTTTAAGGTTTTGTTTAAGATCTTAAAAAAAAGTATGTATATTTAATTATTTTGTGTTTTATAAAAATTTAGCGGGATGAGGGGAGAAATTATCTATAGACATTGCTGTTCAATAATATATCTTTATTGTGAAGCGAAGGCGGAGAAATTTACCTCAAATATACATTTATACCAATTGCAGAAATGGATGGAGGGAGAAAAGAACAAAAGATATAAAAATAATGGGGTTCAGAAGGTCCCCTGACTGTTTTTCTGTTTTGAAAAAATTACTCTTTAAAAACGGGTATGGGGATTTCACACATTAAATCTAAACAGGTGGTATTTTTAAAGGTTTTTTTTTACATCTTAACGAAGTGGTATGGCATCAAAAAAGAATCCTAGAGGTAAGACTGCTGACTCTCTATCGCACCTAAACGATAATTCTTATTTATTTTAACACACGGTTCGATAAGCCTTTTATCCCCCGAGCAACGGCGGGCATATCAGCTAGTTTATCTATAATAATAAAAGAGCTTTACCACTCACTCACTCAGCAACGCACAGCAAAATCTACCGGGGCTAAAGACTCGAAACTTGGTAGGGTCGAAGACCTTACAGTGTATACGCGCACTAAGAAGGGATTTTTCGAAATTTCTTTTTTCTGACCCACAGGGGGGTTTGGAGCGTTTTCGACGTTTTTGAGCCCAGCGGCGTCCCAAATGACCTCAGATCTTCGTTATTTCGCAGGAAGGTACATAGCAACAATATCTAGAATGGCAATTTTCAGATTTTGAATATTCGAATTTTAAGGGGTCTGAATATTCCAAAAACCCGTTTTTGCTGAGCATAAACCAAATTTTACATTTTCGAAGAAAACAGCACCGAGAAATCGATATTACGAAGTGAACTGTTGGTAATACCTTCTTGAGAGTATTTCAAAGAAAGTAATTTCTGGATTTTTCGATATTCCATTCTGGAGGGGGTGCACGGAGGTTTGAATGTTTACTCCCGTTTATAGTTCTTGCATTCTAGCATCCACATTATTAATGTGATTGTTATGAAATTTTAGCATATTGTTCTTCACACAACCAGGAAGGTTAGCGAAAAAGAATTTTTAAAATCAATGCATTCCAAGCAGCATTTTTCGGCTCTTTTCTAAATCCTTATGCACATCCTTCAATTTTAAATTGATAACGGTTATTGCTTCTTTCAGGTGACGCAATACCTATATTGTTGTAAATATTTATTTAAAAATGCTTTTATAACAGGTTAAATTTTTTAAAATCTTATAAAGAAATAATTTTTGGATGATTGAAGACATTGTTTTATTATAACCAAAAACCATTCCACTGAGAAATTTTATTTTTTTTTCTATTTAATCAAATTTAAGTTTTTTTTAGCAAAGCTCAAACTATCATTGATCAAATTTCATTCAAAGGCATTTCAGCAGGCAATGGCAGAGGCATTTCCAAAAGTTGGTGTCGATTCAAATGATGTCTTTATTTATTTCATGTTTGAATTATCTTGTAGTGAATGAGTTGGTGATAAATCAACAAAGGGGGGTTCAGGGGGTCTCCCCCTGATCTTTTTTTTAAAAAAAACTGGTTATTATAGTTTAACTCTAAACCGTTTTTTTATTGTATTTTCATTTTTTTTATGTTTTGTTTTAACATCTTAGAAAAGATTGTATTTTTAAATGGTTTGTATTTTATGAAAACTTAAGTGGGATGAGGGGTTTTATCTATAGAAATTGTTGTTCAATAACTTTTTGTGACATTTGCATCAATTATACCTTTATACCAATTTCAGAATGGATGAGAGAACAAAGGACAATTAAGAGAAAAAAGAAATAACACCCCAAAAATAAGGGGGTTAGAAAGTCCCCCTAACTTTTTCTATTTCGAAAACAATTACTCTTTAAAAACGGAGATGGGTATGTCACACATTAAATTTAAATCTAAGCAGGTGGTATTTTAATTTTTTTTACATCTTAAAGAGGTACTATGGCATCAAAAAATAATCCTAGCTGGAAGGCAGTGGAATAACGCCTTAGAAAGGAATACTGTGAAGAAAATAATTATTTATTTTGACACACAGTTTGAAAGCCTTTTTTCCCCGAGAAACGGCGGGCATATCAGCTAGTGTACTTATAAAATTTTTCAAAGTAAGTTATTTGTAAGAAATAAACTTTTCCAAACACCAGTGAAGAATTTACAAAAAAAAATATTCCAAATGAAAGAGATTTTATAATTTCTTTTTTACTGAAAAAGCGCAACACCCCATGCAAACATATTCAGTATTTCTTAAGCTATAAATAATTCCATCTGAACGAAAGCGAAATCTAAAAGAAATGAATAGCAATAACTGTCATAATAAAAGCATCGAAACTCCCATTTATCCATCAAATGAAAATAAAAAGTATTTCCAAGCTTTTAGAACAAGTGGTATAGGATTAAATTCACATTACTATCTTCGTTAATTATCTTAATTGAAAGGTAATAATTCAAGGTTTAAAGATTGAATATAGTTCAAATATATATAATACGCCGTTGTATAAGTTTTGGGGGTCATATTCCTTGAAGAGCGTCTTAAATTCGAGTTAATCGGATAATCAAAAATACTCTTTAATTACCATAATTACGGAAGTTTTGACTAGCTGACAATTGAATATTGCATTGTCATGAATATTACACCATCCTGCAAAGTTTCAAGGCTTAATATCATTTAGAAGTACCTGAAATTTTATGTGCAAGAATCTAAATGACAACCTTAAAATTTGCATAAATGTGTCTTTAATTTCTTTAATTATTTTAAAATTGCCGTTTTGATGATTGAATATAGTAGTACTATGCCTATTACACTATTGTTCCTTCTTTTGGGAGCTAAAATATTTTTTAAGGGTCTCAAAATCGAGTTAATCGGATAATCGAAAATACTCTTTAATTACCCTAATTACGGAGATTTTGACTAACTGACAATTGAATATTGCATTGTCATGAATATTACACTATGCTGCAAAGTTTCAAGGCTTAATAACGTTTAGAAGTATCTGAAATTTTATGTGCAAGAAACTAAATTTTTTGCGATAATTTGCCGTTAATTAATTTAATTACTTGAGAATTGTCGTTTTGATGATTGAATATAATAGTAATATGCCCATTACAGTATTGTTCTTTTTTTGGGAGCTAAAATCTCTTTGGAAGGGTCTCAAATGTCAGTTTTTCTGATAATTAAAAATACTCGATAATTAACTTAATTTTTTGGTTATTGATTAGATAATAATTGGATATTGGAGTGTCATGAGGGTTACATCGTTGTGTAAAGTTTCAGGGCCCTGACATATCAGGAAGTGCCCGAAAATCGAGTTGTAAGATTTCACCCGTGACCTTGGCTCAGAGCAAGTCTAATAAAAGCGTTTAAAAACAGATAACTTTTGTGTATCTTTATACTTACTTATTAGTATTAGTTACTCTTTGAAATAATGTTTCATTTTAAAGGAAATAAACAAATAAACTATATCTCTTGCAACATATAATAAGTTTAACTTAGGCATTTAAGGTTAAGTTTAGAGAGAATTCAATAATTAAAACCATTAAATTAAAATATTTCTGATTTTTAATCACCTTAAAATGTCAACAATTTGATAAATCTGACCTTTTTATTTTCTACAAAAGATTTTACTTAATAACACTTTCTTTAAAAAAATCCCGAAAATATTTTATAATTTCGAAAAAGAAAAAAAAAAGAAAAAAAACCAAGTGGGGTTTTTTTTTGGTAAAAAAAAAAACATTTGGTTTAAACCATGCCAACCCTGAGAAAAATAAACTTTACAATAAAGTAATATTATGTGCGGTTGTTCTCTGTTTTAAAAAATAGCAAGAGATCTCTGTAAAATTAGTTTTATCTTGATAGACTGTAGGGGTGTACAAAAGAACAAACTTTACAATGATGTAGTAATATTCTGTGTCTGTGAGGTTGTCGACTGTTTTAATCATCAATAGCTTCATAAAATCTCCTAATCCAGTTGGGTATTCTTGGAAGGTTCAAATATGTGTTGATAACCCATTTTATTTTTTAAATTCATTTGAGAAAAATTTAAAATTTAAAATTTTGAGAGAGAATTCATAAAAATAGATAATTTCCTATTTTCAATTCTTTTGGGACTAAAACTAAAAAAACATTTGAAATATACGAATAGAAACGTCATTTTCACATCACTTTACAACGGAGGGGGCTTATTTTCCTGCTGCACCATAGGGAGATTATTCTTAGTGGGTAGGGTGGAGCGGTGGTTTCTTTTTTATTGTTATTTTAAGGGGGTTCCCGTACGTGCGTACGCCAGGTGTATCTGAATCAGTGTGTCCGGAATCGAAGAAATCCTCGAATCCCTAACCTCAAATAGCATTATTTTATTACTTATCACCCTTTCCCTGCTATGTGTATCACTGAAAATCTTTCACCGCGACAAAATTTAAAGGCAATACGTCATTAATACTATATTTAAATGCAAAAAAATGTGAAGTTCCATTCTAATTATTGAATTAAATTAAATTTTTTCTACTCCACTAAAGGAATCTTTCTGTGCAGAGTTTGAACGGACTTGTTGAATAACCCTGTATATACCCACGTAAGGCATCCTTAATAATTTAGTGGTGACTGTTATTCCTACGAATTGCACATCTGAACTGATTTTATGGAGGTATTCCATGTTTCTTGAGCGCGCGTTCGAAGACTCGAAATACCTCCATAAAACCGGCCAGTTACTAACGAACCAAAGAATTTCTACTCAGGAAAGACATATAATGTAAGAAAAATGTCATTTTTAAAATTTTCAAAGCATGAATATAATTTCTTGAGCGCGCGTGCGCCAGCGCAATTCAGAAAGACTTCCGAACCCTTCCGCGGGTGCTTCGCAGGGGCGCAAACGCCTCAACCGCTTTTAGTAAAAGTAAAAATCATTGCTGCCTATTTTCATTAAATTTGGGTCCTTGGGGAAGGGTTAGGACCCTTCAAAGGTGAATTGCGTAAAAATTTAGGGGGGAAAATCTCGTATAAAAAACTCTATAATTTTTAGCTATTTTTTACCGTTTTTAGTGGGGTAATAATCCCTTAAACCTATCCATTCGCCACAGATTTTCATATTTTAGAAAGTTTAACCTTTCATGTCCCCTCGGGTGTCAAAGTCATAAAGTCATCGAAAAACGTAAATAGGTAGAGGGGCTGTTCCCTGAAAATCTGAGCCCGATGAAAAACGGGGGTCGGATTCGGATTCAGGGGATCATTTTACATAAGAATCTGCTTGTGTTGTCTCAGAAGCATTTTGACCCTATTTTTTTTTTTTTTTTTTTGTCAAGTAGTGTAGTCATCCCAAAACGGTGCAAGTTATTCCTTACATCTCGTTTAACAAATACGCATTGCTCAAAAAATCTCAGTTGCCTACTTTTTTATGCAACCTGAGAGATCTTTCACTGACTACTTCCAAGAAACTCGCAGTACTCACAGACCAGACCACTTCTGGTTCACGAACCACCTGTTGAGAACTGCTGGTCTAATTGTTTGAAACAGTGTTTTAGATAAAGTAAAAACAACTTCTAATTTTTTGGAAAGAGATTTCTTACGTATGAAAGTAGAATAAACTAGGAAAGGGTTTGATCGATTATTTGAGTTTTCATATTATTATTGAGTTTTCTATTATTATTTGAGTTTTCATATGAAAGCAAGGATGATACCATAAATTATCATCCATGGGTTGTGTTCTAGGTTCTCCCATTTTTCCCTTCATTTTCTAAATTTACCATACACTAAACTCAGAAATTTTTCCTTTTCCAATCGTAGAAAAGGACTCTAAAATTACTCCACCTCCCAAAAAAATACCAAAATGCCCCTCCAAAAACGTTTTCTCTCTACGCCCTCTGCGTTTTTGAACCTTTACATCCCTGCAACGCCCAAGAATACGCTTTATTTTATTAAAGCTTGGAAAAGTTTCAGAAAGCAGTTTCAAAATTCTGTACTTACACCACCTACTACCAAGACCCTCTATATAGAGGGTATAGAGGTATATAGAGGGTGTTGCTACTACTCTATGACTTAGGGGGACGGGATGGCCTGTTCGGTTTGCTCCTCTGCCTTTCACGCCAGCAGTCTGCGCACTGCCCCGTCGTGAGTTCGATTCTCACCTCGCCCCTGGGTGTATTTTCCTTCTTTGTGCCAGTAAAAATTATGTTGTGTCTGTCTTACTTGACGAAGGTGTATAAGCGGATCCTTGAGATCAAGCACACATACCGGTGTTAGAGACTGGACTAATCAACCATATAAATTTTAAACAATGTAGACTAGTAAACCATTTAAATTTTAAACAATGTAGACTAGTGAACTGACTTTAACAAAATAATATTTAAATTAAGTTTACTTTTCTAATTTTGGCAATTGTTAAAATTAATAATAGAATTCGGTTTTTAGAAGAGAATGTGTTGTTGTGTTGATTTGGAGTGAAAAAGATGGTGTAGCTTGAGTAAATAAAAAAATGTGAATTATTTGAAAGAGCACGTATTATTTTTGGTAAAGATCCCCTCGTTACAAGTGGTGACCCGGACGTGATTAAGGATACAGCAGCATGACCCTTCACAACTCCAGATCAAGAGCTCATAGTTACAATAGAAATTGCAATAGCCGCTCAAGATCAAGAAAACGGTATAATGAAGATGGGAAATATTGCTATTATCATTTTAAATTTGGGGCTAAATGTTTTCCAGAAAAATGTAAGCAACCATGTCAATGGAAAGAGTCGGGAAACGCGAGTCAGCAGTAGACTCCGCGGCCAGTGCTGCTGCTAGGAATGATGTTAGCCGCAAATTCCGACTATATGTCACGGACAAAAAATCGGGATTACGGTTTTTAGTGGATAGTGGCGCAGATGTATCCCTAATTCCAGCAACCAATGCAAGTACTTCACCATGCTCATATAAATTATATGCTGCTAATGGCACAGATATTCCCACTTATGGTGAAAGAACTCTAAATCTCGACTTAGGACTCAGACGACAATTCCAGTGGCCATTCATAGTTGCAAAAGTTAATAGAGGTATTATTGGAGCTGATTTTCTCAATCAATTTAATCTACTAATTGATATTCACAATAGGAAATTAATTGATGGGGTTACTCAGTTATCAGTAATAGGAGAAATTAAATCTATTTCAGAAGAACTCATAATCAGCACTATGAATCATAACCTCAATTCAAAATTTCATGATACATTAAAATCCTATCCTGACTTAACGAAGCCATATGTGTTCAATAATTCATGTAAACATGATGTGAAGCACTACATAACGACCAAAGGTGTTCCAGTGTATTCACGAGCACGTCAACTTGATCCGGAAAAACTGGCCTTAGCAAAGCAGGAATTCCAGTTCATGTTGGACAAGGGGATTATTCGACCATCAAAGTCTCAATGGGCTAGTCCCTTACATTTAGTCAGTAAAAAGGATGGAACATTTAGAGCTTGCGGGGATTACCGACGCCTTAATGATGTAACGGTACCAGACCGATACCCAATTCCTAGAATAGAAGATTTTAATCTAATTTTACAAGAAAAAACAATATTTTCAAAAATTGATTTAGTTAAAGCCTACTACCAAATCCCAATAGATGAAGAAGACAAACCCAAAACTGCAATAATTACCCCCTTTGGATTATTTGAATTTAATGTGATGAGTTTTGGCCTGCGAAATGCTCCAGCTACTTTCCAAAGATTTATTAACGAAGTATTTTTTGGCTTAGATTTCACTTTTCCATATTTAGACGACATTCTCATCGCCTCAAAAACAGAAGAAGAACATAAACAACATCTACAGATAGTCTTTGAAAAATTAAATAATTATGGTCTTAGAATCAACGCATCAAAATCTATTCTAGGAGTGGAAGAAATTGAGTTTCTCGGGTATCAGATATCTGCCAAAGGATCATCTCCTCTGCCTAGCAAAGTTCAAGCAATTCTTGACTACCCATTACCAAACACCATACACGATCTACGTACATTCCTGGGAATGATAAATTTTTATCGCAGATATTGTAGAAACGCTGCTCAGACACAAGCAGTTCTTCACGAGTTCTTGAAAGGTGCTAAGAAGAAAGATAAAAGAAAAGTTCCATGGACCGAGGATGCAATTCAACAATTTGAAAAATGTAAACAAGATTTAGCCAATGCTGCTCTTCTATGTTTTCCCAAACCTGGACTTCCTTTATCGTTGTTCACTGACGCATCAGACAGTGCTATAGGCTCTGTACTTCAACAATATGAAGAAGAAAACTGGAGACCAATTGCGTTTTATTCCAAGAAACTGAATAGTGCTCAAAGATCTTACAGCACTTATGACCGTGAACTCTTGGGTATCTATCTCTCAGTCAAACATTTCAAATATATGTTAGAAGGCAGAGAATTCACGATCGTAACGGATCACAAGCCCCTGACCTTCACATTTAAACAAAAAAATGAGAAAGCATCCCCAAGACAACTGCGACATCTACAATACATTTCCCAGTTTACGACAGATATTCGACATATTAGTGGACAAGAAAATATCGTAGCTGATACTCTATCTAGGATCTCTGTAATTGATTACGACCGAATCGCCATAGAACAAAGTACAGATCAGGAATTAAAAGACCTGATGGAAAGTGATACAACGCTTAATTTCAATCAGTCAGTTCTCCCATCTTCAAAAATCTTATGGTGTGACACTTCACAGAAGAAAATTCGGCCTTACATTCCACCTAAATTCAGAAAACAACTCTTTGACCAAATTCATGGGTTATCACATCCCGGCATTAAATCTTCCATCAAACAGATGACTGCTAGGTTTGTGTGGCCTGGAATGAAGAAGCAAGTAAAAGAATGGGCTCAAGCGTGTATTCAATGCCAAAAATGCAAAGTAACGAGGCACACCAAATCAAAATTTTCAGAATATCAAGAACCAGACACCCGTTTTAGTGTAGTACACATCGACCTCATTGGCCCATTACCTCCTTCAAATGGAAATGTGTATTGCTTAACTTGTATCGACCGATTCACTGGATGGATGGAAGTCATACCATTACCATGTATAACTGCAGAAATAGTCAGTAAAGCCTTTTATGAGAACTGGATATGCAGATTTGGCGTACCTTACAAAATTATTACTGATCAAGGTCGACAATTCGAATCAGAGTTGTTCCGAAGTTTAGCTGCAATATGTGGAGCGAAAGTCCTTCACACTACAGCTTACCATCCTCAATGCAATGGAAAAATTGAGAGACTCCACAGAACCTTAAAGTCTGCTATAAAAGCACATAACAATGCTCAGTGGACTGAGACATTACCAACAGTTCTTTTGGGTCTCAGATCTGCCCTAAGAGAAGACACGAAGCATTCGATTGCCGAAATGGTGTATGGAATGAACATCAAGATACCTGGAGAATTTTTCGATCCACCAAACACAAATAAAGTTGACCCTGATACGTTTGTAGGCAAGCTAGTGGAGTACATGGATAACTTAAAGCCTAACAAATCCAAGAGTATTGCGAATCAAAATATCTTCTTTCACAGAGACTTAAAATCATGTTCTCATGTATTTGTAAGAACAGACCGAGTGAGAAAACCTCTAGAACCAACATATACAGGACCTTTCCAAGTAACTGACAGAAATGATAAATATTTTGCTCTACTCATTAAAGGAAAAAAAGTCAACATTTCTGTGGATAGATTGAAGCCAGCATACATGATATCTACAGATACTGATACCTTCCCTGAGAAAAGGACGATGGATGATGAACATTCCAGCGAAAAGCTTCCCAAAGCTGTGGAGGACAGTAAAAGTCCAGTCTACACCCGTTCCGGGAGACAGGTGAAATTGCCCGTCCGGTTTCAGAGTTGAAATGGACTTTCCAATAGACTCACCTTCCTCTGCCATGAATGCTAGGTATCGTAACTTAGTTACTGGTGAGGGAGTAATGTTAGAGACTGGACTAATCAACCATATAAATTTTAAACAATGTAGACTAGTAAACCATTTAAATTTTAAACAATGTAGACTAGTGAACTGACTTTAACAAAATAATATTTAAATTAAGTTTACTTTTCTAATTTTGGCAATTGTTAAAATTAATAATAGAATTCGGTTTTTAGAAGAGAATGTGTTGTTGTGTTGATTTGGAGTGAAAAAGATGGTGTAGCTTGAGTAAATAAAAAAATGTGAATTATTTGAAAGAGCACGTATTATTTTTGGTAAAGATCCCCTCGTTACACCGGAAAATATATGTAACCAAAAAACCAAACCAAACCTATGACTTACACCAAAACCCTCTATATACAAAGCCTGACAACTACGTCACTGTGACGTCAAAGGTGGCGGAAAATCGCTAAATTTCCCATGTTAAGTTTATGGAGCATAAAAACTTACTTTCTTAACTCCTCGTTTTATGTATGCCTTCAAGGCTGATAATACTGTTCTGGAAACTCAAAATCTTTCGTTTAGAATCAAAATTTTGTCCCTTTTGTACAGTTTTTTTGTATTTTCATTCAGTTTTTTTAGCCTTAGGACTAACATGGCTTTTAGTTCAGTTTGCAAATAATGAATGCATGTCATGTAGGTTTTCTCACAATATTAAGTTTATCTAGAAAATTTTAAAAAAATTCACTAGTAAAATAAAAAGTAAAATCTATTAAAAATTAAAACAAATCATTGAATTTTCGAATTCTTCCAACAGTAAACAATTTATTTAATTACACTAAATTCTTTAATTTATTATAATATTAAACTGATGAGAATCAAGCATTATATTTATTGTAGCGGTAAATGCACTAGTAGCACTAAGTTCTAGTTAATTCTTCTGATTTGTATTTTTACATTTTTCTCAGATGGCATCACGTTTTTGTTTGTTGTTCCATCAATTTTGTTAAATTAAAAGACATTTTTGATACTTTATGCTTATTTCAGATTTCTACTTATTAAACTCTGGTTTGAATAGCGAAAGCCATTAAAAATTAATATCACGGCGTATGTTTTTACATCGATACATTAATGTTAATAACAAAAACACGAATATTCCTTGTTCAGTGTTAAGATCAAAAAAATATAAATCATGGCGTCGTTTTGCATATGACGTCAAAGGTGGCGGAAAGTGTGACGTCACCCGTCCGAGTTGTGAGGCCATTATATAGAGGGTCTTGCTTACACCAGCAAACTTTCGAATGACTCTAATTTAGTGTCGCCATCTATGAAATAAGAGAAGTATTAAACTTTCCCTTCAAAGTAATGAAATTCGGTACACTATAGGCATTATTTAAATTCTTATTCGGAAAATTTTTGCTAATTCCATTTAAATCAGTTATTTAACAGATAAAACAAGTCACTTTGAGTCTCTTTGAGCAGCAAGTCTTGAGGAGTAAATTAATTTTAAAAATTAAATTTCTTATTTCAACTAACTTTTTCATAAAATGTAGACAAAAAATATAATACTATTATAATTTTCTACGAATATTTAGAACAATGCTTATTAACTTGAACTGGAACTAGCAACCTACTCCCAATATTTCATCTATTTCATACTTTTGGTCATTTGTGATGGCAACGGTAAAATTGCTAGATTATTTATTTTTTGTTGTTTATTTGGAATTGAATCGGTGAGGTGACGTTGCTTACCGGTGGTCAAAGTTTTATCTTTGCGATTACAATAGTACATTATAATCTCCAGTGATGCTTGGTTCAGGTTTATAATTCTGAATTTGTGATAAATAAAAGCATTTGAAAGTCTACTTAAAAATGGGTATTGTTTGTACTTCTTGCTATTTGAATACAAGAATCCTGAAATTGTGATTTTGTAAACGTGTTTTTGTTATCAATTATTGTGCCTACTTTTGTTAATAGTTGTGATCTTATTCTTGATGCACTTAACTTTGATAGCATACTCATAATATAACTTTATTTTCATTCATAAAAAGATTATCAGGCTATCAAATTACATCATGTGTGCTAAGTTATTTAATGTGTGTTTACTTGTGAATGTCTAAAATATTTCTCGGTACAGCTTTAGAAAAGGTCTGCTTTCCTCCATGTTTAACCACAGCTCAATTTATGACCGACAACCATTGAAATCTAATTATTAATATTATTATTATTAGATCCTAAAATAATAGTAATTAGTTATATTGTTAGAGATCTAATTGTACGATTAGATCTCTATACTGACAACACTTAAACATGTTGTTGTCGGAGTTGTGGTTAAACATGGCGACAAGCGGACCTTTTCTAAAGCTGTTCCTATTTCTCAATAATTTTAATAACTTTCAAAGTAATTAATTATATTTTAATAAAGTTTGTATGAGTTGTAATATTTTAACTGTAGGTTTCTTAGTGGTGTTTACTTGTTTTCAAGTTTCCTTATTTCTAATAATGTACTGTTTTTTAGCAATGTCTACTGGTACCTCTTGTGCGTTGTCAACAAGTCTTTTTGTTTTGCTGTTTGCTGGAATGCAAGTATATAGATGGCAAATTGCATCATCTCAGTTAATGACAGTATTTGGTGGATTCCTAGGATCATTCCTCTTTATGTTTGCACTAACTGTATCCTTAAAAGCTATTATCTTTACCATGATTTTCTTTTTGATTTTTTTAACACTGCCTATTGCTCACTTGTTTTCAAAAAAGTTACTGCCTACTCAATTTTACAAATGACATTTTGTTATTTTCAACACACTACTTTGATTACACATTGGGTTAGATCCAGCTACACTTTGTCAGTGACTAAACATTCAGAAATTATCTTCCCCGCAAACATCTGCTCCCAAGCAAGAGTTTTGGGGTTGGACAATCTGAAGTTTTTTTATGTTAGCAGAGCACAGAAGATACGTGGCCACTTTTGATGGCTACTGATCACATAAGTTAAAACCCTGTAGAACCATGACACTTCCGCAAAATTTTCCTTTGTTGAAAAAGTTCGGTTCAACTGATTTAAACGTACAGGGAAAATGTAGCTGCATGTTGCCCATTGTACTTGTCACTTCTGAAACTGCATATTAAGCTAAATTTAAGTATTTTTAAATCTTAAATTTATTAATTTATTTTTATTTAATCTTAGCATAAAGAGTAAATAATAATAAAAAGGTTTATTTTAAGAAAATAAGATATATACTGAGAGATTCCAAAAAAAGAATATCTGGTACTTTAGGATAGGCCAGTCTTAAGTCCCAAGTGTTCTGATAAATGCCAAAAAAAGCAAATATCAAAATTAATTACAATTAAAGTATCTAAACTCGCAGTGTTACTTTTTTTGTAATTTATAAGTAATACATTGCCAGTAATGTTTGATTGGGGAGATTTATGCCTGACTAATTCTAAAATACCGAATATCCTAAAATTATTAATAATACTTTCAGTTTAAATTAAGTTATAGCTTTGATAAGTCTGTTTTTGCAAACGCTTATAGCTGAAGCCAAGTTGGTACTGTTTTATAGTAGATCAAAATATCTGCTTAATTTAATGATGGCTTAAATAGTGATTATGATAACATTTAAATAATAAACATGTTTGGGAAAACTCTAAAATTCATTGGCAAAACAGCCCTAGTGGACCAAGGCCTACAATGTCTATCTTCATTTTCATGACCAAGAGGCCTTGGGTGCTAGGCATATATCCCGGTTAGGTGTTCAGCCTAGAGATGGGAATGGCCGGAAAAAAAAACCGGAAACTTTGGGGGGGGAAACGGGGGGGTTTCGGGTTTATTTCTTTCCGGAAAAATTGAAAATGTTAATTTAAACTACTTTATTCAGAATTTTATAACTGATATCAATTTTAAAATGCTTTAGATGATATTCTCATACATTTTAGTACTTAAAAATGGAGTTTTAACCATATAATAAGCATTTTTTCCCCAAAAAAACTTGAATTCCACTTGCGAAAAATTGCAAATTTTTAAGTTTGTAATTAAAAAAATTTTCTTTTGAGAAATGTATTACAATGATTTTATTTAGATATTTAATATCACACATAAAAACATTTAACTTAAAAAATGTAAGCTGCAGGTGAGTGATAAACTAATTTTAATGTACATCTAACCAAACTAAGTATTACTTGCTATTTTTCTACGTAAACAAAAATGTACATTTAAAATTATATTAGTGAACACAGAACAGTTACACAGTAATGATAAATTTTTTATTCTTATACATATTATTAAATCCAGTACATTAAAAATAAAATTTTGAACCGTATAATAACCATTTTTTTTCTACGAAATAGGTTTATTTTTACTTGAAAAATTTAAATTTTTAGTGAATTATATGCATTTATAAATTTTCTACATTTAAATTCTAATGTTTTCTCATTTTATATTTTTATACTCAATATTTCACATGAAAACACAAATTTGGAAAAAGTAAGCTGCAAGATAAATTATATTTAACATCCAAGTATTAATTATTTTACTCTCTAAAAACAAAAATAATCATGCAATGCAAATTAATATCAATGATTCCAATTAGAATTATAAGATATTTAAATGTGATATTCTTAGAGATGGGGAATGGTCAGAAAAAAACGGAAACTTTGGGGGGATAAAACGTTTTTTTAGCGTTTTTTTTTCGAGGGGTTTATTTCTTTCCGTAAAAATTAAAAAATTTAGTCAAAAATACTGTAATAAGAATTATATAACTGATTGATGTCAACTAAAAATGTTTTATAATTGCTGTTTATATGTAATTTAGTACTTAAAAATTAATTTTTAACCATATCTCTCTCTCTCTCTGCACGGCTCTACAGCCCCTGGTGGGCCTTGGCCTTCTCTACTATAGAACGCCACATTGCCCTCTCTCCTGATTTCCTTTTCCAATTTTTTATTTTCATTTTGTTTAGGTCTTCTTCAACTTGGTCCAGCCATCTTAGTTTAGGTCTTCCTCGTTTCCTATTACTATATAGTTTTCCACTCATAATTTTTTTGCACATGTCAGTTTCCTTCATTCTTTCCACATGTCCAATCCACTGTATTCTCATAGCTTTAATGTATCTTATAATATTTTTCCCCTTAATCAGCCTTTCTATTTCATAGTTGTACCTTTTCCTCCATGTGTTATTTTCGTATATGGCTCCAAAGATTCTTCTCATTATTCTATTTTCAAATGTTCTTAACATAATTTCATCTTTGTTAGATAACACCCAGGTTTCAGAAATAAGCCTTTTCCCCCAAAGAAGTTTGATTCCTCAATTTAATAAACTCGGAAAAAATGGAAATTTTAAAGTTTGTAATTAAAAGTAATGTTTACAGAAATGTATTATAGTTTCTATATACAGTGTTTTTTCTTCAAACATTTTTTTTATATTTTATAGCACACATGAAAATATTTAACTTGGAAAATATATGATGCAAGTTATAGTAAACTTATACCACTGTATATAAAAATATTATATTTGGTATTTTATCAAGGTTTTTTTTACATAAAACAAAAATGTACATGTAAAATTATATTAGTGAACACAGAAGAGTTACATAGAAAAAAAATTTAAACTTTATATACTCATAAACAATTATTAGATCCAGTACTTTAAAGTAATATTTAACCATATAATAACCAAATTTTTTTAGATTTTTTTGTCAAAATGGGTTTATTTCCATTTGGAAAAATTTAATTAATGATAATTTATTTATTTTTTATGCAATGAATGGTTATTCAGTTTATTTAAATATGTGAAATTAATGGTTAGTCAGTTTCTAATAAAAATTTGTGCAAAAACCCTTCTCCTACATGCAAAAAAAAAAGTCAATATTGAGTTGACCTTGCCCAGCCCGGGATATGTTTGGGTTGATATGGTATTCTTTATAATAATAAAATAATGAAATATTTTTTATAACAATTACTGATTTCAATTTTCGCTATTTAAATTTTGTATAAACATGAAGCATGTAAAGTATGGATTGCCTGTCCAACTTGGCAACAACTAAAGGGGTTGACCAAGGCTGACTTTTACAAAATGTGTGTCAAATTTAGTTTCAGAAAAAATTAAGAAATTTTTATGTTTGGTGTTCAATATCTTGGGGGTTTTTTTTATTTATTTATTTATTTTCATTGTTTACATATTTATAATTCCTTAATGTCTAAAGGCCATTGGAAACCTTGAAACTTATTTTTTTGGAAAAGGATTTCATACAAAACTATTCCCTGAAGGTATGTGCTTTAAATAATCAGATTATACAATAATTAGTTATTATTTACTTTCTTAATGTGTAAATTAAACTATATTTATAGAAAGGTAAGAATAGTTGAGCCACTTTTTAAATTTTGATGTTTAAAAATTCTTATATGTTTTTCAGCAAAAAGAAAATATTGTTAATATGAAACAGAAAGATATAAATATGTGTGTTAACATTTTGCCAGTTTTGGAACAAAAAAAAATATACTACTGTAGAGACAATAGGGGTAACTCAAGTGTATCCACCTCTCGAGTTTTTCCCCACTCACAAGTTTTCACTTATTTGCACAAGGTGAAAACTTGCTATGCTGTGAATTGTATTTCATTCCCGTAGTCATCTTAATGCACCACACAGCTTATTCAGTATTTGTAAGAATTTTGTATTTTTATACTAGTGGACTTGTCAACCGGACACTACGAGCAAAAGCCAAGCGGTTGCTAGAGTGGAGGTTCTCTCTCCCGATGTGTATTTCTATTTAATTTAAATTTTATCTTTTTGAAATAAAATTATTTTCCGCAAGAACCTATATACGTAATTTTTACTAGTAAAAATTAAGTACAGGTTCTTGCAAAAGAAGATTTATTTCAAGAAGTTAAAAATTTAAATTAAATATAAATACACATCGGGAGAGAGAACCTCCACTCTAGCTTACCAGCTCTAAACTCCAACTCCAAACTAAATTTAAATAACAGAAATCCCTAATAAAAAATCGTGAGAGCAACTGCTTGGCTTTTGCTCGTAGTGTCCGGTTTACAAGTCACTTACCACTAGTACAAAAATACAAAATTCTTACAGTATTCAATGCAAAAAGCTGAGAATGTAAACAGGCGAGGGACACTGATCTGGAGAATTACAAGTCATAAAACTGTCAAGATGTTTCTATTGAAGTTCTTGCACTTAGTTTTTCCATTTGCTTATTGTGAAATTCTACAGACATCCTTAGAAATTTCTTGAAATTATTGTTGACCAATCTTTTGAGCCACTACAAATAGTGAGCCAAGAGGTCAAGGGCAATTTTCTCATTACAAATAAGTTACTAATAACTTGAACCCAAGGGAAAAATATAGAGTTTCTCATGCTATTTTAAATTTTCTTTCCCCATGGCTACAGAATAATTGTTATGGACATAGCCTTATGTGCATATGCTAATTTTCTTTTCATAAACTTTGTTGATTTGGTAATTTCACTCTAATTAAAACAAATTTACATGGATTTTTTTTTCTTTCAGTCCTTATAAGTATGCTTGTTGCAGTTTTTGCCTGTGGTCTGATTCACAGAGTCTGCATTACAACTTGGTAAGAATAAATGTTCACTTGTTCCTAGTGACTCTGTGTTAAGTTTCTGTAACTTAAGGTTTGTTTGTGATTTAACAAGCTATCTGTTTAGTTTAAAGCCTTTTAACATTTTCTCTCACTTTTCTTTGACCATCATTCTTTGTAAACCAAATTGAAAATGGGAGGAGGGAACAATCAGGGATGAGGTTTTTCAGACTTTTAATGTTCAAAAATCAGGTTTTGAACTGGAATTTTCAACTATAAACTACTTCTTACTCATTTTGTGTGATGTTCTTGAATTTTTCCTTTGGCAAATTTTCATAATTGGGGCAGCTGAATTATTTTATTAGGTTTTGTTCGATACCTGAAATAAATGAGAAAGCAATTGGGAATTTAATCTAAAAACTGATTTTTGCCATCATATTCAAAGATTCTAAATGTACATTTTTAGTTTTTCTATACGTAGTGAAAAGAATCAGTTGTACCTAAGACACTCTGCAATCTACTTTTTGTCAGTGATTTCAATAGGATTTGTAAATTGGTCTTTACTTTTAGGATCATTTAACTTTATTATTTTCCAGGGCAGTAACTAGACTTTTTTTTCGGGGGGGGGGGGGGTTTTGGCAAAACATTTTTTGAAACTTAAGTTCAATTTTAAATAATAATTAATTAAGTTAATAATTAAGCACTACCATAGAATAAAATATGTACGACAAATTTTGAAAAGAACTTAATTATTTCGTTACAAAAAGGCATTTTGAAACTTAATGATGCATCTTGAAAATAAAATCTTCCCTATTTCACCGAATTTCAGTCTTTTTTTGCGATGAGAGCGTCCTGGATGATCTAATCGAGTTTAATCAAGAGTGATGATAAGTTTTCAGTTTGTTAAGAAATGTTTTAATAATTTGTTATTAAAGCGTATATTTGATAACCAGTGTTTACAATGTAATAATTTCCTCCTTTTTTAACTTCCTTCCACTTTAATAAGGGAATTAGGGCATATACACGTCTCAAATAAATATAATGTAAAATTTAAACTTAAAAAAACGCAGGTATTTATTACATGGTTGTAACTCTATAGAAAGGCAGAAATGCTATTAATTACCCTTCAAAAAGTTTAAAAACCCACAATAAACCTCAAAAAGATAATTATAAAAGAAAACGGTCTTTGAAAAATCCCATTATTTTTAGGAAATTTAATTGATTACAATAAAATACGTAAAATAAATTAGAACTTACCAGAAAAAGATATTCTAATTTTTGTTTTCAGTTGATTCAAATTGAATAAATTCTCTGTAATTTAATGTACTAGCTATCGTCAAACCAAATTTCATGCAAAACAGAGCTTGTGGAGATTTACCGGTGACGTGAACACATTCAATGAAAAAGCGTGAAAACCCCCGAATTCATCATTCACACAGGAACAGGATTGGTCCTTCGTACAATGAACCAATAGCTGATGAAGAGCTCAAGAGGCGTTGCGAATCTTTATATTCGATTTATTTATGTGCCATTATGCAAAATCATTTTCCTGGAATTTTCGATGAAATGTTTGTGATAACAACAACACCCCCTTTGAGAACAGGAAATGAGCCCCAAGTGGACACGAACACAACAACATTCCAAGTACACGAAGACAGTGAACCCCAGGCTAATCGTAAATCCTTCAAGACATGTCACACCCCCAACCAAATGCCCCTTTCAACTTTCCGCTATCGCGACCACACTATCTTAAAATAATATTGCTATGTTTACGAAAGACAGGAAAACTAGACACATCTGGATACCAAGTGTGCTCTCCCCTTTCCCTCTTTTTGTTCTGCATTTTAAAAGGGCAGCTGAGCCCACGTTCCCACCCCCCCTGACCAGTTCCCTGGTTACAACTGCAAGCTTTTATTTCTTTCGCTTTGAAACATTTTGAACACTCATTTGCGTTATTTCACTGCTACTGACTACTTGAGACTTGAGAAACATACCTTTTGGATTAAGAAACGTTTTCAATGTGATATCACTTATATTAAAGTACAACTGAAGTTATTTCGGAATTTTCAGCATGAAACGGCAGTTATCTATAGGAGACTGGCTTAGTAAGAAACCTAAAAATGATTCTGAAGAAAATATTTCAAATTTGTTAACTAATTCAACAGGCGAGACGTCTACCAGATCCATAGAAGATTCTTCAATTAACAATGAAGGTGTTACTGATAAACTTCAGTTTGATAATGAAAATGATGTAGGGAAGTTCGTAAATTTAAGAATTGATGATCTCAAAAAGGAAGTATTATTGAAAAGCCCATGGATTCCCCCATCTTCATATTGCTTTCCAGTTTCTAAAAGTCGGAATTTGAAATTTCAAAGATCATGGTTTCAAAAATTTCCCTGGTTAGTGTATTCTGAAACACTTGAAGGAGCTTTGTGCAAAGTTTGTGTGGTGTTTTCTTCTGATGAGGTTGGAAAAGGAAGCCACCAACATTGCAATGCATTAGTGAAAAAAGCTTTCACTAACTGGAAGAATGCTTTGGAGTATTTTTCATACCATGCGGAAACGGCCTACCACAAAAAGAGTTTGTCCAAAGCAGAAAATTTTCTATCGGTAGCCGATGGCAAAACCACCCAAATTATCAATCAAATTTCCAATGAACATGCTAGACAAACAGAAGAAAATAGAGTAATAATGAAATCGATAGTGGAGACAATTATACTTTGCGGACGGCAGGAATTCGCTCTCAGAGGCACTCATGACTCAGGGAAAATTTTAAGTGATGATTGCAGTAATGTCAACGATGGAAATTTTCGTGCTTTACTACGATTTAAAATATCATCTGGAGATTCAGTACTTCAAAAACATCTTAAGTCAGGTGCGTCAAATGCACAATACACCAGTCCATTAATACAAAACCAAATTATTCAGATTTGTGGAGAGGTTATCAAAGAAGAAATTGTAAAGAAAGTGAATGCTGCTGAATGCTTCACAGTAATGGCTGATGAAACAACAGACATTTCTCAGAAAGAACAACTCACAATATGCTTACGGTATGTGAATGTTGAAAAGAATGGGATTAGTGAATCCTTCTTAGAATTTGTCCCAACTGTAGACCTAACAGGCAAAGGTTTGGCAAATCTTATCCTGAAAACTCTGAAAAATAATAATATTAATTGTGATTTTTTAATAGGACAGGGGTATGATGGGGCAGCAGCTTTTAGCGGCTATTTACAAGGAGCACGAGCTTGCATACAAGAACACTATCCTATGGCACTTTATGTTCATTGTAGTGCTCATTCATTGAATCTTGCTTTAAGCAATTCCTCTTCCCTACCTTTGATTGGAAACTTTATGGGTACACTTCAATCTGTTGCAACATTTTTTCACAATTCTGCTCAACGTACTCAAGTACTAAAAGATTCTATAGCTGAGGAATTACCCCAGTCAAAACGCGCAAGTTTAGTATCTTTTTGCGAAACTCGATGGGTGCAAAAGCATGAATCTATTATTCGGTTTAAAGATCTTTACCCAGCAATAATACTGGCCTTGGAAAAACTTGAAAATTCATCGAATTCAGAAACGGCCAAAAACGCTTGCCAATTATTATGTGCAATAAGAACCAGCAAGTTTGTAGTGCCTTTGATCGTAACAGAAAAAATTTTCGGTTGTACACTTCCACTCTGTAAAGCATTACAAGGTGTGAATTTAGATTTGTTAGAAGCATGTGATTATGTGGATAATGTTCTTTCTGTTCTTGAAAACTTTCGAATAAATGCAGATGACGATTTCAAGAATAATTTTGATGAAGCTTCTGAAATGCTGATACAAAATGGTGGAGTATTGGACTTACCTCCTAGAAGGGTTGGGAAACAAGTTCACAGGGAAAATATTCCCTCTACTAACATAGAAGAATATTACAAGCTAAATCTGTATATTCCCTTTTTAGACCATGTAATCTCACAACTGAGAGAGAGATTTGTGAAACATAAAGCTTTGATTTCTTCTCTTCAAAAACTAATACCTAGCAGGTGTCAAGAGGTTCGCCCTAATGATATGAAAGAATGCGTTACATTTTATGGAGGCATTCTTCCAGAACCCTCAACATTCCACCAAGAATTATTGCTATGGAAATCGAAGTGGGTGAAAGAGAAAGAAAAGCCTAACACAGCAATTGAAGGTTTCATCAAATGTAAAAAAGAATTTTTTCCTAACATAAACAAGCTCCTACAAATTTTAGCAACACTTTCTGTTTCAACATCAACTCCCGAAAGAACTTTTTCTACCCTCAGGAGACTTAAAACCTACTTGAGAAATTCCACTGGAAAAACAAGACTGAATGGACTAGCTTTGATGAGCATTCACAGAGAAAATAATTTAAACGTAGATGATATTGTAAGTAGATTTTCAAAATCTTCAGAAGGAAAGCGGCGTATTGCTTTGCAACAAAAATAATGTTCATAAATATAATGTATATATAATACGTATACCTAATACTAATGTTAAATAATACGGAATAAAAATATTTTGGATTTAATGAGGTTTTTTTTCTTTCAAATTTTAGAATTTTTTTGCTTTTTAGTAATTTAAGAATTGAGGATAAAACTGTACTAGTTTTAAAAATGTTAGTTAAAAATTAGTTTTAAAAAATGAATGTTCAAATCTCAAAGGGGAAGGGGGTTTTAACCCCTAACTCACCAATGATACGGCCTTCTTATGTTTTTCATTTTGAGACCCTTTAGGTTACAACTAAAAAGGACTTCTCCTTAAGTTACTAAATTCTAAAGGAAAGACCTTAATAATAGATTTCAAAATTTCGAGTGGGGTTGGGGGTCCTCCCCAAGAAAAATGTTTGAAATTAGTACCTTACAAGTAGGGGTTTTATACATTTTGAGATAAATTTTTAGGGAAAATCAGTAAAAAAAAAAGTGTCAAAATTTCGGGGGGGGGGGGTTGAACCCCTAAACCCCCCCCTGGATACGGCCCTGTTATTTTCTATAGTTAAATCATGATTTCTGAAGGGTAGTTTTACTTGTTTCAGTTCTTTTTAAGTTCAAGAATTTATTGTAATAATTATCATTACTCATTACTTACTATTAGTTTTCTGATTTGTTATTTTTAAATCAAATGTTATTCACACAGTTTTCAGACTTTTTGCTTTTTTGTCAATCTCATCCCTGAACAATAAAATTTACAAAATTCCATTTGGGTTCTATTTTGTTATCCATCCTGTTAAGTCACAAAAGGTGACATTAGGGTTGTGCGTTATTGATATATTTACCACCATTACATGTTGCTCTATGTCTATGTGATTGTGCAAGTGATCCTAAGGGAACCTTTTGATGTTTATATAGGGATTTTTTTTTTATTTTGGAAAAGTAGTGATGGGCTAACATCATGTCAAAGTATACCATACACAGAATTTTAGAGTTAGCATTTCATTCATTTTTTCTTAGAAGTTACATTTGAAATAGGTTTAACTTCCTTAATTTGTTCTTACAACTTGCATAAGTTTTGGGGAACTGTAATAATGTGTTTCTTTATCTTGTAGCGTTAGTCGCAAACAAAATGACTAAATTTGGAACTTATTCATATAACTTAATTTGATGTTACTTTTTAGCATCATCTTTTCTGCTGTAACATTATATTATATGAACAAAATCTCTGTGAAAGTTCATGGACTGGCTGCACCACCAACAATGATCTACCCTGTTCCTGAAAAGAAAAGAAGGAAATAGGAAATTTTCTCATGTATACACCTTTTGATACTACTATTAAAGTCATATTTCACAAACTTTATTTTTCTCTTAAATCCTTCTGTACAATATTCTACCAGCTAGAGATTAAGCAAATATCATGTTAGTTTTGCATTTCTACACTGTTTAGTAGTTTAAAATATATTTTTGTTATTTGTCTTTATTAAAAGTAAAATAATTGAATTGATTTAATTTTAAATTATATTCATGTCTCACTTTGTTCTACTTCACTAAAATATTTCTTTTGACAACTTATTTGAGGAAATGTACTAAAGTGAAGAAAACTTATCTATTCTCTACTATTGCTTTAAAAAATAAACATTTCACTTATTTTTCAGTAATTAAAAATTTTTTTTATTCAGTATTGATATTTTAATAGGCTGTATACTAGGGTGTATCGAAAAAACCGAAATTTCGCTAATCGCTTAGCGGTAGTGCGGAAAAGTTGTGAACTACCATCACTAATAAGGGTGGGAAATCTTAAAATTATGGGTTGATATCTTCTGTTGCCTCAGTAGACCTAAAGTTCTGAAAATTTGACTAAAAATGACTAAACTTCAAAAATTCATACAAAATTACGAATTTTAGTCATCAGTTTCTGTTAAAGCATAAAAGTTACTATTATTAACCAAATACAGCTGCAAAATATTTTAAAACATTAGGTTGATATCTTCATTTGCCTCATTAGCTTTAAAATTGGGAAAAATAAGGCAAAATTTAAAATTAATGCACATAGTTCACTAGGATGTGTAAAAAAACTTCTGTTTAAAAAAACCCTCGCTCCCGGGGGCTTTTCGCATTCTTTTTGGTCCTAAAAGATAGTGTGTTAAGTTTCAACTCCCTAAGTTAACTCTAGGATTTTCCTGTTTAGCCCTAAAGTTTGAAAAAAGTGGAAAAATTACCAATTTTCCGAATTTAAGAAAAATATATTTCAAGATTTATATTCTGATAAAATAGGTTCAAATGTGCTATTTAAGACTTATTTAGGTGGATTACAGTATATGTTTATGTTTATTAACCTATAGCGCCTATAATTTAAGAGTAAAAAGTAGTACATGGGCCGTTGCGTTCACCAAAGATTATAATGCATTACGGTGGACGAAAGGAATTAAATACCAAATTTCTTCGAAGGAACTCCCTCGAATGATGCCATTTGGTTTTAAATCGATATTTTAAACTATAAAGGCCAGTGAAATAACAATAATGGAGCCTTTCACTGTGCGTTTAATGTAAAAAGTGCTTTTCAGCATAAAATGCTTGTTTTTACCTGATCAAACCCAAAATTTATCCTAAAAGAAGGTGACGTTGTACTTTTTTTTTATCCTAAACCTTGAAATACCTTTGAATCCTTTATAGGTTTCATTTTTATAAGTAGAACTTAATTTTAAGCCGTACTGATCGGAAATGACATGGATTATTCCTATTACAGAAGAGAAAATCGATTTTCTTTTTAAAGTTATGAAAATTCCCTCTTTTTAACGTGTTTGGGGGAAAGTTTAATCAAAAACTTCTTTCTTCAAAATTTCAATAAAAATTAACTATAGTGTTAAACAATTCTTATAACTTTAAAAGAGAAATTCGATTTTTTCTTTCGGTATAGGAATAATCCATGTCATTTCCGATCTGTACGGCTTAAAATTAAGTTCTACTTATAAAAATGAAACCTATAAAGGATTCAAAGGTATTTCAAGGTTTAGGATAAAAAAAAAGTACAACGTCACCTTCTTTTAGGATAAATTTTGGGTTTGATCAGGTAAAAACAAGCATTTTATGCAGAAAAGCACTTTTTACATTAAACGCACAGTGAAAGGCTCCATTATTGTTATTTCACTGGCCTTTATAGTTTAAAATATCGATTTAAAACCAAATGACATCATTCGAGGGAGTTCCTTCGAAGAAATTTGGTATTTAATTCCTTTCGTCCACCGTAATGCATTATAATCTTTGGTGAACGCAACGGCCCATGTACTACTTTTTACTCTTAAATTATAGGCGCTATAGGTTAATAAACATAAACATATACTATAATCCACCTAAATAAGTCTTAAATAGCACATTTGAACCTATTTTATCAGAATATAAATCTTGAAATATATTTTTCTTAAATTCGGAAAATTGGTAATTTTTCCACTTTTTTCAAAATTTAGGGCTAAACAGGAAAATCCTAGAGTTAACTTAGGGAGTTGAAACTTAACACACTATCTTTTAGGACCAAAAAGAATGCGAAAAGCCCCCGGGAGCGAGGGTTTTTTTTAAACAGAAGTTTTTTTACACACCCTAGTGAACTATGTGCATTAATTTTAAATTTTGCCTTATTTTTCCCAATTTTAAAGCTAATGAGGCAAATGAAGATATCAACCTAATGTTTTAAAATATTTTGCAGCTGTATTTGGTTAATAATAGTAACTTTTATGCTTAAACAGAAACTGATGACTAAAATTCGTAATTTTGTATGAATTTTTGAAGTTTAGTCATTTTTAGTCAAATTTTCAGAACTTTAGGTCTACTGAGGCAACAGAAGATATCAACTCATAATTTTAAGATTTCACACCCTTATTAGTGATGGTAGTTCACAACTTTTCCGCACTACCGCTAAGCGATTAGCGAAATTTCGGTTTTTTCGATACACCCTACTGTATACTCAGGACTTGTTTAGAATGAGTCTTTTCTACCTTTAACAGGTTAAATGTTAAAAAGGCTGCCAAACTGGTGATCATTTTAAAACCAGGTATTAATTAAAGAACTTTAAATAGAATAAATAACTATTAATTAATGTTTTGCAATTAGTATTATTACTTTCTTCCTTTTCATAAAATTTCCCTTTATTTTATTTTTAACCAATTTAATTGAAAATGTGTTGCACATAAAAAAAAAGATCTAAAATATGTTTTAAATTTTAAAAAGTTTTTCCAACCCTGGAAAGTATTAAAATTACCTTTCTTAGTTCTAATTACGTATTTAAATTTATAGTTTTGATAAAACTTATAAGCTTTGCCGTTATCTTATTCATAACTAACAACCTTTCCACATTTCTCAGACTTGGTAGAATGAATAAATTTGTTTTTTCTTGTTCTCTAGCTTCCTTGTTAATGACAGTTATAAATAAATTTATCATATAAGTATGAAGTTTTATGGATTTCGTTCCAACTTAACTAAAATTAAAAATATTTTGAAATGTAATTTTAATATAGTTATAACTATTATTCATAACGTGTGTTCTATGAAATACAGTAGAATATTGATTATCTATCACCTTTAGGAATTATATACAGAGCTCAAAACTATGTTGTAGAAAATTAAAATTAAAAAAATATCTTTTTAATAAAGAGAAAGGGAAAATAATATTTGAAAATATATTTTTTAAAATTTTAAGTGTTTTTTTTTATTTAATTTCTTGTTGAGACAGAAGGTAAAATTAACCAGTAATGCTGGCTTGCTGTTCAGCGCATATTGCAGACGGCTGGTCAATAATCCAAGGAGTTTTGAGGTGGATAATCTGAGGTTCTACTATAATTCTGGAATTATAGATTATTTATATCGGAATGGGAGAACAATATAAAATTCCAATTTAAACATTGAATAGGTTTATTTGTTTTTACAACACATTCAAATAAATACATCAAAAAGTCATAAAAAGCATTTAAATACAATGGCTCACTTAATATTTTACTTAGAAAATATATTTCAATCACTAATTTTTATTTCTATCACTCTACCCTTATAATTTTAAATGCAGTTTAGAATAATTTATTTTCTGTTGAAAGCTTTAGTTTCCCATATTGACAGTCCCAAGCTCTTCATTGTGCTCATTAATGCCTTCATTCAACCAAAACATACCATATGTATTAAATATTATGAATTTAGTTATAAAAGAAGATAGCCCAGCATTGAAGACTTCAGTTTCCATTACAATTAAAAGAAATAAAACATGTAAAATCTTATAATAGATGTTGCACTTGGTATTATGATTCATGTTTATATAGTTTACCTCAACTTTTTTAAAAATTCTGATGATAATGTAATGTCTTCAGTCTATGGGCCTATCTTTATTACTTAGTTTGCATAATTTTTCTGGCTGATTTTTGTATAATTTAATAGTCTACAAGCCAAACTTTATAATACTCTGAATAAATTTTTCATTGAGATTATGAACTTCAAATTATTCACTCTGAGCCAGGCCAAGGGCTTAACAGGGCCAGAGATTTAACTACTGAGGAGAATCTCTTTGGTTTATTTCAGCCACAGCTGGTTAAAATTTTGATTTTCTTATTGGTTTGAAATTTAATTAGCAACCAATAGAAAAACTACTGAATATATCTACTTACAAGCAGTGCAGTACCTAACAATACTTGTGTCATGCTTCTATGTGTTAGTGCTCTACCAGAATATTCACTTAAACCCATTGTGACACATTGAATGGATGAAACTGCTTGGTCTTGGTCCCGTAACATTATAATCAAAACTAAATAAATAGTTTGACACAAACTCTATCCAGGAAAGTTTAAGACTGAAAATGATTTTTTAAATTACTTAATACCAGATAAATATTTGTTTCTCAAAAGGAATTTTTAAAGAAACTCAAGTAACATTGTTAACTAACTATCCAAACTGTTCATTTCAATGCAATTTTTAAATCTAGAATTTTATGAATATCTTAATAGAAGGTCAGAATTCTCAAAATTCATCCTTTAACACATGAAATCTTAACATATCAATAAGTCTTGTTGAAATTATAAATTTTTAATTCACTGTTCATGGAAAGGAATACATCTGTTAACTGGGTTTTTTTATTATTATTTTAACCTCTGAAAGTGGTAATTTTTCTTGATTAAATATTTTGTTAAATGTTCTCATAAAGGGAAAACATTCTTTTTATTCAAAGAAAGGTCATCAAAAAGTTTTTCATTCAGCTGTCCACTACTAAATGAACAATTGTAAAATTGAAACTAAGGTCTCAAAAATAATAAGCTCATGTCAACCAAAAATTCCATTCATAAAAAAGGTAATAGAATAAAACTGTCATTTGATTAAAAAAAATCTCTGAACTATTATGCTTAACTCCCTGTTTTTTTAATTAGGTGTTGCATTTCAACATACTAAGCTCAGCTTACAACTAATTTAAAAATACAATTCCCAAAAAAGTTCCAGCAATATCACAACTGGTTTCGTCTTAAAACAAGTATAAAATCAAGTTTCCTCTCGTCTTCGCTTCAACATAAACTGGTAAGATTAACACAAAAAGTTTCCCAAACGTTGAGTAATACTGAAACAGGGTAGACATCGACTTAGTCGAAAAAATATTTACAGAACTTCATTTTTCGAAATCTTCATTTTGGCACAACTCCGTCGTCAAAACGACCGATCATAAGTAACACTAGTGTCCAGTACCGCATCACTTGGTCCAAAAAAAAATGCGGCCGTATTACCTGTTCCCGTAGTTATAGTAATACGCATAAACCACGAATCCTACGATGATGGCACACAGCACACTGAACAGTCCGTACACCCTCCTGGTATACCTCCTGAAGACCTCGTCCTCTTCCGACTTGGTCAACTGCCGACTGATGCAGCTGTTGGCGGCTATTGCGGGTTGGTTCTCGGCGCAGAAGGACAAGGACCGGGTGAACCGACGGGAGGGAGGGCTGGTTCCCGATGGGGGCCCGTTCAGAACGGACATGGAGCGGGACCGCAGGGCAGGGGCCCGCACGCGGCCCGTGGGCCCCGCGTGCACCGGGGAGGATGAAGAGGAGCTGCGGGATCGGGAGAGGATGGGACCGTTGGGGGTGGCTCCCGCGGAAGGGATGGGGGTGGAACGAGCTGTGGCAGCCTTGCGGTGGAAGAACCGCCTCATGCTTCTTGCTGCTTGGACCTTTCTCTGCAATGAGGGGGAAATAGTTGTTATTTACACAATGGTGAGGAGAACAGTGTATGTAACTTCATAGTATTACTGTGTAAGATCTAAAATCAAATGCACTATTTTAACGGTGGGGAATAGTTGTTATGCGAGCGTGGATCCGATGGTGTTGATCTTGTTAATCGATCTTGTTTAATCATCAATGTGAGTGCTAGTATAGTGTAGTTTATGACGGAAATACGCCGTTGCGATTTTCTTCAGGGCGGAAAAAATAAACACACAGTTAATTGGAAGGTAAAAAAAGCTTATTCCTGTGAGTTCCAACCTTCACCCACATGGGTACTAGTATACAGCTTCTCAAAAATGTTTCCGATAATGCTCCGGCTGTATAAATGATCTATTTAGTAAGAAAAAAAAATTTCCTCAGTTATTATTTGTGGGAAATGTCCGGTTATAAAAGTATCTTAAAATTATCTTTTCTCTCCTCTTAAATCACGTAATTAAAATTACTTAGGTACTATCAAGAATATACTATATCACCTTTTAGTAAGAATAGTTGAATGTTGATCACAGTCTATCATTTTTCAAAGTGATCATCAGGTAGCAGAACAATTTTTAAATAACGATACAAATTGAGGTTCTTTTAACATTCATTCAAAATTGTGACAAAGTAATAGTTTTCTTTGGCTTAAAATTAAGGATAAAATTATGTGATATTGCATAGCATTTTACCTAGTTCCAATTTTTTTATTAAATCAGTATGAGTTTTCAGATGTACCCTTACTTCCTGCATACTGTCTTAGAGAAAATACTTTTTTTTTCCAGATCATAAGTACTTATTCACACTAGACTGAAAGAAAATATGAAACTCTCTTTAAAATAGCTAGAGTGAGGTTACTTCCATGTTGAAATAAAGAACATTTAGATAGAGAGAAAATATTAGTGATGATAAATTTTAGGGCTATAAATCCCCTGAAAAAAGTTACCTTATAACAATGGTGAATCCGTATTAACAATTTCATCATAAAATTATTTCTTCAGATATTGTTATTAAGTAACTAAAAGATGAAAATCCAATATTTCTAAAGAAAACCAATGATATGCTGCGTTAAAAAAGCATCTAGAAAATTTCAATAACAAAACAACTACCTAATTGATATGATCATTGCCCCCCCCCCCCCCCCCCCCCCATTTAAGTCGTCAAATTCTCAAAACATTATCACACATTTACCCATTGCCAACAACGACACTTTAATCATAATATTTAACGCCACACATTAAATGCGTCTTGGGATACTAGACGGGTCTGGGCACAAAAGGCTTAGGACTTAGGTGTATATATATATATATATATATATATAACTCATTTTTGAATTTAATCTAGATATTACTGCAAACTTGAAGCAGCGCCAATGCTGCATGCAACAAGAGCATGAATATAATTAAGGCAAAATAATTTGTAGCCTAAGAAAAACAAGGAGAATGGGAATAGAAATGGGGCAAAATTGATACTTCAAGGAATCGAAAACGTAAGCTTTTCAATACTATAAGATAATTTGACACAATAGATTCAAGTAACTTACTGGTATTTTTAAATGCTTGATCTATATAAAAGTAATCTACTACTTAAATTTTTAATAGTATCAAATATATTATATTTTATCCATCATTATAAACGGCAAGTGTAAGAATTATTCTTTATAGCGCATTTTATTTCCATAATGTCTTAATGGCCTTATTCACTGATCAGGGTTCCCACTAGTCAGGGAATACCTAAAAAAACCTGGAAAAGTCACGGAATTTTAATTTTACCTAAAAAGTCAGGGGATAGTCTGGGAAAATTGCTCATTTTGGCCCAAAACCTAGAAAATCATACAGAATACCACTGGAAAATGAACAATTTTTAATGTTTGTATGTCAATTTTGGCTCTAGAAAGTGGAAAAAATAGACCATTTATTGAAAATATATGTTCATAAGAGCAAGAAATACATATCTGAAAAATGCTATAAATGACTAGTTTTTGGACCAAAAACAGAACTTCAAAGAAACCCATTAATTTGTCTTCATGCAGCATTTAAAGATGATGGAACAGTGAAACAGAGCAAATTTGCAATTATCTTCCCCTAAATTAAAAATTAAATTCTCGCAGATGCTCTTTCCAATGAACTATTGAATCCTTTATACTTTGAGAAAGAGAATGTACGTAGAAAAAATTAGTTTTCCCTTTCTTTCATCCAAATAAAACTAATTTGACATTTTTCATCTTAATATGTAGACGAAAATTAAGTGATTTCAACCGTGAAAAGTCCAGTCTTTTACTCGCATCCGAAATTACGTGTTTTCCAGCAAAACTAAAACTCAAGTGTCTTTTATCTGAAAAGCCTCAGGCTCTAATTGAAGAGCGGTTGGTAAAGATTACTTTCGGTAATTAGAAGAGAAATTTATGCAGGATGTTTTGTATGTGGAATAGCAACAAAGTTTTCGGAGAAATAACTCAATTCCATTTATTATTTTTTCAAGGTGACAATACAGAAGGTTAGATAATTATTTAACTCTGTGTTTTTGAATTATCTTCTTTTATTTCTAAGCTAAATATTTCGAATTTTTTGCCAATATATTGTAAACAATATAAATTGATGAATTAATTCTATAATAATATTTAAACCATTTTCGGTGTTTGACAACTTTGTTTATTCAAAAGATATTTTTATTGCAGGGATTTGATTCTTCCGAGGATTCGCGGAGTTCCGCTTTTTGTGACTTTTGTATTTTGTTCCGCTTGTTTTAAAAAATTTCCTCAAATTAACTCTTCTCCGTGGACGCGGAAGAAATTTCCATGGAGAAAAAAAATTCCCTTTCACCATACTTGCCAACTATTACGGAATGTCCGTAATGGTTACGGAAATTCGGTTTGTACTACGGAATTACGGATGAGGCTTAATTTTTACGCAATTCTGAAAATGTTCAAAGAAAAAATAATTTTTACGTTTTTTTCCGGACATTTGCCTGTAAAGTTGGCATTTTGATAGCGTGGACGCGGGCAAAAAAAAAACATAACAGACGGTTCACAATCGCGCTTTTCTTACTTTGCGTCAATATCCTAAGCTTCAAATGCTTGTTTTTGGAGAAAGTGTTCACTTTTTACAGTTCAAATGTGTCCAATATTTAGCTGGCAAATTAAAAAAAATATTAGAGGAATTTCTTGTTGTTTGCAAGAAGGCAAATAGAAATTTATGGTTTGAACTTGAGAGTTCAAACAAAGAATTACAAGGTGTGCAGATAATAGGGTGTATGAAAAGTTTAAGGTAAATAATATTATTTAAGCATTATTTAAATTTTTTATAATAAATATAAATTATAAGTGGACCTTAATACCCAATCAATATTGAGGCACCATTACCTCTTATTCATTTTAAAATACACATGTAAATTAAATTTTTGACCCCTTGGTAACTATTCAGTCAAGAAAACATTTCAATGTAGAGAAAATAATTTTAATATAGGCGAAACAACTATTAAATGATTTGGTATAATTGTTTCCTCATAATATTGTCCTCGCTGCATGGAAATTTTTGTTTAGATAGTTTAATGTTTTGTCTTTATGGTAAAATCATTTACTTTGCTTTCACAAATGAATACAAATATAGTCATTTTAATTATGCTGTAGTTTAATTTTGTCTATTCTGTAAGTTGCCTTTTGTATGAATTTGTGCTTTGCACGTTCATTTTATTGAAGTATTGGGTTTCCTCTTTTTTGCCTTTTTGCCAATCACATCCCTGTTATTGGCGTCAAAAAAGGAAAGTGAAATATTTACTCAGTATAGTGATTTTTTCTTGCAAAAGAAAAATAGTAACTAAGTGAAGGAAAAGGCAATTAATTAATTCATTATTCCCTCAGTATTCCTATTTAACTTGATATTTTCTAGATTTAATATCCTTACGTTGTATATAACACTTAAAATCAAATTAGAGGAGTTGAGAAATCATCCGAGTTTTTGAATTAAGCTAGAGAGCCTTTGAATATATTAAAATCGGAAAACTCATGAATACTCTAAAGAAAATAAAAGGACTATAAATTCAAAAATTGAAAATACAGCATTATAATAAACAGAACAATAGGTACAGGGTACAGATGCATCTTTCGTCAAAAAATTAAACAATAGTTCAATATGTCAAAGTGGGGCCCTATTTAAATAACCCCCAAGGGATCATTGTTAACGATTTCTCTTCACCTCAATATTGACATTAAACCTGTATTGTCATTCAAATTCACAAATCACGACTGATTTAGGGATCGTTAATTCAATTATAATCCATTTATTGATTCGCACATCTTCTCGATTGCATTCGTGACCGTACATCTCTGACGCCTGTTTTGTCATGAAAACACCTAGAATAGTTTAGTTTGATGTAAAAATGGGTCTTAGTTTTCTAATTTTATATGTGTACATTTGTGTTAACATTCGATTAGCATTTTTTAAAATTTCTTTCATTGAAGAAGCTTGTTATAAGTTCGTAATTACAACGAAATTATAACGACGTTTTCAAAACTTAGCTTGTAAATGGGCATTTCAATTACCATTTTATTCGTAAAATCAAGGCCCCCAATAATGAGCTTTGACTATAGGTATACTGTGAAATATGCTAATTATTCTTCAATATATGATTTAAACTGCCTCTTATTTCATTTACGTTTGAGATGAATTTTAATAGTAGCCTAAGTACAAAAATGTTTGTTTTCATCTTTTCATTTTCAAGCTTCATTAATTTTTTAAATTTGCATCTAAGATGAAAATATCATTGTGTTTTATCGATGAAAATACGTAAAATGTATGTAATATGTAACAAAATAGTATGTCAGAAAAAAAAGAATCATAATTTTTATCATCCTACTTTCTACTAAGAACTAAGATTTTCTTGCTTTGGAGAGATAATTTGTATCCCTATTATATTATTATATACCATATATTTTCTTCAAAATTAACATTCAAAAATAAAACAACTATAAAAAATGTCTTTCAATTCTTTATATTAATTTTAAAGCACTGAAACAGAAATCTTCAAATGTGCGTTTCCGTTTACCTACAAATTTTTTCATTCAAGTTACATTTTCTTACTATTGTTGAAACATTATTGTATAAACAAATTATGCAATAAAAGTAAAATGTTATTGTTATAAATTACTACTTAAAAAGCTATGGTACAATTTACATTACTTCTATAAACGTATTGTATAATTAATTTTAGTATTTTAGATCTGATTCCCTAACGTATCTTGATTTTTAATAAAGTTATAGGAATAAATTATTAATTATAGAAAGACGGAGGATGGAATATTTTATAGTGGATCCTACTTAAGAAAATATTATAAACGTACTATGTTGTAAAAAACTAAAAGTATACATTGTATTAATTTATAACTTCATTAACTGTTAAAAAAAATGTCTTGTTTTATTACTTCACTTTTTTTCATCTGTTTGTATATTGTAACTTTTATAACTACTCAAGTAAAAAATGTTTTCCTTGAGCCTAAAAAAGGTATCTCTAAATCCCTTTTCACAGTTTAAATTAATTTGTTGCAAAAAAAGCCCATATAAGTGATTCCTGATTTTTTTTTTCTCAATAGCCTCATGCTCTTTCTTTTCATTGTTGTTATAAGAAGTATTGAAGCTTATTTATAATCCCCTTTCACGAATTTTAAAATGACACATCAGGTTTAGTAGATCATAAATAAAAAGCATTCCTATACTGTTAAATTTTATGAGTTGGAATAGAAATAGCATTTTAGTTATTCAAATTTTTATAGTTCCTTACTTTTACTAGCATTATTTCAACAACTTTTCATGCAAGTTTGTTTCTATGTATTTTTCCTTCTTAGTTACATCACATTTTAAATTTGTTCTTGTCTCCACATGAAAACCAATTTATCAGGTAAGCATGTAACCAACATTCTTAATAAAATGTTTTCATACATGTGAGCACCAAAATCTTTACAAACTACATGAAAATTCCTAACAAGGCATCGCCTTAAGATATTGTGGAAGCCTCGAATAAATTTCCATAACTATTTAGTTCAGTATCGTTATCTCCACCCACAAGCAAAACAAAAATATCAACTTTAATAACTATCCACACATAGCGGTGAAACTCTCTCCTTAAATCCCCGCATTGGTGGGAAGAACTTCAAAAACAAGCAAATCTGAGCTCTGGCCAATTAGAAGTGAAAACATATTGCAGCTATATGTTCCCATGGTAACCATATATAAAATGGAAAATAACGAAGGATTTCAAGGAAGAATGTTAGGATAAAATTATAGAACTATTTTCATGATGTGTTAAGTATATTTATGGTTATAAACATGGAAGTATATTTCGATTAATCATGTAAAACTGTAATACTCTATTACACTTCGTGAAAGAACCTAAATAATTTTTAATAATACAGTGGAAGCTCTTATAGCGACCTGCTCTTATAAAAATACTCTCTTATAAAGACCCAAAAATTAGTCTCTATAAGAGCACTTTTGTGCTCTTATAAAGACTAATCTTCGAATCGATTCAGCTTATCGAATACTCTTCTGGATCGGTTTGTGTGCGTCACACCAGAATTAGCCAATAAACAAATATCAGAGTATGACAAACAGCACCAAGTAACGATCGCATCTTCTTCTCGCTTGCTTTCGCCCGGGGTTACCGGCTACAATCCCAAACGAAACCTTTCGCTACCTAATGTCCTTGTTGATTTTAGACTTTAAATTTATTAGCGTATTCATTTATCTTTCTTTATTTCCAATTTTTTGACTTATATTTAAGACATAAATATAACGTGCATAGTTATAAACATAATATCTAACGTGCATAGTTAATTCATTTTATTTATTTTATGGTTTCATTTCTTTTAACACTTTTTCTGAGTAAAATGGCTGTACAAGACAATATAAAGTACTAAATATAAACCCAAGTTTCTTTGATCTGCAAATTATACAAACTACATCTCCACCTCTACATAAAGACTTAAAAACTGCCCATAACACCAAACACGACCATTTCAAATGAATCGCCTCATTCACATAAAAACTCCACCAATTTCTCATCTCACTCGCTAAGTTGCTACGTCATTACCATTCCCGATGACGTAACGCGAGCTACTCTTGCGCTTCACAATCTCTTCTACTCGCCCACCTGAAATGGTCGTTGACGCCTTCAGGGACGCAAATGGAATAGATTTGTTAAATCTTCTGGGAAATAAGGTACCTCTGACTGAGGGACCCTTTACGACCCCGCTAGTATCGGGCGAGTACGTTACCATGGTAACTTCGCTTTCGTGCGATGACTGTCTCTTTTTTAAGGGGGGGATGATGCTGCAGAAGAAAAACAACGCCTTCGCAAACAGGTGTGGCTGTAATGGAGCATCGCAGAAAAGATGCATTATTTATTTGTGCACAAATATACATGGCTTCAGTTAGAAAAAAAATATTTTTGGAATTAGGTAGACTACGGTAACTGGATTTTCCACTAATCCCTTGCTTTCTTTACTTACTTTAAGGGAGGATGAGAACGGGGAAGAGAAATGAAATAAGAGATAAAGAGAGGGAATGTGTGAAAGAGTTTTAGTTGCACAAAAAAATGTAACGGCCTTATGTAGTATTGTTTGAGAAAATGTATTTTGCAATTTTAAAATTTATCTAAAGTTGAAATTCTTTTTTTATTATTATTATCTTGGATTATGAATCACTAAAAAAATAGCATTCTACTTATGCATATTTTTAAAATTTGCCGTTGGTTTAATTAGTTGAACAGTTCAAGACAAAATTATCACAAAATATTATCGCACAAAAGCAATATATAAGCAATATATAAAAAGCTGTTCCGATATATTCCGTCATGTTTTTTAAATGAATTATTGAGTGAAATTCAAACAGAATCAAATATCCGTCTCTTCCAAAGGCTTTGCATATCTCTCATACAACTTAATAGAAATATTATAATCAGTCAGGTGACTTCTTTTTTGTAGTAAATTAATATAAATTATCATTTCCAGCCTAGCCGCCTTAATTTATTTAGTTACATATTTTTATTTTAGTTCCTTATATTTCTAGCTGAGAATCTGAGAGGATGCATTACTTTGCAACAATTTGTTGAAGATTTCAAAAAAATTAAAAATTGTAACGTAGAAATTTTATCAAGACCCTTGAAATTTAATAGTGCTTCAAGTTGTTTTCAAATAATATGCGTCATCAAAATCAATCCTTTTTGTTAATATCTTCACCGTTTCAATAGCTTATAATTACATGTAATGTCTTCAAAATTAGATGTCTTTCACTGATCCTCTCGATCGATAGATCTCTGCAATTCAAGACAAGCATTTCTAAAAAGCTGCATTTTCTATACGAGTACCCATTTTCTGTTTTAAGTACTCCTCAGTTCCGAGTAGTTTCGTCCCTCCAAGCTTTTCTTCCCATTGTTTCCTGCATCGACTTTGGCAGGAAAACACCGATTCGGTTTTCATTCGGAAAGTTCCTCGGAAACTGAATTCCCTCGAGAAATGTTGACAAATATGGTGGGCGAATTCGTCTTCAATGGTTGGCACTCAAACTTTTGTTTGACCCTAAGGGATTTGTAACCCTTAGGGACTTGGAGATATTTCGAAATATTCTCTGTAATACAAGTTCATCCTTTCTATTGACGATGAATTGTTGAGGGTTTAGAGTCTTGTTTCAGGAAGAGAAATTAAAAGTTGAAGCACTATTTATTGACTCTTTGTTTTAAGTCTAAGTAAGAACTAAAACAGTTGGATTAAATGTTCCAAAATTTAAGTAATTGAACTTTAAGAAAAAAAAATAATTTAAAATTGTATAAAGGAAAATTTTATACAAGAGCTTAATCAAAACAATCGAAATAGTACATTGAAGCTATTAAATGAACAAAAAAAATTCTCAGTGTTTTCTTAGTAAAAGGTAAGAGAAATAGTCTATAAATGTCCCTTTGTTATATTGTCGGTGTGTGTATCCATCAAATGCTTCTGAGATTCATGTTTTTACTATTGGTACAATATTTACATATTAGTAGTGAAACACTCTCACATATGCGTACAATATTTAAAAAAAAAATTAAAAATTTTATATCTGTTCGTTCTCAGAGAAATATGTGGTGATTTATTCGAGAAAAAAAGTATTCGAGTCTTTATTTGCCAATTTACTAATTTTAAGTCCCTATGCCCTTTACATTATTTGATTGTTTTAAAAACTGAGTTAAATATATTCACCAAGTAATTTTCCAAACTTCGAAATTGTTCAGATATATAATCTCTTATTTTATCCTTAAGTCATTTTTTCCATTGAAAGTTTTTTTTTTTTGTTTTTTGTTTTTTCATTAAAAAATGCAGCATACAGTACCAGCATTCTAAGGCTTTTATTCTTCACCTTAACATAGTTGATAGTTCCTCTTAAACTTTGAGATTAAGGAAGAGGAATTTTTTTTATCAAATCTACGGATTCCATATCAACAAAAGGAACTAAATTTCATAAATCTTAATCCTATGAAAAGAATGAATTTCGATAGGAAAAGGTACTACATCTATATATATCATTTAGAACATTATAATTATGAAGAACTATATTTTAAAGGAAATTCCTGCTCTATGCTATTCTGTTTTGGTAGAACTTACTTTACTAGGATTTACAAGATTACATCTGTGACAATATCTTTATTTCTTTAAATGTAATTTTAAATTAGGTAATCAGTATTTTCAGTATTTTTCGCTTTTATTCAAGAGTCGGATAATTTTCTATTCAACATTAAGGAGAGAATTAAATTATGCATTTTTACCATGTACTTTAAATTCTTGAAGTTTTTTACTCTGTTTGATAGTTTTACTCAAGCTTTGATAGTTTTATTTTACTTTTTTAAAACACAACTTTTTAAACTTAAAGAACAATAAAAATTTTATATGAGCTAAACACTAATTTGATATTATTTGAGGTAGTAGGTACACCGAAAAATAAAATTTTAAGAATAGCCAATATTTTCAACAAATAAAAAAACGACGAGATTTCTTTAAAAATATCTTCTCATTTTAGACATCCTGGACGTTTCTGAAACCATGGATTATGTATAATTTTAATAGAGCATTTTGTAAGATCAGTAACATCAACAACATAGGTAAAAACTAAATATACAGTAAAAAAATAGTTGTTTTTAAAATTATATAAGGATTAAGGAGCGCTTATTACCTTCCTTAACAGAGGCAAGTCTGAGGTTTAACAACTTAAAATAACAAACAATAAAATATTTCGATGGAAGTAAGATTAATTAAATTATTATTATTACATTTTTTATTAAAATTAAGAATGACACAAGTGTTTTTTGAATGAACTGCGATACTTATATAATGGTTTCACTACAAGCTTAAGATTTGCGAAAGCCACTACATTTATTGGTTGTAAAAGGAGTATAAGAAAGAATGTAATCCTAAAATTAGTAAGTATTCCTTTCCATGCTCCAAATGCATACGATTGTTCCATTCGAAGTACCCTAAACCTTTCCAGAAACCGTTTCAGCTCTTGCCACTCCGAAAGCCCTAAAATACGATGAAATGTTGTGTTTTACCCCACACTTCTCCTCCGAAAACAAATCGGATGCGAGAGAGAGTGAAGAGAGGAAATCCAGAACCCGAACCCTTTCAACACCACTTCACAAACGCCTTTCCCAACCGCTCTTTGTTTATCCGACTGCCTCCCACTCCCGCCTTTCCGAACCGAACACCTCGTCCCTTCCCTCCCCCGACCCCCCAAGACCACTTGTTACGTCACATTCCAACCATATGCGAACCAAGCCAGCTTCCCCCCATATTAAACAGTTCTTATTTCGGGAGAAACACAAACGGATAGTTTTAAAAACGTGAAAGAATTATAATTCTCCAGTAAAAGAATGTGGAAAAAAACGTCTGGGAAGGATTTTTCCTGAATGTTTCGAATTGTTATTCTTTTTTTTGTATTTCTTTTGTATTTTTTTTTTGTATTTCTGAATTTCTGAGGGTTTGATTTTGAAAAAAAAACTCCGAAATTTAAGCTCGGTAGTCGATACAAAATCCTGCAAATGAACATTTCGAGGTTCAATAAATGTTCATTTCTACGATTCATCATTTTCTTCATTTCATTAGAAGTTTCATTTTCTACGATGTTGTTCGATTGTTATTCAACGACTCGAAAACAGTAAGATCTATTTTACTAAACGACTATTGACATGGTTAATATTAATTACCTTCAATAGTTCAGAAAAAGGACGAGTTCTCACCTGCCGCGTTCGATCACCGCAGCATTCTTCTTCAGGGGTTTCTGTCCTCCGCTTGGGAGCAGCATCCCCGACGATCGGCCCCGATTTCTGTAAAGTCGTTTTCCTTGCACGGTGGGATGGTAGGGCTCACCAGGTGGCGCTTCGCTCGCACCGGGAAACCGGGATGGGAGAGAAACAAGGCACCGTGTGTTGCGAATACAAATGGGTTTTTTTTCCTCCGATGGGGGAAAGTAGAATAAATTGAAGAGGTTTTATGAGGTATACTGGAATACTTTTTGTTGCCACTCTATATATTTCTTCTAAAGAATTTGCGGATACCAAATGTATAACACCATAAAAAGTTTTCCTAAATTTTATTTGAATTATAATACTAACCAAATTTTGTTCACTAAATTTTATTATACTTTTTATTTTTAAAGTTGCTTGTTGGCTGGATGGTTGTCCTACTTTTTTTATCCTAATTCGTTAATTAATTAAAAAAAAACAATTAGTTTATTATTCTTAACAGGACCGTAACAGGGGGTTGACTCAACATTATTTCTGAAGTACCTCCTGACGAATTATTTTATACGTTACGTTTTAGATGACTTACGCATAGTAATTTAATTTTACTCTGCACTTACTTAAAAAATTAAAACAATGTGAATTACAAATAAAATTGAATTTAATCCAGAAACATTTACTTCTCAAAATAGAGTTTTAGCTCATTTTGGAACCCTTTGTGTTATGTCGAAAAAGGACCACCCCTTGTAAGTCAGCGAATTTTCAAGGAAAAACAGTACTAGTATACTAGACTTTAAAAAACTTAGACTTTAAAAAAAATTCAAGAGGATTGGGGATCGTCCAAAAATTTGTTTTGAAATTTTTACCCTTAAAAGTGTTGTTATTTCTGAATTTCTGAGGGGTTGAACCTCTAACTCCCTTTTTGGATACGGCCCTGAGCCTTAACCATGCTTTTGCTCATGGTTCTTCCGATTTCTGCTTAAAGTAATAATTAATAATAAATAAGCAATAAGTTAAGACATTCGTTTCATTAAGTAAATTAAGGCCCGGGGGATTTATTTTGAGTATAAGGCTTTTATTGAGGTATTTAAGAAAAGATTACTTTACTTAATTAATTAGATTATTTAAAAACTTTAGAATTGCTTGTCAATTATATATAATTGTCAAGCAATTCTAAAGTTTTTATTTACATCTATTGAAAGCTTTCTCCTTGTGATTGGGTTGGGGAAAATGTATTTTCTAGAATCTACTCAAGATTTTGCAATTAATCATTGTGTACATTTAATTTGTCTTTATAGTTTTATCTTCTATAAATATCTTTACACTACTTTAAAACGAGAAATTTACCTTGTTTTTTTTATATCAAAGCTTCTTAATTGCAGTTAGATGATGGGATACCGACATTTGACATGACACTGAGTTACGTATAATATGAGACAACTAATGAGGTGCTACATTGTACATGTACACATGTACAATTATGCAATTTCCATCGTCCTATTGCTATGGCTACAGATTCCATTATATTCATATTCCATAGAGAATACAATTGCATTTTATCTCTGTATAGTATAGGTTCTGTTACGTAAATAATACGAGATTATATAATATATGCCCCCTTTAGTAGTCTAAAAAAAAGCAAAACTCCTAATCTCCAAGGATAAAAGAAAAAACTTTTGAAGTTATAGAGGGTATGTAAGTAGACACTCTAGGATATTTTCCAGCTGTAATCTTTAAGAGATCGATACTAAAAGTTGATGTCTGCCATCTCGGTCCCAAAGGAAGAACAGGAATAGACAAGCACTTAAAACTCGAAGCAAATATGAGGGTTTCGTTCATAATTGAAAAATGGATTAGAGTTGATATTGACGTCTATTAGCTCCGTTTCGTGGTTTCAACATCAGAAAAATTTGAGTAGAGTTCGTTTCTCGAGTTTTAATCTTTATTTAATACCGATATATTTTTTCTAATCAATGAAGAAACTTCTTTCTAAAAACCTACTATTAAGCCAGATTTTAAACTAAAATATCCTTTTACATAGTTAAGAATCATCAAATAAAACTTTTGATGTAAAAAAATTTGAAATTTTTTTATTTGTCGAACCTGTATACTTTTTACGCTTTAAAAGGGCGGGTTTTTTTTCAAATAGAACATGATATACTAATTCTATTTTTTTTATAAATTTATTTATACCTATATATAATATATTGTACAGAGTATATTGTACAGAGAGGCAGAAGATTTATGTAATAATAAAAAAGATAGTATTGAGTAATCTCTTTTATGTATGAAAAATCAAGATTTTGATTTGATGAATACGTCGTTTGCTTTTAATTATGTAGAATGAGAATGTTATTAAATAGATAACGAATGTATAATAGCACATTATACATTACCAGGTACAAGAAGAAGTTTTTTTTTGTGGTTAATCTGAATGTTTTAAAGTGCTTAACCAATGTCAAGGGGGATATTTGAGGGAGTACCTAGGTCGTTGGACCTTCAAACTCCAGTATAACTAGCCCCACTGGGTGAGGCTTGAGCTGAACTGTTACAGAACACATGTGACTGAAAGTCACGGTCAGCTGAGGAATGGCTAGCTTGATGCTAACCCCCTCTTGATTTCCCCAAGTAACCTTGGTACTCATTTTATCGACCCCGGAGGGATGAAGGGCTGAGTCTGCCTTGCCCGTGGACCGGGATTTGAACCCCGGGCCTGTGGTGTGGGAGCGCAAAGCGCTTCCTCTACGCCACCATTAACCAATGTAATACACTAAACTTTACATACATATTTTTCATCATTACTACATGTAGTTTGTTGATTGAAAAGAATGTCTAAAAATAGCTAGACCCTTGAAATTGTAGACCTATGATATAATCAAGGCTATTTTTATTTTTAAAAAAATATGCTTCGAAAACTCATATGGAAGCCGTATGAATCGCTTTTTAATCCTAATATTGATTATAACAAAGCCAGTAAGTGATTTTATGAATGGAATATAAGACAAAAGTATCAGAAATTTAGAGGAGGATGATACCTGATTTTTTAAGAAACTCGAGTGGATAATCCAGGCTAGTGGTTCCCAAACTATTTTGGTCGTGGGGTGTCTTGGACGTTTCGCTGACAAAATATTTCCTTCCCCCCGGGTTTCCTGTGTAATCCCCGTTCCCCGAGATAATAATGAGGGATAAGTTCCCCGGAATATTCATAAACAGCACTAAAATGTAGCCTATAGACATGTATCACATTCTCGAAAATCTCCAATCCATGAGTGTTGAGTGGAAAGAGAAAAAAATAACTACCCCTTAAAAGCTATGTGGAGCGAGCAAGAAGAGTTAGAAAGTCTCTCGAAAACGTTAAGTGAGAATAAACCTCCAAAAATACAGCATAACAAAACTTCCTATCCAAAACTGCCGTGTTTTATCGAAGTATTAATAAGCAAATTAGCGTATGCCAACTTACCCCATAGGCAGGGTATACCAAGTAGCCCCACCCGGGTGTGGTGCTAATTTGGCATAGTCAAAAGTTAATTTTTGAGCTAATTTTTTGGTTAATTAAAAGCGTATTAAAATTATAAACCCGACGTATATTTTTTAGCCCAAATGTTTACCTATCCACTACATGAAACAAATTCTCTCTAAGTATTAACTGTATTGACTGTTTTTTGTGCTCTGCGTTTTGCCAAATGTTTTTATTTCTTATTTGTATTTTTTTTTGTGAATGTATGTTTCCTTGGTTTTTTTTCTCTCATATGACTGTTTTTGTCTCTAACGTGTTCAAAGTTTTTGTATTTTTTACCTTGTTTTATTTATAAATATTAATTAAAATAGTAATTTTATGTTTCACTTGGAAGGGCTAGGGCCTCTTAGTGAGCAATATTTGTATTGTATTGTTTTTTTGTATTTCTTTTTTTTCTTTGTTAATAAAATTATTATTATTATTATTCTGAATTTTAAAACTTGAAAGATACGTTCATTTTTAGCCTTCTGAAAATAAATAAATAAGATATTATTTCTTCAAAAAAAGTTATAAAAAAGAGATATACATAAAAAAACTATGCCAACTAACCCCGAAGTACCCTATAATTTAATCGTCAATTTAAGTGATTTGAAATTTCATAAGTTTAAAAAAGATCCATCCTAGAATATTTGCAGGATATTTACCTCTAAGGTCTCATAAATTTTCAATTATTTATTTATTTTTTTAAATTATCACCTCTTATTTTTTAAACTGTTCATAATCTGCATCATTTTTCATGCTAGAACTTTCGTCAATTTTGCAGTGAAATATCTTGTTACTCCCCGAAACGATGAAATGCATGTTAAAATTAAATTGCATCCCGTCGCAAAGTAGTATAAAATCTAATATTTATAATATAACTGTAATTTTTATTTTTAAAGGTTTCTCTAAATATTTTACTGATTGAAAAACAAACGAGAGACAGAGAAATCGAAACCTTCAAATTGCGCCCACATAGCTTGATGCCAGTTTTAATTTTGCAAAACCCAAATGTTTTTATGATCTAAAAATATCATCCCAAGTTTTTAAATGAAACGAGAAATTTTTTTTCATAATAACAAGGTATTTTTTAAAATAATATAATTTTAGATTGATAGTTTTAGTAAAATATTTTTAATGATGTGAAATTATTTTTCACGAATATTTCCTTAGATGGCATCATTTTTTTCAGTATTTGTTTTATTTACAAACATTGATAATCCTACCGATGCCTACAATGCCTACGATCGTACTGGCCACAGAGTAGATTATTCATTGAATGATTTTGATTTTTCTGAATTATTATGTTGGGAAATATTTAAAAGCTAAGCCCACCAAAAGCCTTTCTGATTGAACTAGTCGGTTTTATTTTTACACACGTTCTACTTCTTAGGCATGTATCTTTCTTACTTGATCCAGATTGAAAAAATATATTTAATTGAAGATCTCATCTCACCTGACTTTCCTTTGTAAGCACTTTATTTAGCCATGAAAACGAAATCTGGTCATGCACTTCTTCAGGCAACCACAGTTCAAAGCGTAAGGAAAGTGCAATCCTTGCTTGAAAATGAACGAAACCCAGATTGTGATTTTTTATCTGACTTAGGACACGTACTGAGATTGACAAACAATATTCAAATAGGTAGAATTCTCATTTCTTATGGAATGAAAATTAATTTGTTGAACTTCAGGTTTGACTCATTTCTTTTTTATGCCCTTCTAAATAAGTTTCACACATATGAGTTAACTGAATTACTGTTAGAATATGGCGCCGATGTAAACTATCAAGACTCAAATGGGAACACTCCTCTTCATTTTGCAGTCATGAACTCTCACCATAACCTTGTAGTTATTAAACTCCTTTTGAATTACGGTGCTGATGTAAACCTTTGTAATGAAAATCATGATATTCCTCTTCATATAGTTTTAAGAAACACTAATGTGATGAGTAATAGTTCAATTGTACATTCAAAATGTAATGCGGTTCATTCAGTTTTGAAGGAACAAAATTGTGTAGATCAAAGGTTAAATGTGGTAAAACTTCTTATTGATCATGATGCTGATGTTAACCTCTCAAACAATAGTGATGGCTGTCCTCTTCATATTGCATTAGCAAATGTTAATTGCGATAGTGCAATTGTTATAGAGCTTCTCAAACATGATGCCAAAGTAACAAGTAAAGATAATTTTCAGCTGAATTCTCCTTTACATATTGCTGTCCAAAACTGCAAAATAGAGCCAAGCATAGTCGAGGCATTGTTAAAGCATGGTGCAGATGTCAATTCCAGAAACTTCAGTTTCAACACTCCACTTCACCTCGCAGCCCGAACTCTCTTCATCAAAACTGATATCATTCAAATGTTACTTGGCCATGGAGCTGATGGGAAAGCCAAGAATGACAAAGGCAACACTCCTCTGCATCTAGCAGCCCACAGTAACCCTTTCCTAATTCCAAACTTGATCAGACATATCTCCGTCAATATAAATGACAAGAATAATGTTGGAGATACTCCACTTATTGTTATGCTCAAGAAGTCAACCTTATTTCCTTGCGTTGTCAGAGATATGCTCCAAACTGGAGCTGATGTTAACATTTCCAACAGGATTAAAATGACACCCTTGCATTATGCTATTTTTAATCTTAACTCTTGCAGAGTTGCTGAAGTATGTAGGCAACAAAGTAGTTCTCACTCAGTATTTAAATGTACGAAGGGTATGCTTGAGCAGTTGGAGCTTAAAACTGAAAAGGGGGCAAACAATTATGTACCTCTAAACCAGTTATGCGAAATAAAACTTTTAGTCGTTAAAGAGCTACTGAAAAATGGTGCAAATATTCATGCTCAAGATTATTTAAAAAGAACTCCTTGGGGTATTAGCGTTGAATATTTAATTAATGAAATGCATGACAGCTGTTGCTCAAAATTATTTTTAAAGTATTGGGTTCTCAAACATGCTAACTGTACTAGCATAAAAAGTATGGGTTTGGATACCTATAAAGCATATCCTGAGTATGATTTGTTAAGGGACTATTTTTATTCATGTTGTAAAGAGGTATCACTTCTCAAAACATCTGTGATATATGAAACTTTAACTTTGTATGACTTGGTTTCTGGGGAAAAGTTTATTCCTAAAAAAGAGGAGGTGCAAAAGAGAAATTCTAGTAATATTTCAGATAGAGTATTTAAAAGTTTAATAAAGAGTAAAGTTTTTGTCTTTTGGGATGATTTGGGTGAATTTATAGAGCGAGAATATCTAGTTGATAAATTTCTTCAGTATCGCTTTCAGGCTACTTCACTTTTTAATGGGGGAAGTATTGTTAATTTAAGTGTAGATGCCATGTTTATTCTCACTGAATATTTAAGTCATGTTGAAATATTGAAATGCATTTTAACTTTCAATAATTATGATGCAGAATTTTCTGATTCGAAAAATACTGTAGGATACTGTGAACATCAGAAACATAAAAATGAAATTTCGTCTAATTTTTATAACCTAAATCAACATGTCAAGGTCAATCAAGAATATAAATCTATTTGTCCATTTTGCGCATCCATGTATGGAACTTACAACCCTCCAGCCATTGTTAAATTGAGTGCTGGAATTATATGTGGTACTGCTAGAGATAGGTTTGGTCATGTTGTTGATAAGATAGTCCAAAAGGTAAAGAGATATTTAACAAAGCCATAATTTAAGTGTAGGTACTTACTTTATTAATCATTCAAGTATCTATAACACTATTATGAAAATTCATGTTTTATCTTAAAATTAGAAATACAATCAGGTAAGTAATTTTTGTAATTAAAATATAAAAATACATTTCCCAAAGCTTTTAGAGATTCATTTTAGATGTATTCCAATAAGCTTTTTTCCTACCCTACTCTAAAGATCTCTGTTCTAAAAGTTTACAGCATTTAAGAACTTTTAAAATATAAAGAAGTTTGTTTTAGGTAGTCCAAACTTTACTAAATATGTGCTTACTTAAAAAGTTTTGTAAGATTTACTGAACCTTTTGTCAAAAATCCAGATTATATTTAACAAAGTCTTTGGGAGCAGTCAAAACTCACATTCCATATTTGGGAAAGGATATTTAAATACAAAGAATAACATAACACTAATTATTTATAATACTTCTTTCAATTAACAATTATTTTATTTGCACATTTTTTAATTTTATGAATTTTGGGTAGAATAATGGAGATTTTTTTTTCTAATGGTGGATAATATTTGAGTATCAATCTTGGATTCATGAATGTCAAGATGTGTACTAAATTAGTGTTACCCACAAAGCATCTAGGGATCAAAGCTACGTTGGTTAAATAATGTTACTCATATCAGAACATGTTTGCTTGAACAATCCCTTGTTATAGAGGTCACATTCATTCATGTACAGGAGAAAAACGAATATCCATGTCCAAATAGAGATTGTAACCCTGTATGAAATTTTTACTATGGATACTTTTAGTTCTCCTTTTAAATTAGCTGCTAAAAATTTTAAAGTAGGTATTTCCTAATTATCCTTATGCTATCGGCATGCTTTGTGACTTTTTAAAAATAAAACTAAAACAAGAAATCTCAAACAATCCAATTGGCACTAAGTCAAGGGTTTAATAAAAACTTGCTTAACATGTCAAATATTTGTTGGCCATTACTTTCTTTATGGTATGTTTAGTTCTGTAGCTGAAACATATTTTTTAAACTTGAGAGAAAAGGTTTTCATTGAAATCAAATTTTACAATTTTTTTATTGTATTTAAAGATAAGTTTTCTCCACAATTTTAGAGCACACATTGATAAAGTATGATTTTTAAAACTCTTGCTTGCTACCTTATTTTAATTGAAATTTCACCTTAGGGGCGATTTGAATATTATATTTTGGGGAGTGATACTTTAGAATTCCGAAAAAAAAAATAACCATTACACTTAGGACCATCCCAATCATGCATGCATCCCCCTTCCCCTCTAATGACACATACCCCTACCTTTCCTTAGGTGCTTACATAATATTTGAACAACCTGTTTAAAAGGTACCCAAGCAGCGCAAATGTTCAAGATTTGTCCAATTTTTGGCATGTATGACCAAATTTTGTTTTCTTCTTGTTACAGTTATGTAAACTTGACATATTTGATATCAGCTGTGTTTTAGGGTATTCTTCAAACCAAGTACAGGAGTTTCATAATGCTTTTTGTCTGGTGATGCAATGTCTTTTGATTGTGAAATGTTCCTGCATGCATCAATGGATGTTTTATATATAAAGATCTACTTTTGTTTACCTGAAAAAAGTAACAAAATACAACCTTAGGAATTTGAATTCCTACTTTTTCTTTGGAGAGATAGTCGGAGTGTTTTTTATCATATATTAATGTTTCTACATGTTTTACTGGTGTTTATATGAATGTATTTTTATATGTTGACAATTGTCATGTGTGATATTTTTCATAGGCGTACAATGATGTATTAGTATGACATACATTTATCTTGAAAACATCATAAAAACTTAACAGGTTGAAATATACTTTTAACTCTGGTAATTTGAGCCAGTTTGAATACAAGGTCATAGAATACTAGATAATTATAAAATAGAACAAAAAATTACAAAACTTAAACCAAGTATATTTATGATTCTGATTGCATAATTATTTGTGAATTTTAGCTAGTCAAGAAAAATTCTAACTTAAAATGTCATATCTTACCATATGTGTTCATTCTGAGCTTATTTATCGAAACTAATCTTTATCATTCTATTGTGATGCATTACTAACAAACTTATGTTAATTATGATCATAAGTTGTATATTCCATGAATAGTATTAAGATTTATGTGACATAATTTCTTGTAAAAATATGTAATTATAAGGAATGTAGGTGTTTATCATTGTGACAAAACCTTTTACAGCACAGACTATACATCGAATAAGCTGTGTACTTGATTTCAAAAAGATAAAACTAAGTGAACTCAAAATATTACTTTGTGAGATTCTCTATAATATTGTTATTTTGTTTATTGATTTCTTGTGGAGTTTTAAGTCTTGCAAGGTTAGTAGAGAGAAGGTTGGCTCATCCGTGACGTCACTGCTTGGAAAGGGGGTGATCTGCCAATGGCAATGCTCGTACAGCTGTGAATCACAGCTGTAATTGGCAGAGCATCCCCTTTCCAAGCAGTGACGTCACGGATGAGCCAACCTTCTCTCTACTAACCTTGAGTCTTGAGAGTTTTAAATCATACCAAAAGTTATATTTGAAAAATGGAAACTTGGCTGTCTATTTTGACTGTAAATAATTCATACAACTTTTACTAGTTTAGACTTTTTAATTTAAACCTGCTATGAATGAGCTTATTAGAGTTTTATTAGTTCTTATTGTTATTTAGTTTTAATTATAAATCTTTACTAAAAATATTTAAAATGAAAGGATTTTTCAAGCCTTTAGGATTTTAAAATCTGAACTTTTGAAGTGAATACTGTACTACTACTACTACTAGGGTACTAAGTACTTTGACTGATTATTTTTTACAAGTATAATACTTGGAATTTTGTACCTGATTTTATGTATTATTTACTAATTAAAACTGATAATTAGGTTGATAAAATACTGATTGACAATTACAAACCAACTTTGGAGTTTTATTTCAACAATTATGGGGGGGGGGTTGTTCTTATGGTGCAGTACACACTAGTAAATAGAATTGGGAATAGAGGTTTCTACTGTACTCACTACTCAGCCATAAATGGGACAAGATTTAGTTTCTACCTTTACTGTCCCTCATAGCATACCTACTGCATACAGTGGACACCCCCATTCCTTATCACTGTCATTTATTTTTTGTTTCTAACAGAGGTTCTCAAAATGTGGGTTGCAACAGTATTTTGAATTAATGTCTAAATCTATTTTCATGTCTACGAACAGCTTTAAAATTTTATCTCAACTGAAGTAGAGTAGTATAAGTAATAAACATGCCACTTTAATGTATTGATAGTGCTAAATTTGTCAGTTATTCAAATAAGAATTAAAATAATTAAAATCAGTGCTTCTAAGCATGTGCACAAACCAGGAAACTATTTCAAATTTTGAGTGTTTTTAAAGAAATATTGTAATTCTAAACTACCTTAGGTTACTGAAAAACAAGTTGAAAACCAGTTTCAAAGAATCAAATTTTCAAAGTTTTTCTATTATATGGGGAGGGGCCATTAATGTGACAAAATCTGACAATTTGATACACTTAGGTTCAAACACTACCTTTTAATTTTCTGAAAAGCTGTTATTTAACCTACAATGTGTCCTTATGGTTAAGAAAAATAGTTGCGTAGATGGACTAACTGGGTGCATAGAGTGATAAAATCCAAGAAACCATGATTTGAATTATGATTTGACAAGTTAGTGTCTGAAAAATGATAATGATTAGGGAGTTCACATTAGATCCTATTTATAAAAAGTTGGTCGTGATGTTCAATAGTTTGAGTGCCCCTGGTTTATAAAATCAGCTGACTCATTTTGCTAGCATGAACTGTACCTAATTTAGTCTCTTACTGCTGATCTTAAGTGATATTTTTTATCCTTCAACAATTTTTTATTTTATTTTGGTGCAAGTTTATACTTGCGTATGCACCAGGTTTTTTTAGCGTTAAAGATCACTATTATGGTAACCCTAACTCATGTTAAGTGAATGATTTGGCTTCTAAATGTGCCGCTAAACAGCCAAAACTCGCCAAGCATACGCAACTCTAAATTTGCGCCGTTATTTTTATGAGCATATTCTATCTAATTATTTTGTTTACAGTTCAAAAAATTCTGGTTAATAAATTTTTTTACCTCTTTTTTGTTTAAAGGTACATTATGAATGTTAAAATATTGCTGTTTTAATGTTCTTCATGTTTGATATGTTGTGTTGATGTAATGTTGAAAAATAATAAACATTTATGTTCTTGTTAGTCTTGTTAAAATAATCATATCAGGTATTAAATTTAACACTTGAGTAAACACAATCTTTTCTTGGTAAGTGGTACATACAGGGCAGGGCCGCCGAGAGCCAAGCCGGGCCCCGAGGACTAAGTTGAGAAGCGGGCCCCCCAGTGTTTATTTTGAGGTTGGGGCAAACATTGTCTTAAGTAAGCATTGTCTTAAAAGCATTCGCACATGACGTCACTTGGAAGACAAAAACAACGTTGCTAAGGCTGTTGTTAGGGGCGGGAAATAAAGGCATCCAATAGAAGCATTCGCGCACATGACATCACTAGAGGATAAAAACAACGTTGCTAAGTCCGTTGTTAGGTAAAGTCATGTGATTGAAAATGCTCTATAGGCTTAATTCAGTTTTTGAACATTTATATGAAAGATTTGAATCTTGATAAGCTTAAAAATTTCGTTTTCTTGATTATATTGGTTCTGGGGGAATCCCCAGGGAATTCGGAAATTCGACCCTTAAAAAAGAAATTTCAAACTCATTCTTGGATACCTTTCACAATTAAAAGACACCCAGGATTGGCTTTTTCTGAAATGAAGTTAAGCCTAGGATCGTAGGATTAATAATGATTAGTAGGATTAATAATGTAGGTTGAAATAATGATTTATCTTGAGTATGAAACTTTAGAGAATTAACTTCATTTATGAATTCTTTTAGGGAGTCTTGGGGTACCCCCCAGAAATTTTTTGGAAATACGCCTGTTGAAAACTGAAATTTACTCATTTTTGGCGGCCTTCAGGGTGAACAAATTAATTTCCAAAATATTCAAAATATTATATTCCTCTGTACCCAATATGAAAATCTCTGGGTCCCGGGCCCCCTTTGGGCCCGGCCCCCCGTGGATTGTATCTCTCCCCTGCCCCGCTCTCCTCAGGCCTGCTCGACAGCAACGTTTCCTGAAACTAGTTCGTCACTAGTCACAACCACAGAGTACTAGAACAGATGTCCACAGCCATAGGCGGTAATGACAGGGGCGTAGCCAGGATTTTCCTTTGGGGGGTTCAGTGTGAAAAATTTATTGAATATGAATAGTTTTCCTTAATTAGTGAAATTAATTATTCTAAAATTATAATTACACCTAGTAGTAATTAATGGTTAATAATTTATTAATAATTAGTATAGTAGTTAAAATTAAGAACTAATTTTTTAACTCTAGTTCTATTCTAAGTTTCATCAACAAAGTACTATGTTTTTCTTATTGTAAAAAGTTTCTTGAAAAATATTAGCTTAATGTAAAAAAATTCATGGTTATTATAGAAATTAAAGTACAAAAGGGGGTCTGGGGGTCCTATCCCAGAAATTTTTTGGATATTTGACCCTTAAAACAACATTTTAACCCATAGTATCGGGGATTTCCCCCCGAAAATTTTAAGAGTTTTTGCAAGCAAAAAAGGTTTTTTTCAGGCTCTTTTATGTCAGGCCCCAAGGATTAGGCCCCAAGGAAGGCTATACGCCCCTGCCTGGCATTCATTTATATCTTCCCAGAAAAAAAAACTACAAAATTTGCCTGAAAAAAGACTCTCTACATATATGTGTTTACACCTTCGTTTTGTATTTTTTTTTCTAACCTCTTGAGAAAGAAAAACACCCAACTTTTTTTATCCCTTTTTTACCAGTAAACTTAGAAAACACCTTCTTGCTCTTTCATTTTCAAAACATTGTGAATGGCCTAATTTCTAAGAAAGGTTTCCTCTTTACTTTGGATTACCTAATTATTATTTTAACAACGTATTTTCCTATAGAGCATTTTCAATCACGTGTCTCCGATCACGTGATCAAGCTGGCTTGGAGGATAGACAACTTTTCTTTAACATTAGGCTCCCATAGAGAATACGCGCTGCATTTAGTTTTTATAAGAAAAGTTCATTTAAAAAGATTCTTTAGGCTCGGTTAAAGATCGGAACGAAAGAATAATAGTTATTGAAGGTAAGTGCATATGTTTTTGTGTTTTAGTGGTAAGCTAAATTTAGAAAAAGACTTATTACGAGGTGACATGTTTTTGTTTACATTTGTTAGAACAATATGCGAGTCCGATACATCTGTAAAATACTTATAATATGCTACTGAAACTAAAAATTGAATAATTAATAAATAATTAAGAATTTTATTGCATTGCGAATGGTACTTGCAATTAGAACACTGGCAGAAATGGTTTCAGCAATTAGAACACTGCTAAATATAAAATGTAGTATTATTGAATGACTTATAATATGCAGAGATGCTATTTTAGAGTAAATAAAGGTTACTTTAAAGTAAACTTTGGAGAAAAACATAAAAAACATCCTTATTTTTCAAAATTCACATCAAAAGTAAACAAATAAACGATGTGCATCCTATAGTTTTCCATCATACTGTGTGTCATCCAAGCCTCTGACGTCACAGCCTGTGACGTCATGTGCGAATGCTCTATTCAATTAAGCAAGAAAAATTTCTTATTAAATTAAATTTTATTTAATAAATATGAACATCAAGGAAACTAGTTTTTAAAAATATGGCACCAACTATATCACCTTGCACACATAAGAGTTTTAATGACCCAGCCAATATTTTTTCATTGCCTATTCAAAGTGAGAAAAACCTTAGATGAAACGCATCTAATCATAGTCGAAATAAATGTTCCAGTGTTATAAGCTTGACTTGCCTGTATTATACAAAATAGAGATGCGTAATTTTCGCTTTTTATTGTTTGTGGCACTCCACTCCTTTTAAAAAGTTAAATTGGCCCTCGGGTAACTAAAGTGGTTGGACCATACTGCTTTAGAAAATGGTCTTTTTAAAATTGAATTAAAATGTCGTATAAATATTACCTAAAAGACAATATTTTTCCTAAACTCTAAAGAAGTCGCTCAGGCAACAATTTCTAAATATACCGGGGCTGTAAAGGATTTCAGAAGTGTTATAATTAAAAAAAAAGGTGTATGGGTGACAAATTCTTAAGCGCGGGAGCTCTACGCATTTTATTTTTAACAACACTGAGGAAGGCCTGGGTAATTTCTATAGGTCAGTGGCAAACCAACATTCCGTCAGAAACGGGAGTACAAACCGTCATAAATCCTCCCACCACCGCCTGAAACGGGAAATTTTTGACGGCCGCCTCAACCGGGAACGTCTGAATCAGGACTTCACACCTTTCCTCTTGATTTGCTAATCTCATTTATAATTGGTCGAACTAAATCATTTATGATGCTATCAGAGAACATAAAATAAACTAATCACGGTAGAAGGAGGAACGGCTCAAACTACAGAAGCTTCTTCGATAGTTTTCCCAGACAGGCGCCATCACAGCCCAAGTTTTTACTCCCAATTGCTCCCAATCTTATATTTTTAAATGGCGTAAGGAGGAAAGCATCTTTCAGTTCCTGAAAATTATCCGTTGAAACAGAACGCAGCAAATGTTGATGTTTCTTTTGTGAGACCCAAGACTCTGGAACGGTTTTCAGTGGATGTTCAATTGATAAAAGGTATTAAAAAATCCATTTTCTATTATTGCATATTATGGTAAATTGGAAATTTAAAATTAGGGCAAAGCTAAGTGTCCCAGTTCTTAGAAAGGTGTAAAAAAACACCTATCTCTTAACAATGGAAAGTTACTGCCGAGTGCTAAGGAACAACAAGAAATGGTATATATTTTTTAAACGTGTTTTATGATATATTAAGTGAATTTAAAGTTTTACGCCAAAGAGGGGGTCTAGGGGCTCTTCCAGAAAATTTTAAATACATTTGATACTCAAAAAGGGTGTTTTTGACTAGTTAAAGTAGCTATGAAGGGGCCATGGCCCCTTCTCTGGAATCCTATATAAAGCCCTATATAAAGTAGAATATTTCTAAGGAGTATTTTGACACTTAAAAGTTGATACGAAAGTTAGGTTATTTCTGTCCACTTAGTCCAAATTTCAGGACGTGCTATCAGGGCCTTTACTCGCACCCCCTATACATGGTGGATTTACACCACGCGATTTGCTGCAATTGCGACTACCTCCGCCACAGCTTTCGAGGCTTCCTTTTCTGTCGCGCTCTCATTTTTGTCGCAAATCGTTTGGTGTAAAGCCGCCATCACAGTTTGAGAACCGCTGGTCTGGGGTAATTATTAGTCATTGTAAAGAAGGCGTCAGGGCCGGACTGACTGGGCCCCGGTGGCTGAAAATTAAAAGGACCTCATACATTATCTGTTCCTCCTCCATTCCAATATACAACTCAGTGGCAGATCCAGGATTAGGTTTTTTTTTTGGGGGGGGGCAGTGGCGGCTCTTGAGTTGATAAACTGGGGGTTCACACCCATTTTATAATAAAAATTAAAATTTACACAAGATCTAGAAAGAGAAGGATGTTGGACCAATACAGAAAAAAAAATTATCTCTCTTAGGAGAGTAGTTAAAAAATATGCATAAAAGAAAGCTTACGGATTATTTTAAGCGAAAGGCGGGTGAAAACGGTGAAAATAAAGGACCGCCGAATGTTGAAAAGCCAGCTCCTGAGACTTCTATGGAAAAGGTAAGTGCTTGAGCTGGTAAAATTAATCGAATACATATGGATCCATGTTTTTGTGTCATCTGGGACTTTTATATTAGGGTGATTTGAAAAAAAAAAGTTCTTTTCGATGTAAATCCGCTTTCGGATAGACAAATGGGGCTTCAATAAAGCATGATTTTTGATAGTGATGTATGGTAATAAAATGAAAATTTCCAAGCGTGGGGGGTAATTCCCCCCCCCCTTTGGCTACTTCCCGGCGCCCCCCCCTAGAAAAAATCCTGCATACGCCCTTGAAATTGAGAATATATTTCCATTGATATTTATTTATCTTTATACTTTTTCTGTGGGTGTTCACGTGCTCCTGTGCTCCTATGAACGAGCCGCCACTGGGGGGGCTAATGTTTATTGTAAATTGAATTGAATTACCTTGATAATTTAATAGAGTGTTTTCAGGTGACGTCACAACCGGTTATTTTCTTTTAACTGTGTATCTACTGTAGGGCTTTTAACTGTTGCTAAGGCCGTTGTTTATCTGTTGCTAAGGCGGTTTTTAGGTATGGGATCACGTGATTGCAAATGCACCAATAGGAGAATTCCACGGCTAGTCATTTTCTGTAACTGTTAACCTCTGTAGGGCAAAAAACTGTAACATCTTCTGTTGCTAAGGCCGTTGTTAGGTCCGAGTCATGTGATTGAAAATGCTCAAAAAGGTAACAAAAGGTTTTTGAAAAAAAAATTGCAAGCGAAACTTAAACTTAAAAGCACACCAACGAAGACACCGACAAATTTGCAACTGCACTGCTATTGCTCTGCCTGCGGTCAATGTCACTGCCTTTTCCATTCTGCTCCCTTCCAATGACCATCCCCATATGGTGTGTGCAATTTCGAAGAATGCACGAAAACAAGGCAAATCCACAAACAAGGCTGGAATCCCGCCAGACCCTTTTCTTCGAGACCCCCTTTCCTTCCTTTCACCGAGATGGACCACCGGAATCGTACTTTAATTAGCCAACGAGTGTCGTCCAGCATTGGTTCGGCGACACGGCAGGCCCCTTCTCGGGCCTCTGGGATTGTCCCCGGCTGCCCCCCCCTCGGTGGGCCTGGTCATGAGCAAAGTGAGGGTACTGTGTGAGCTAAGGCAGCGAAATCAAAGGGAATTGACAGAAGCAATGTGAAAAAAATTCTGCATTTCTCACGGGGGCCCCTTGGACCGTCGGGCCCCATTGCTTCTGCCCCCCCCCTCTCTGCAGCCCTCTCACCTTTTGAATTTATTTTTAAAATATCCAAATTTTGATTTGGGCCCCCATTTTCATAAGGCCCCCTTCTGGGTGGCGATTGCCACGCGGGCTGCGTAATTCACAAGTGCACCTGGGATTCGCAACCGGGGGAGGTACTAAGAATTTTGACCTATCAGAACGCTCATGGGCGTCATTTAGGGGGGGGGGGATTGCCCCCCCCCCAAGGTTTCCAATCTTAAGTGAAAAATTGCTGAGAGTCCCTTCTGAGGGAGGACCTCCGGCTCCCCTTGAAATTTTGAAGTTTATTTGTAACTTTTTTCCCTAGAAAATTATGTGCTTTACAAGGGACTGTTCTCTTCGGATGTAACTTAAATTTTGTAAAAATGAGGCAAAATTTTTCTGGGGGTGACCCCCAGACCCCCCATTTTTACTTAGAGCTCATGATGTTGAGTGACCCTCCCAAAAAAAAAAGTCTGGTTACGGCGTGGCTCAGACCCACTTTAAAAAAAATCCTTGCCCCCACCAACCAACAAAAACTGAAATGACGCCCATGAGAACGCTGAATAGCTCCCTCTCTCCGATCTTCCATTGCATGACGCAATACTTAGCAACGCAGCGGCAGGTAGCTTGTGTTTGTTTGTTCCGATTGTTTAGTCATGGTTCTAATCTAAATTCTGGTTGATTATCTCGCAGCAAATTTCAATTATTAAGTTATGAAAGTGATTTTAAAAGTATATAAATTAATTCAAATGCACCTTAAGGAGCAAATTAAAATCCTCGGAAGAATTCAGAAGTTGCAAATTTGAATTTACCTATTAGTTCTGCTCAGTGGCGTAGCTAGGGTGGGTGTCACCCGGGGCGGAAGTTCGCGGTGTCACCCCCCCCAGGGGCCACCATTTCTAAACCCCATACCTAATTTTATATCACTTAAAAGTAGTATTTGAATTATGGTGCATATAATGTCACAATTTTATAATCACTCCAAGTAAAAAGGGGGGTCTGGGTTTCAAAAATTTTGAAAATTTGCCTTTATAAGTAGTGTTTTAGCTCATTTTGAGACCCTTTGGGTAACATCCAAAGAGAACGGTTCCTTTTAAACCACGCAATTTTCAAGAAAAAAAATTATAAATAGATATCAAAATATTTCAAGGGGGGCTGGGGGTCTTCCCCCAGGAAAATTTTTGAAAATTTTCCTTTAAAAGTAGTATTTTAGCTCCTTTTGAGACCCTTTTGGTAACATCCGAAGAGAACGGTTCCTTGTAAATCCCACAATTTTCAAGGGAAAAAAATTACAAATAGATATCAAGATATTTTGAGGGGGCTGAGGGTCAAACCCCAGAAATTTTTTGAAAATTTGCCTTTAAAAGTAGTGTTTTAGCTCCTCTTGAAACCCTTTGGGTAACATCCGAAGAGAACGGTTCCTTGTATAAACCACGCAATTTTCAAGGGAAAAAATATAAATAGATATTAAGATATTTCAAGGGAGGCGGGGGGTCATCCCCCAGAAAATTTGCCTTTAAAAGTAGTGTTTTAGGTTTTAGCTCCTCTTGAGACTTTTGAGATTTGGGTTACACTCGATGCTTCCTTGGAAGTTACAGAATTTTCAATGTACTTTTATATTTTTCTTATAACACTGAAAACCTTGGGGGTTGGGGGGTCAATTGCTCTCTCCTTCCCCCCCAATAAATGACGTCCATGCCCTCTTATATTTGTCCTTTTTTAATAAAAATGAGAGGGTACTTAAGTTTCTAAATACAACAGAAGTGGCCTGTGTTTGTCGTCTCCTTCTATATTTATGTAATGTGACGTACTATACAATACTATCCATGCATTTTACACTAATTTCATATTACACTGTTCAACAATGAAAAAATTCTTTGATGAAAATAGTCATTCTTATAGATTTTGGTTCGCTGAACCCCTTGTCACCCCAAATTTTTATAATAGGGGGACACCCTTTTTAATGTTTTCTTAATATTATTTTTAAAAATTCAACTTTTAGCGTGAAGATGAACGGAGATTTTAAGTTCCGGTGTCACCCTCATTGTTCTCTAGTTGGGTGACATCTGTTTAATATTTCCTTTCATAAAATAAGTTTAAAAAGTTATGTATATTTTTATGAGAAGATGATCGTAGTTTTTATGTTCCGGAGTTATTCCATTGTTATCTAGTAGGGTGACGCCCTGTTTACTATTTCATTAAAATATTTTTCAAAATTATATTTTTTGTGTAAAAAATAACGGAAAAATAATGTCCCCTTTTCACCCCAAATTTTTTCTAATAGGGTGAGGGCTTTTTAATGTTTTCTTAATATTATTTTTAAAAAATACTTTTAGCGTGAAGATGAACGGAGATTTTAAGTTCTGGTGTCACCCCCATTGTCCTCTAGTAGGATGACTGATGACATTCTGTTAAATATTTCCTTTCCCTGACTGAGGGAGTCACCGTGACTCTCTGCTATGTGTCAATGGTTTCTTAGACTTTAGATCCCCCCGGATAACCGCAGTAGATTGACATGTTGACACTCGTCCCGGTTTTTATCGGGACCCACGCCTTCAAAGCAAATAAAAAGGAAACCTTCGAAGTACAGTCTTCATCTTAATATATAAAATGAAGAAATCCGTCTGCTGTTTTGATAAAGCATATGATTGGCCGAAAAATCCGTTGTTCAATAAAAAAAGAAACCTTGCAGATGCGAAGTACAGTCTATGTTTATTTTTTTCGAATGACCGAATGACTCATCGACCGTTCCAAAGAGGGCGCTAGAATCGATTTACCACTCTAGTGGTTGCCGCGCGGAAACCAAAACTGTCGCGGTGGCAATCGATTCTAGCGCCCTCTTTCGAGCGGTCGCTGAGTTTCTGCGGTACCCGTTTTCGCCGAAAATCGCGTACCGCAAACCGCGTGGTGTAAAGCCGCTAAAGGTTTAATGTTGCGAGGTTGCGAGATAAAAATTATTTGTAGGTTTTTTTTTAGGTTTTAGTGTTTTTTAGTTTTTTTTTTTTAAAGGTGTAGTGTTTGGTAGTAGTTAACAAAGTACTAGTTAAACTACTTTTAAAATATAATTTAGTTTTTAAAAACTTTAGTATTAAAGTAATTTAAAACTTTAAAGTACCACGAAATATATGAATTTATGTATTTAATTTAAACCCTTTTCCATTGAATTAACACATTTAGCGTACCTTAGCGCTAAGTACCAATCGGATGGAGTATAAATTATATTTATTATAATTATTGATTAACCCAGTATATATTGTATTTAATAATAAAATTAATTTAAAATTCTAATTAGTATTTTAGAAGTCTAATAGTAGTAGTAGTAAGCAGAATTACATTCTGCAATTAGATAACACGAGTTTATCAAAATAAAAAAAAACTCCAAGTAAGAAATTTTGAAACACTCCAAATAAAATAAAATACAATAAGAGTAAATAAATTTAATTAACAATTTAAGAAACAAAATTGCAATTAACGGTAATAACGAATATATTCAATGAGAAATCTCTCAATATGTTTCTGGTGGAAAGACTGACCTTATTGAAAATGTTACATTCAACCCAAGTCTTTTTACAGAATATAAAAGAATTAATTTTTAAGATTTTTATAATAACATATGAGTTAAATATTTTATTAGTTTCACACGAGCTGGTTTTTTGTCTCATCTGCACTTTTCTTTTTTATAATTATTAAAAAATTATTTAAAATTTATTATTTAATTAATTAAAAAATTTTATTTATTATTTTTATTTAATTATTTTTTAATTTATTAAAATTTTTATAATTATTATTTTTAATTTCATTGACCCCCTACCGACCCCTAAACCTTCGTCGACCCCCAATTGACCCATAGAGCTTCATCGACCCCCTGGGAAACCCTGGGAGGCTCCCTGCTTTTCCCCGGTTCCGGCCTCTAAGCCCGCCTTTCCGCCTAAGCCGTTTCGTTTCGCCCCTCCCGGCTTTTCGCGCGAAAAGCCCACTAAGCAGGGAGGAACGCTCGAGAACCCCAGCCCCGGATCTCTGAGTGACCCGCTAGCAACCAGGGTTCGAGAGCAAGGAGGCTCCCTGCTTAGTGGGCCTTTTCGCGCGAAAAGCCCACTAAGCAGGGAGGAACGCTCGAGAACCCCAGCCCCGGATCTCTGAGTGACCCGCTAGCAACCAGGGTTCGAGAGCAAGGAGGCTCCCTGCTTAGTGGGCCTTTTCGCGCGAAAAGCCCACTAAGCAGGGAGGAACGCTCGAGAACCCCAGCCCCGGATCTCTGAGTGACCCGCTAGCAACCAGGGTTCGAGAGCAAGGAGGCTCCCTGCTTAGTGGGCCTTTTCGCGCGAAAAGCCCACTAAGCAGGGAGGAACGCTCGAGAACCCCAGCCCCGGATCTCTGAGTGACCCGCTAGCAACCAGGGTTCGAGAGCAAGGAGGCTCCCTGCTTAGTGGGCCTTTTCGCGCGAAAAGCCCACTAAGCAGGGAGGAACGCTCGAGAACCCCAGCCCCGGATCTCTGAGTGACCCGCTAGCAACCAGGGTTCGAGAGCAAGGAGGCTCCCTGCTTAGTGGGCCTTTTCGCGCGAAAAGCCCACTAAGCAGGGAGGAACGCTCGAGAACCCCAGCCCCGGATCTCTGAGTGACCCGCTAGCAACCAGGGTTCGAGAGCAAGGAGGCTCCCTGCTTAGTGGGCCTTTTCGCGCGAAAAGCCCACTAAGCAGGGAGGAACGCTCGAGAACCCCAGCCCCGGATCTCTGAGTGACCCGCTAGCAACCAGGGTTCGAGAGCAAGGAGGCTCCCTGCTTAGTGGGCCTTTTCGCGCGAAAAGCCCACTAAGCAGGGAGGAACGCTCGAGAACCCCAGCCCCGGATCTCTGAGTGACCCGCTAGCAACCAGGGTTCGAGAGCAAGGAGGCTCCCTGCTTAGTGGGCCTTTTCGCGCGAAAAGCCCACTAAGCAGGGAGGAACGCTCGAGAACCCCAGCCCCGGATCTCTGAGTGACCCGCTAGCAACCAGGGTTCGAGAGCAAGGAGGCTCCCTGCTTAGTGGGCCTTTTCGCGCGAAAAGCCCACTAAGCAGGGAGGAACGCTCGAGAACCCCAGCCCCGGATCTCTGAGTGACCCGCTAGCAACCAGGGTTCGAGAGCAAGGAGGCTCCCTGCTTAGTGGGCCTTTTCGCGCGAAAAGCCCACTAAGCAGGGAGGAACGCTCGAGAACCCCAGCCCCGGATCTCTGAGTGACCCGCTAGCAACCAGGGTTCGAGAGCAAGGAGGCTCCCTGCTTAGTGGGCCTTTTCGCGCGAAAAGCCCACTAAGCAGGGAGGAACGCTCGAGAACCCCAGCCCCGGATCTCTGAGTGACCCGCTAGCAACCAGGGTTCGAGAGCAAGGAGGCTCCCTGCTTAGTGGGCCTTTTCGCGCGAAAAGCCCACTAAGCAGGGAGGAACGCTCGAGAACCCCAGCCCCGGATCTCTGAGTGACCCGCTAGCAACCAGGGTTCGAGAGCAAGGAGGCTCCCTGCTTAGTGGGCCTTTTCGCGCGAAAAGCCCACTAAGCAGGGAGGAACGCTCGAGAACCCCAGCCCCGGATCTCTGAGTGACCCGCTAGCAACCAGGGTTCGAGAGCAAGGAGGCTCCCTGCTTAGTGGGCCTTTTCGCGCGAAAAGCCCACTAAGCAGGGAGGAACGCTCGAGAACCCCAGCCCCGGATCTCTGAGTGACCCGCTAGCAACCAGGGTTCGAGAGCAAGGAGGCTCCCTGCTTAGTGGGCCTTTTCGCGCGAAAAGCCCACTAAGCAGGGAGGAACGCTCGAGAACCCCAGCCCCGGATCTCTGAGTGACCCGCTAGCAACCAGGGTTCGAGAGCAAGGAGGCTCCCTGCTTAGTGGGCCTTTTCGCGCGAAAAGCCCACTAAGCAGGGAGGAACGCTCGAGAACCCCAGCCCCGGATCTCTGAGTGACCCGCTAGCAACCAGGGTTCGAGAGCAAGGAGGCTCCCTGCTTAGTGGGCCTTTTCGCGCGAAAAGCCCACTAAGCAGGGAGGAACGCTCGAGAACCCCAGCCCCGGATCTCTGAGTGACCCGCTAGCAACCAGGGTTCGAGAGCAAGGAGGCTCCCTGCTTAGTGGGCCTTTTCGCGCGAAAAGCCCACTAAGCAGGGAGGAACGCTCGAGAACCCCAGCCCCGGATCTCTGAGTGACCCGCTAGCAACCAGGGTTCGAGAGCAAGGAGGCTCCCTGCTTAGTGGGCCTTTTCGCGCGAAAAGCCCACTAAGCAGGGAGGAACGCTCGAGAACCCCAGCCCCGGATCTCTGAGTGACCCGCTAGCAACCAGGGTTCGAGAGCAAGGAGGCTCCCTGCTTAGTGGGCCTTTTCGCGCGAAAAGCCCACTAAGCAGGGAGGAACGCTCGAGAACCCCAGCCCCGGATCTCTGAGTGACCCGCTAGCAACCAGGGTTCGAGAGCAAGGAGGCTCCCTGCTTAGTGGGCCTTTTCGCGCGAAAAGCCCACTAAGCAGGGAGGAACGCTCGAGAACCCCAGCCCCGGATCTCTGAGTGACCCGCTAGCAACCAGGGTTCGAGAGCAAGGAGGCTCCCTGCTTAGTGGGCCTTTTCGCGCGAAAAGCCCACTAAGCAGGGAGGAACGCTCGAGAACCCCAGCCCCGGATCTCTGAGTGACCCGCTAGCAACCAGGGTTCGAGAGCAAGGAGGCTCCCTGCTTAGTGGGCCTTTTCGCGCGAAAAGCCCACTAAGCAGGGAGGAACGCTCGAGAACCCCAGCCCCGGATCTCTGAGTGACCCGCTAGCAACCAGGGTTCGAGAGCAAGGAGGCTCCCTGCTTAGTGGGCCTTTTCGCGCGAAAAGCCCACTAAGCAGGGAGGAACGCTCGAGAACCCCAGCCCCGGATCTCTGAGTGACCCGCTAGCAACCAGGGTTCGAGAGCAAGGAGGCTCCCTGCTTAGTGGGCCTTTTCGCGCGAAAAGCCCACTAAGCAGGGAGGAACGCTCGAGAACCCCAGCCCCGGATCTCTGAGTGACCCGCTAGCAACCAGGGTTCGAGAGCAAGGAGGCTCCCTGCTTAGTGGGCCTTTTCGCGCGAAAAGCCCACTAAGCAGGGAGGAACGCTCGAGAACCCCAGCCCCGGATCTCTGAGTGACCCGCTAGCAACCAGGGTTCGAGAGCAAGGAGGCTCCCTGCTTAGTGGGCCTTTTCGCGCGAAAAGCCCACTAAGCAGGGAGGAACGCTCGAGAACCCCAGCCCCGGATCTCTGAGTGACCCGCTAGCAACCAGGGTTCGAGAGCAAGGAGGCTCCCTGCTTAGTGGGCCTTTTCGCGCGAAAAGCCCACTAAGCAGGGAGGAACGCTCGAGAACCCCAGCCCCGGATCTCTGAGTGACCCGCTAGCAACCAGGGTTCGAGAGCAAGGAGGCTCCCTGCTTAGTGGGCCTTTTCGCGCGAAAAGCCCACTAAGCAGGGAGGAACGCTCGAGAACCCCAGCCCCGGATCTCTGAGTGACCCGCTAGCAACCAGGGTTCGAGAGCAAGGAGGCTCCCTGCTTAGTGGGCCTTTTCGCGCGAAAAGCCCACTAAGCAGGGAGGAACGCTCGAGAACCCCAGCCCCGGATCTCTGAGTGACCCGCTAGCAACCAGGGTTCGAGAGCAAGGAGGCTCCCTGCTTAGTGGGCCTTTTCGCGCGAAAAGCCCACTAAGCAGGGAGGAACGCTCGAGAACCCCAGCCCCGGATCTCTGAGTGACCCGCTAGCAACCAGGGTTCGAGAGCAAGGAGGCTCCCTGCTTAGTGGGCCTTTTCGCGCGAAAAGCCCACTAAGCAGGGAGGAACGCTCGAGAACCCCAGCCCCGGATCTCTGAGTGACCCGCTAGCAACCAGGGTTCGAGAGCAAGGAGGCTCCCTGCTTAGTGGGCCTTTTCGCGCGAAAAGCCCACTAAGCAGGGAGGAACGCTCGAGAACCCCAGCCCCGGATCTCTGAGTGACCCGCTAGCAACCAGGGTTCGAGAGCAAGGAGGCTCCCTGCTTAGTGGGCCTTTTCGCGCGAAAAGCCCACTAAGCAGGGAGGAACGCTCGAGAACCCCAGCCCCGGATCTCTGAGTGACCCGCTAGCAACCAGGGTTCGAGAGCAAGGAGGCTCCCTGCTTAGTGGGCCTTTTCGCGCGAAAAGCCCACTAAGCAGGGAGGAACGCTCGAGAACCCCAGCCCCGGATCTCTGAGTGACCCGCTAGCAACCAGGGTTCGAGAGCAAGGAGGCTCCCTGCTTAGTGGGCCTTTTCGCGCGAAAAGCCCACTAAGCAGGGAGGAACGCTCGAGAACCCCAGCCCCGGATCTCTGAGTGACCCGCTAGCAACCAGGGTTCGAGAGCAAGGAGGCTCCCTGCTTAGTGGGCCTTTTCGCGCGAAAAGCCCACTAAGCAGGGAGGAACGCTCGAGAACCCCAGCCCCGGATCTCTGAGTGACCCGCTAGCAACCAGGGTTCGAGAGCAAGGAGGCTCCCTGCTTAGTGGGCCTTTTCGCGCGAAAAGCCCACTAAGCAGGGAGGAACGCTCGAGAACCCCAGCCCCGGATCTCTGAGTGACCCGCTAGCAACCAGGGTTCGAGAGCAAGGAGGCTCCCTGCTTAGTGGGCCTTTTCGCGCGAAAAGCCCACTAAGCAGGGAGGAACGCTCGAGAACCCCAGCCCCGGATCTCTGAGTGACCCGCTAGCAACCAGGGTTCGAGAGCAAGGAGGCTCCCTGCTTAGTGGGCCTTTTCGCGCGAAAAGCCCACTAAGCAGGGAGGAACGCTCGAGAACCCCAGCCCCGGATCTCTGAGTGACCCGCTAGCAACCAGGGTTCGAGAGCAAGGAGGCTCCCTGCTTAGTGGGCCTTTTCGCGCGAAAAGCCCACTAAGCAGGGAGGAACGCTCGAGAACCCCAGCCCCGGATCTCTGAGTGACCCGCTAGCAACCAGGGTTCGAGAGCAAGGAGGCTCCCTGCTTAGTGGGCCTTTTCGCGCGAAAAGCCCACTAAGCAGGGAGGAACGCTCGAGAACCCCAGCCCCGGATCTCTGAGTGACCCGCTAGCAACCAGGGTTCGAGAGCAAGGAGGCTCCCTGCTTAGTGGGCCTTTTCGCGCGAAAAGCCCACTAAGCAGGGAGGAACGCTCGAGAACCCCAGCCCCGGATCTCTGAGTGACCCGCTAGCAACCAGGGTTCGAGAGCAAGGAGGCTCCCTGCTTAGTGGGCCTTTTCGCGCGAAAAGCCCACTAAGCAGGGAGGAACGCTCGAGAACCCCAGCCCCGGATCTCTGAGTGACCCGCTAGCAACCAGGGTTCGAGAGCAAGGAGGCTCCCTGCTTAGTGGGCCTTTTCGCGCGAAAAGCCCACTAAGCAGGGAGGAACGCTCGAGAACCCCAGCCCCGGATCTCTGAGTGACCCGCTAGCAACCAGGGTTCGAGAGCAAGGAGGCTCCCTGCTTAGTGGGCCTTTTCGCGCGAAAAGCCCACTAAGCAGGGAGGAACGCTCGAGAACCCCAGCCCCGGATCTCTGAGTGACCCGCTAGCAACCAGGGTTCGAGAGCAAGGAGGCTCCCTGCTTAGTGGGCCTTTTCGCGCGAAAAGCCCACTAAGCAGGGAGGAACGCTCGAGAACCCCAGCCCCGGATCTCTGAGTGACCCGCTAGCAACCAGGGTTCGAGAGCAAGGAGGCTCCCTGCTTAGTGGGCCTTTTCGCGCGAAAAGCCCACTAAGCAGGGAGGAACGCTCGAGAACCCCAGCCCCGGATCTCTGAGTGACCCGCTAGCAACCAGGGTTCGAGAGCAAGGAGGCTCCCTGCTTAGTGGGCCTTTTCGCGCGAAAAGCCCACTAAGCAGGGAGGAACGCTCGAGAACCCCAGCCCCGGATCTCTGAGTGACCCGCTAGCAACCAGGGTTCGAGAGCAAGGAGGCTCCCTGCTTAGTGGGCCTTTTCGCGCGAAAAGCCCACTAAGCAGGGAGGAACGCTCGAGAACCCCAGCCCCGGATCTCTGAGTGACCCGCTAGCAACCAGGGTTCGAGAGCAAGGAGGCTCCCTGCTTAGTGGGCCTTTTCGCGCGAAAAGCCCACTAAGCAGGGAGGAACGCTCGAGAACCCCAGCCCCGGATCTCTGAGTGACCCGCTAGCAACCAGGGTTCGAGAGCAAGGAGGCTCCCTGCTTAGTGGGCCTTTTCGCGCGAAAAGCCCACTAAGCAGGGAGGAACGCTCGAGAACCCCAGCCCCGGATCTCTGAGTGACCCGCTAGCAACCAGGGTTCGAGAGCAAGGAGGCTCCCTGCTTAGTGGGCCTTTTCGCGCGAAAAGCCCACTAAGCAGGGAGGAACGCTCGAGAACCCCAGCCCCGGATCTCTGAGTGACCCGCTAGCAACCAGGGTTCGAGAGCAAGGAGGCTCCCTGCTTAGTGGGCCTTTTCGCGCGAAAAGCCCACTAAGCAGGGAGGAACGCTCGAGAACCCCAGCCCCGGATCTCTGAGTGACCCGCTAGCAACCAGGGTTCGAGAGCAAGGAGGCTCCCTGCTTAGTGGGCCTTTTCGCGCGAAAAGCCCACTAAGCAGGGAGGAACGCTCGAGAACCCCAGCCCCGGATCTCTGAGTGACCCGCTAGCAACCAGGGTTCGAGAGCAAGGAGGCTCCCTGCTTAGTGGGCCTTTTCGCGCGAAAAGCCCACTAAGCAGGGAGGAACGCTCGAGAACCCCAGCCCCGGATCTCTGAGTGACCCGCTAGCAACCAGGGTTCGAGAGCAAGGAGGCTCCCTGCTTAGTGGGCCTTTTCGCGCGAAAAGCCCACTAAGCAGGGAGGAACGCTCGAGAACCCCAGCCCCGGATCTCTGAGTGACCCGCTAGCAACCAGGGTTCGAGAGCAAGGAGGCTCCCTGCTTAGTGGGCCTTTTCGCGCGAAAAGCCCACTAAGCAGGGAGGAACGCTCGAGAACCCCAGCCCCGGATCTCTGAGTGACCCGCTAGCAACCAGGGTTCGAGAGCAAGGAGGCTCCCTGCTTAGTGGGCCTTTTCGCGCGAAAAGCCCACTAAGCAGGGAGGAACGCTCGAGAACCCCAGCCCCGGATCTCTGAGTGACCCGCTAGCAACCAGGGTTCGAGAGCAAGGAGGCTCCCTGCTTAGTGGGCCTTTTCGCGCGAAAAGCCCACTAAGCAGGGAGGAACGCTCGAGAACCCCAGCCCCGGATCTCTGAGTGACCCGCTAGCAACCAGGGTTCGAGAGCAAGGAGGCTCCCTGCTTAGTGGGCCTTTTCGCGCGAAAAGCCCACTAAGCAGGGAGGAACGCTCGAGAACCCCAGCCCCGGATCTCTGAGTGACCCGCTAGCAACCAGGGTTCGAGAGCAAGGAGGCTCCCTGCTTAGTGGGCCTTTTCGCGCGAAAAGCCCACTAAGCAGGGAGGAACGCTCGAGAACCCCAGCCCCGGATCTCTGAGTGACCCGCTAGCAACCAGGGTTCGAGAGCAAGGAGGCTCCCTGCTTAGTGGGCCTTTTCGCGCGAAAAGCCCACTAAGCAGGGAGGAACGCTCGAGAACCCCAGCCCCGGATCTCTGAGTGACCCGCTAGCAACCAGGGTTCGAGAGCAAGGAGGCTCCCTGCTTAGTGGGCCTTTTCGCGCGAAAAGCCCACTAAGCAGGGAGGAACGCTCGAGAACCCCAGCCCCGGATCTCTGAGTGACCCGCTAGCAACCAGGGTTCGAGAGCAAGGAGGCTCCCTGCTTAGTGGGCCTTTTCGCGCGAAAAGCCCACTAAGCAGGGAGGAACGCTCGAGAACCCCAGCCCCGGATCTCTGAGTGACCCGCTAGCAACCAGGGTTCGAGAGCAAGGAGGCTCCCTGCTTAGTGGGCCTTTTCGCGCGAAAAGCCCACTAAGCAGGGAGGAACGCTCGAGAACCCCAGCCCCGGATCTCTGAGTGACCCGCTAGCAACCAGGGTTCGAGAGCAAGGAGGCTCCCTGCTTAGTGGGCCTTTTCGCGCGAAAAGCCCACTAAGCAGGGAGGAACGCTCGAGAACCCCAGCCCCGGATCTCTGAGTGACCCGCTAGCAACCAGGGTTCGAGAGCAAGGAGGCTCCCTGCTTAGTGGGCCTTTTCGCGCGAAAAGCCCACTAAGCAGGGAGGAACGCTCGAGAACCCCAGCCCCGGATCTCTGAGTGACCCGCTAGCAACCAGGGTTCGAGAGCAAGGAGGCTCCCTGCTTAGTGGGCCTTTTCGCGCGAAAAGCCCACTAAGCAGGGAGGAACGCTCGAGAACCCCAGCCCCGGATCTCTGAGTGACCCGCTAGCAACCAGGGTTCGAGAGCAAGGAGGCTCCCTGCTTAGTGGGCCTTTTCGCGCGAAAAGCCCACTAAGCAGGGAGGAACGCTCGAGAACCCCAGCCCCGGATCTCTGAGTGACCCGCTAGCAACCAGGGTTCGAGAGCAAGGAGGCTCCCTGCTTAGTGGGCCTTTTCGCGCGAAAAGCCCACTAAGCAGGGAGGAACGCTCGAGAACCCCAGCCCCGGATCTCTGAGTGACCCGCTAGCAACCAGGGTTCGAGAGCAAGGAGGCTCCCTGCTTAGTGGGCCTTTTCGCGCGAAAAGCCCACTAAGCAGGGAGGAACGCTCGAGAACCCCAGCCCCGGATCTCTGAGTGACCCGCTAGCAACCAGGGTTCGAGAGCAAGGAGGCTCCCTGCTTAGTGGGCCTTTTCGCGCGAAAAGCCCACTAAGCAGGGAGGAACGCTCGAGAACCCCAGCCCCGGATCTCTGAGTGACCCGCTAGCAACCAGGGTTCGAGAGCAAGGAGGCTCCCTGCTTAGTGGGCCTTTTCGCGCGAAAAGCCCACTAAGCAGGGAGGAACGCTCGAGAACCCCAGCCCCGGATCTCTGAGTGACCCGCTAGCAACCAGGGTTCGAGAGCAAGGAGGCTCCCTGCTTAGTGGGCCTTTTCGCGCGAAAAGCCCACTAAGCAGGGAGGAACGCTCGAGAACCCCAGCCCCGGATCTCTGAGTGACCCGCTAGCAACCAGGGTTCGAGAGCAAGGAGGCTCCCTGCTTAGTGGGCCTTTTCGCGCGAAAAGCCCACTAAGCAGGGAGGAACGCTCGAGAACCCCAGCCCCGGATCTCTGAGTGACCCGCTAGCAACCAGGGTTCGAGAGCAAGGAGGCTCCCTGCTTAGTGGGCCTTTTCGCGCGAAAAGCCCACTAAGCAGGGAGGAACGCTCGAGAACCCCAGCCCCGGATCTCTGAGTGACCCGCTAGCAACCAGGGTTCGAGAGCAAGGAGGCTCCCTGCTTAGTGGGCCTTTTCGCGCGAAAAGCCCACTAAGCAGGGAGGAACGCTCGAGAACCCCAGCCCCGGATCTCTGAGTGACCCGCTAGCAACCAGGGTTCGAGAGCAAGGAGGCTCCCTGCTTAGTGGGCCTTTTCGCGCGAAAAGCCCACTAAGCAGGGAGGAACGCTCGAGAACCCCAGCCCCGGATCTCTGAGTGACCCGCTAGCAACCAGGGTTCGAGAGCAAGGAGGCTCCCTGCTTAGTGGGCCTTTTCGCGCGAAAAGCCCACTAAGCAGGGAGGAACGCTCGAGAACCCCAGCCCCGGATCTCTGAGTGACCCGCTAGCAACCAGGGTTCGAGAGCAAGGAGGCTCCCTGCTTAGTGGGCCTTTTCGCGCGAAAAGCCCACTAAGCAGGGAGGAACGCTCGAGAACCCCAGCCCCGGATCTCTGAGTGACCCGCTAGCAACCAGGGTTCGAGAGCAAGGAGGCTCCCTGCTTAGTGGGCCTTTTCGCGCGAAAAGCCCACTAAGCAGGGAGGAACGCTCGAGAACCCCAGCCCCGGATCTCTGAGTGACCCGCTAGCAACCAGGGTTCGAGAGCAAGGAGGCTCCCTGCTTAGTGGGCCTTTTCGCGCGAAAAGCCCACTAAGCAGGGAGGAACGCTCGAGAACCCCAGCCCCGGATCTCTGAGTGACCCGCTAGCAACCAGGGTTCGAGAGCAAGGAGGCTCCCTGCTTAGTGGGCCTTTTCGCGCGAAAAGCCCACTAAGCAGGGAGGAACGCTCGAGAACCCCAGCCCCGGATCTCTGAGTGACCCGCTAGCAACCAGGGTTCGAGAGCAAGGAGGCTCCCTGCTTAGTGGGCCTTTTCGCGCGAAAAGCCCACTAAGCAGGGAGGAACGCTCGAGAACCCCAGCCCCGGATCTCTGAGTGACCCGCTAGCAACCAGGGTTCGAGAGCAAGGAGGCTCCCTGCTTAGTGGGCCTTTTCGCGCGAAAAGCCCACTAAGCAGGGAGGAACGCTCGAGAACCCCAGCCCCGGATCTCTGAGTGACCCGCTAGCAACCAGGGTTCGAGAGCAAGGAGGCTCCCTGCTTAGTGGGCCTTTTCGCGCGAAAAGCCCACTAAGCAGGGAGGAACGCTCGAGAACCCCAGCCCCGGATCTCTGAGTCCATGAGACTGGAGACTGGAGACTGGAGACTGGAGACTGGAGACTGGAGACTGGAGACTGGAGACTGGAGACTGGAGACTGGAGACTGGAGACTGGAGACTGGAGACTGGAGACTGGAGACTGGAGACTGGAGACTGGAGACTGGAGACTGGAGACTGGAGACTGGAGACTGGAGACTGGAGACTGGAGACTGGAGACTGGAGACTGGAGACTGGAGACTGGAGACTGGAGACTGGAGACTGGAGACTGGAGACTGGAGACTGGAGACTGGAGACTGGAGACTGGAGACTGGAGACTGGAGACTGGAGACTGGAGACTGGAGACTGGAGACTGGAGACTGGAGACTGGAGACTGGAGACTGGAGACTGGAGACTGGAGACTGGAGACTGGAGACTGGAGACTGGAGACTGGAGACTGGAGACTGGAGACTGGAGACTGGAGACTGGAGACTGGAGACTGGAGACTGGAGACTGGAGACTGGAGACTGGAGACTGGAGACTGGAGACTGGAGACTGGAGACTGGAGACTGGAGACTGGAGACTGGAGACTGGAGACTGGAGACTGGAGACTGGAGACTGGAGACTGGAGACTGGAGACTGGAGACTGGAGACTGGAGACTGGAGACTGGAGACTGGAGACTGGAGACTGGAGACTGGAGACTGGAGACTGGAGACTGGAGACTGGAGACTGGAGACTGGAGACTGGAGACTGGAGACTGGAGACTGGAGACTGGAGACTGGAGACTGGAGACTGGAGACTGGAGACTGGAGACTGGAGACTGGAGACTGGAGACTGGAGACTGGAGACTGGAGACTGGAGACTGGAGACTGGAGACTGGAGACTGGAGACTGGAGACTGGAGACTGGAGACTGGAGACTGGAGACTGGAGACTGGAGACTGGAGACTGGAGACTGGAGACTGGAGACTGGAGACTGGAGACTGGAGACTGGAGACTGGAGACTGGAGACTGGAGACTGGAGACTGGAGACTGGAGACTGGAGACTGGAGACTGGAGACTGGAGACTGGAGACTGGAGACTGGAGACTGGAGACTGGAGACTGGAGACTGGAGACTGGAGACTGGAGACTGGAGACTGGAGACTGGAGACTGGAGACTGGAGACTGGAGACTGGAGACTGGAGACTGGAGACTGGAGACTGGAGACTGGAGACTGGAGACTGGAGACTGGAGACTGGAGACTGGAGACTGGAGACTGGAGACTGGAGACTGGAGACTGGAGACTGGAGACTGGAGACTGGAGACTGGAGACTGGAGACTGGAGACTGGAGACTGGAGACTGGAGACTGGAGACTGGAGACTGGAGACTGGAGACTGGAGACTGGAGACTGGAGACTGGAGACTGGAGACTGGAGACTGGAGACTGGAGACTGGAGACTGGAGACTGGAGACTGGAGACTGGAGACTGGAGACTGGAGACTGGAGACTGGAGACTGGAGACTGGAGACTGGAGACTGGAGACTGGAGACTGGAGACTGGAGACTGGAGACTGGAGACTGGAGACTGGAGACTGGAGACTGGAGACTGGAGACTGGAGACTGGAGACTGGAGACTGGAGACTGGAGACTGGAGACTGGAGACTGGAGACTGGAGACTGGAGACTGGAGACTGGAGACTGGAGACTGGAGACTGGAGACTGGAGACTGGAGACTGGAGACTGGAGACTGGAGACTGGAGACTGGAGACTGGAGACTGGAGACTGGAGACTGGAGACTGGAGACTGGAGACTGGAGACTGGAGACTGGAGACTGGAGACTGGAGACTGGAGACTGGAGACTGGAGACTGGAGACTGGAGACTGGAGACTGGAGACTGGAGACTGGAGACTGGAGACTGGAGACTGGAGACTGGAGACTGGAGACTGGAGACTGGAGACTGGAGACTGGAGACTGGAGACTGGAGACTGGAGACTGGAGACTGGAGACTGGAGACTGGAGACTGGAGACTGGAGACTGGAGACTGGAGACTGGAGACTGGAGACTGGAGACTGGAGACTGGAGACTGGAGACTGGAGACTGGAGACTGGAGACTGGAGACTGGAGACTGGAGACTGGAGACTGGAGACTGGAGACTGGAGACTGGAGACTGGAGACTGGAGACTGGAGACTGGAGACTGGAGACTGGAGACTGGAGACTGGAGACTGGAGACTGGAGACTGGAGACTGGAGACTGGAGACTGGAGACTGGAGACTGGAGACTGGAGACTGGAGACTGGAGACTGGAGACTGGAGACTGGAGACTGGAGACTGGAGACTGGAGACTGGAGACTGGAGACTGGAGACTGGAGACTGGAGACTGGAGACTGGAGACTGGAGACTGGAGACTGGAGACTGGAGACTGGAGACTGGAGACTGGAGACTGGAGACTGGAGACTGGAGACTGGAGACTGGAGACTGGAGACTGGAGACTGGAGACTGGAGACTGGAGACTGGAGACTGGAGACTGGAGACTGGAGACTGGAGACTGGAGACTGGAGACTGGAGACTGGAGACTGGAGACTGGAGACTGGAGACTGGAGACTGGAGACTGGAGACTGGAGACTGGAGACTGGAGACTGGAGACTGGAGACTGGAGACTGGAGACTGGAGACTGGAGACTGGAGACTGGAGACTGGAGACTGGAGACTGGAGACTGGAGACTGGAGACTGGAGACTGGAGACTGGAGACTGGAGACTGGAGACTGGAGACTGGAGACTGGAGACTGGAGACTGGAGACTGGAGACTGGAGACTGGAGACTGGAGACTGGAGACTGGAGACTGGAGACTGGAGACTGGAGACTGGAGACTGGAGACTGGAGACTGGAGACTGGAGACTGGAGACTGGAGACTGGAGACTGGAGACTGGAGACTGGAGACTGGAGACTGGAGACTGGAGACTGGAGACTGGAGACTGGAGACTGGAGACTGGAGACTGGAGACTGGAGACTGGAGACTGGAGACTGGAGACTGGAGACTGGAGACTGGAGACTGGAGACTGGAGACTGGAGACTGGAGACTGGAGACTGGAGACTGGAGACTGGAGACTGGAGACTGGAGACTGGAGACTGGAGACTGGAGACTGGAGACTGGAGACTGGAGACTGGAGACTGGAGACTGGAGACTGGAGACTGGAGACTGGAGACTGGAGACTGGAGACTTCCCCTCCCCCCCCATCCCTGGTTCAGTAGGAAAAGACCAGGAGATTAAAGATAGGTTCCCCTCCCGTCCATCTCTGGTTCAGTAGGAAAAGACCAGGAGTGAAGCCTGAAAAGATTGAAGAGTGAAGACTGAAAAGAGTAAAGACTGAAGACTGAAAAGAGTGAAGAGTGAGAAGATTGAAGAGTGAAAAGATTGAAGTGTGAAGACTGAAAAGATTGAAGTGTGAAGACTGAAAAGATTGAAGAGTGAAAAGATTGAAGAGTGAAGACTGAAAAGATTGAA